>NW_019060613.1:8539-49521 GCF_000696155.1 Zootermopsis nevadensis | reverse complement strand
GGGGGGTGCACTTTCAGTTGGTAATGACATCCAGAATTTTGCGTGGAACTATTACTTTACCTTATTTATAAATAAACATAATTTCAGATGAGATATCGAAAATCTATCCCACTATCGAAATACTGTCATTATGCTAATAAGAATTAAGGATTAAATATTCCGAGAACACAGGAAATGCAGTAACTAACAACACGTCACTAACTCTCGGCAAATATCTGCATTTAACGCTCAGTGCGAAATTCTAATAACAATTATAAGGTATCTTATCAAAAAAGTAGATTTCTTAATTTTGAAGCGTTACATTTAAGCTATACCCCTCAAAATGAGATACGTAACGTTAACTCAGCGTAAAAGCGCCGTGCAGTGGTAGGTCTTCCTAACTAAAACACCACTACAATGGTTTTTAGAAACATGGATAAAAGTTTTGATTAACTGTTTTTAATTAGAAGAACAGTATATGTAGCCATTCCAAAACGCTATTATCCGAATACGACAAACCCAGCAAACGAATCCATAAAAAAATAACTCCATACAGACACTCTCTGCACATTAAAACACGGGAGAGTGACGAGGACTGCGAAGTAAAGAACACAATTATAGCAACACGTTCTGTGTTCTAGATAAAAACATCAGGTATCATTCTCACTGCAATAAAACGACAAAGAATGAAGCTGTATTATAACCAGAAACTGGCCCCAGTTTTACAGATTTCCTTAACGTAACACATCACGAGTGAGAATAATTATATTTTTTAAAATATTTATTCTGTGTGCTATTAAACCTTTGGGTTTCATAAACGGCAGGGAATATCTTGGCTAGCTTCTCACTAAAAATCTTGCTCTATCGAGTTAGTTCACTTGAAACTGTGAGCCAGTCATAGCCTACACCAGTGGTATTCAACTTTTTTGTTCGCGTACCCCCTGATATAATTTCTCTTCAACTTTGTACCCCCAAAGTTGTTGGTGTATAATTCAAGTTATACATAGTATATAATCTACATCTAAAATAAATTAAATAAATTACATTACTGACTATTCAGTGATTATCATAAAATAATATATATTATTTTTAAATTTCACGTACACCCTAAGTTGTCTTCGCGTACCCCCGGGGGTACGCGTACCCCAGGTTGAAACCACTGGCCTACACGAATAGGTACCTCTGAATTAGCAGAGGATATATTTGTTATAGTGAGATTCAGCAGCCAAAATGTAGACAAACTAAAAGACAGGATTCCAATATTCTTCAACAGCAGTCTAGAAATTTTCCCAATGTTCATTTTTCCTAAGAGTTGTTTCAACTGGCTTTAAAGGCGTTTAGTAGTGAGACGAAGAGGAAGATTGCCAATTATGTGTTACATGCAACACATGTGGACGAGCACAATTTTACACGACCATTTCCCACTAATTTCAACGCAACACATGTGGACGAGCACAATTTTATACGACCATTTGCCACTAATTTCAATGGGTTACTGAATACATTCTTGACGTCAGTTGTAGTGGTTTTAGGTGCGCATATCTGTGTATTCAGATATTGCGAGCAGAATCAGACACACGATCCACTGTGCCCTCCACAATAGAACAATAGCAACATCAGTTAGCAAGGGCTGTGACCTGGCAAGACCTGCCCAACAGGAAGGAAGCCACCGATGCATTTAACAGTTTGATATTACTGCATTGTCCGTTTTAACGTTAACAAATCGCGAATCAGGAACCACCGGCGTTAGCTCTGTGTTATAATAATTATTGTTGTCACACGGATATGGCTGTCTTTTCCCGTCTGACCTATTCTGATAGATAGATTGGTCACCTCCATTACACTGTGTATGCGTATTAAGGGCTTTACTCCAAAATTATAATGGTATACTGTAATGATGTTCAACTATTATGATCATCACAGCCACGATGCGTTCCTGTAAACGAGAACGCTAAATGAATTACCGTTATGTGAGGGTCATTTTAGTATAGCATTTACGGATATGCGTTCCAAGAATCGCGACATTCTAAATATTTTTTCAAAATATTAGGGTTTTCATTGGAGTACTGAAATAATATCAAAGACTTTAAACATTGGTACTTGCATGTAATATTATTCTCTTGGGACTTTTTCCATCATCTGAGTTATAAAATAACAAAACTACGACGTTTCGGAAGCAGTGTTGTGCTTCCGTCTTTAGGCAAAAAAAAGAAAATCTACCCTTTTAAACCTCACCCAGTGAATAAGATGAGAAATAACTCTAGTATTATCGCAGTGGGACACTTACATGACACCTGGGTAAAAAAAACTTTGTGTTTGTTAGCACAAATTTTAACAATAATGTCTGACAAGTGATTAATATAATCCAAATAATAGACGGTGGTATGTGTTAAGTTTGCTCGGTTCCAAAGTTTGTCATGGCGACATCTCCCCCGCCGAAATCGCGTTACGTTCTTTATCCTTCGAAACTGCCACGGAATGTTTGGTGAGAAACGTTTTGGAACACGGCACACAGCTCTACTGAACAGACGACCTGAGACACGAACATTTTAAACGTAAAAGTCTGAGTCACTAAGCTAAAAGGAAGAATAACTGAATTAAGGCACATTGTGATTCAACATAAAAAACACTGAACAGTGACAAATCCTCCTTAAAATGTTAAATCCATATCGATCCGTATGTATTGTGATCGGACACAGTAGATTCTGCTTTACATATGTCTGTATCTCTTTAATATGAATTTAAAATTCTCAATGCCCATTAGAATGACACATTTCAGAATGGTCTTGAAACAGGCAGTCTCATTTTAGGGATAATCTTCCATCCGAGTGTGGCTCATTTCGTAAGCTAAAGGCTAACCTTCACCTAGTGGAGAGGTTAAGAACGCGTGCAGGAACACACCCGTGTATCTTCACGGTGTGATGAAATTTGTATTTCTCACGGGGGTAAAAAAATGTCGATGTTAATCTTCTAGATTTCAATGCCGTGTAGACTTGCAGGCAGATATCAACGTTTCGGAAAAACAAACTGTTTCCATCTTCAGGGCTGTTCTTCCTTCAGTACCGAAGATGAAGGCGGTATGTTTCTTCGAAATGCTGGAACGTATCTACACGTTCATGCAGCGTTACAACCCAGAAGACAAAAATCGATTTCTTGGTGTCCTATTAATTATTTATAGGGGCAAGTACGCCTTACTTTAATAAATGAACATAACCACTAACATGCAGCTCAACATATGCGTAAGAAGGAAATAAGCTACATCTTTCTTAAAGTTAATGTACTGAAACAAAGGGACAGGGCCTTGTAGAGAATCATTACGTCGTACACAGCACGTGTGGAGAGATGAATGCAGACCTCCATGAACTCATGTATTGGCGACAGGTGTTAAACATAATACGGCAAGACATTACGTAATTATTTTCATTAAACATTTTTAGACTTTTGTTGATTTCTGTTATACAATAATACAGATTTACCCAACCGTTTCCATGTTTTTAAAAACGAAAGAGAGTAAGAAACATCAAAAGAAAGGGAGAGAGAGGAAAAACGGAATGAAAAGCAGAAAGAATGAAAGTGAAGAAATATAAAAACAAACATATAATAAATTAAAGGAAGGATTTAGGATTACGGGAAGGACAGATTTAAGAACGAAAATGAAGAAAGAAATACTGAAAGTACAGAAAGAATGGCCGAGAAATCTTCATTTGTCCCCGCAAATTTAGAATCTTTAATCCAAATCTGTGTAGACCAAATCACCTCCAGACCGCCTATAATCAACATTTATTTTATAGCGCGTGCAGCAAAAGGACCTTTTCCCGTTAACAAATGAAGCCCAGTCATAATGACTACTACTCAAAATGACTACATTTTCTTTTGAGTCATTTACATGTCATATACATTGTGTATTCTGGTGGTAGTTTAACAGCCATCTACTTGATACATAGCCCTCGTTTGTTATACCAGTAGTGTGCAGATCTACACCGGGGATGGACAAAATGGGCATATAAAACGTGTTACCTGGGCGAGAAAGGTTCTCTTCAGGCTCGTGTGGAGGGGCGGGGGGGTACATATCAGGAAACTTGGTGCATTCCCATCACGACTCGCAGACATTTTAATTTGCATTGGGACAAATCCTCCTTAAAATGTTAAATCCATATCGATCCGTATGTATTGTGATCGGACACAGTAGATTCTGCTTTACATATGTCTGTATCTCTTTAATATGAATTTAAAATTCTCAATGCCCATTAGAATGACACATTTCAGAATGGTCTTGAAACAGGCAGTCTCATTTTAGGGATAATCTTCCATCCGAATGGGGCTCATTTCGTAAGCTAAAGGCAAACCTTCACCTAGTGGAGAGGTTAAGAACGCGTGCAGGAACACACCCGTGTATCTTCACGGTGTGATGAAATTTGTATTTCTCACGGGGGTAAAAAAATGTCGATGTTAATCTTCTAGATTTCAATGCCGTGTAGACTTGCAGGCAGATATCAACGTTTCGGAAAAACAAACTGTTTCCATCTTCAGGGCTGTTCTTCCTTCAGTACCGAAGATGAAGGCGGTATGTTTCTTCGAAATGCTGGAACGTATCTACACGTTCATGCAGCGTTACAACCCAGAAGACCAAAATCGATTTCTTGGTGTGGTATTAATTATTTATAGGGGCAAGTACGCCTTACTTTAATAAATGAACATAACCACTAACATGCAGCTCAACATATGCGTAAGAAGGAAATAAGCTACATCTTTCTTAAAGTTAATGTACTGAAACAAAGGGACAGGGCCTTGTAGAGAATCATTACGTCGTACACAGCACGTGTGGAGAGATGAATGCAGACCTCCATGAACTCATGTATTGGCGACAGGTGTTAAACATAATACGGCAAGACATTACGTAATTATTTTCATTAAACATTTTTAGACTTTTGTTGATTTCTGTTATACAATAATACAGATTTACCCAACCGTTTCCATGTTTTTAAAAACGAAAGAGAGTAAGAAACATCAAAAGAAAGGGAGAGAGAGGAAAAACGGAATGAAAAGCAGAAAGAATGAAAGTGAAGAAATATAAAAACAAACATATAATAAATTAAAGGAAGGATTTAGGATTACGGGAAGGACAGATTTAAGAACGAAAATGAAGAAAGAAATACTGAAAGTACAGAAAGAATGGCCGAGAAATCTTCATTTGTCCCCGCAAATTTAGAATCTTTAATCCAAATCTGTGTAGACCAAATCACCTCCAGACCGCCTATAATCAACATTTATTTTATAGCGCGTGCAGCAAAAGGACCTTTTCCCGTTAACAAATGAAGCCCAGTCATAATGACTACTACTCAAAATGACTACATTTTCTTTTGAGTCATTTACATGTCATATACATTGTGTATTCTGGTGGTAGTTTAACAGCCATCTACTTGATACATAGCCCTCGTTTGTTATACCAGTAGTGTGCAGATCTACACCGGGGATGGACAAAATGGGCATATAAAACGTGTTACCTGGGCGAGAAAGGTTCTCTTCAGGCTCGTGTGGAGGGGCGGGGGGGTACATATCAGGAAACTTGGTGCATTCCCATCACGACTCGCAGACATTTTAATTTGCATTGGAATGATGATTGTGCCGGCAGAGAGAGAGAGACGGAGCAGACCGGGCAAATCGTCATATTCTATCTTACATTTGCGACTTGATGCATTATTAGAACACATAAAATCATATTTCTGATTTTTAATTCAACATAGGTGAAGTATAAGTCTCAGAAAAGGCATGGGTTCGAATCTCGAACAAGATACGATGCTACCAGAAGTACGTAACGCACTCAATATTCCAAAATTTAATTTATTTCTTCTACGGCGACACGTTTCGGTAAAACTGTACCATCCTCAGGCCAGTCTTGCATGCTCTGCCAACTATATACACAAATGTGTAAATCAACTAAGATTTAAAAAAATTACACAATGAAATGTAAGAATTTGTCTCCGTTGGTAATTTATATGAATAGGCTATGAACTTTGTGTTGATAGCACCACAAAATGCAGGCGTAAACTTTTCGGAAAGACATACATACAATTTAAATGGAATATGTATCGTAAAAATGAATTTTAACTAATTATAATTTACAATGTGTAGGATTATTGACATGAATTAATCATCACTTCATGAACGGCAATGGACAGAGGAAAATACGGCTTTAACAGATATCAGAAGAAGGTTACTTTACAGAAAAATACATGAGATGATAAAGTTGCGTCATTTTGTGATAAATATTTAATTATAATAATATTTTAATATTTAATAGGAACTTTTGTGATTAGACTGACAAATTTAAATAAAGAAAAATACATACAAAAATTGATATTTGATAAGCTCGTAATCTTAGTGACAATTCTCATAAAAATGTCTGTAATTCATAATATAATCCGTGTTCGGCGCGCAGCATATAAAAAGCACATAAGATGATAAATTCTACAGGGTGTTATTTGCGGACAGGTGCATTAGTTATGATGATAATGGTTTCTTTACATACATAGAACATGAAGAGACGCAGAGGAAATTAATATAAAGTAACACACGGAAAAATGGCAGATGGAGGAAAATAGTGTCAGAAAAGCACCGTCCAAGAAAACTCGAAGCCCATCGAACTGCAGGCTACAAAAGACGTCTCACCTTAGAAGTTTTGGACAAGCCCTTCTTTCATACTGTCGGAGGAAGAAGTACAGTGTTAAGGAAGGGGTGGTGCAGTGCAGGGGCGGATCTGATTCCATTAGCGGGCCATTTATCCCAGACGGGTGGGCAGGCGGGGATTAGAGCAGTCCCTAGGGACTCCTCGGGTGCTGGATTACCCAAGAAACGAAGCCAGTTTTCCTTCCACACACAGTCTCTCCTCTTGTGCGCTGGATGAAAAGTCTAACGTCCGAGAGCCCTTGGCTGATCTTCCTTGTTACACACCGAACCTATCTAGTGTTATATATTTCAAATCACATCTGCGCAAGGGTAGCTCAGATGCACGTTATTAATGCTCATGCCAAGACTGTACCATAAATTTAATTCGGTACGAATGCTACGTTTCCAAATACGTTTTCATTCTCCGTGTTTGATCATTTAAAGTCGTGTGGTAGCTACATGAACCACCTTTAAATCTGCATTTTTAATTTATGGGCTGAGTGTAATTTTCAGGGCAAACAGCAATTACTTACTTATACAACGTTAACAAGCTGTGAAATGTTGTGTTTTCTTTGTGGTACGGACTGATTTATTTAACTTTACAGTGGTTTTCAGCAATCGGCTAAGAATCGTTTCTGATCTTGTCTAACTAACTAACTAGATGGCTTACCGAACCCGAAGGTTCATCACCGAATTAACCAAAGCCCTCCACCGGACCCTGTCCTGGGCCAACAAAATCCAGTTTCCTTCAACTCCAATCTCCCATAGATCCCGCCTGAGATTATCCTGCCATCTACGTCTAGGTCTCCCCAGCGGTCTCTTCCCTTCAGGTTTCCCAACCAACTCTGATCTTGTCTACTGTCTACAACAGATTCAAATATAAAACTGTGAATTTTCCTTCTGTGTTCTATTTGTTTGAAACTGTTATACTGAGGAAATTAAACTAATTGAGGGTATTCCAAAACTGGGTGGTGAGAAAAATACTTGAACCTAAAAGGGGGAAAACATAAGGATTCTGTTGAAAAATGCAAAAGTTTGGAACTTAATAAATTGCAGTCTCGTCAAATATTACGGTAATAATTATTTGTATTTCACAAATGACGGTAAATTCTTTTGAATAGTGGTATTGTAGCCTGTTAAGTCCTTTTCTTTGGAACATACCACCTACATCCTCACCAGGCCACAAGACCATGATCAACATCTTCACCGAAGTCGGGTCCTCAAATATCATATAAAATTATGGTACGACGTATTTTAATCTTCATAACTTCACATGAAGCAAATTTGCAACTGCGTGGTTGATACATGTCATAGTATGTATTAGACAAAACCGATCATACAATACGTGCATATATGCTAGAAAAAATCCTTACTGCTGAATATATTCTGTATTCAATACGAATCATAAAACGGAATTCGAAAAAGTTATTAGATTATCTTCAATTCGTGTGCAATTAAGCTTTGTTCTATTAGTAACAACAAAAGTGAGATTGAATGGGAATCGTAAAAACAATACGAAACCAGTTAATAGGATAATGAAAAATGAAACTAGAGCGACATGTATCTTCTCTAATGACCTCATTGCTAACGAGACTACATTGAAATTCTTTGTTAGTATTTTCTGTATTATTGGAACGGTAGACCTAATGCAAATGATTGCCTACTGATGTCATGTTCATATTCTGAACACAACAAACGGAAAATAACCTGTTAGCATTGTAACATTACAAACTGTAAGTGCCTATTATACTATATTATTCTTTCTTCGTTCTTTAAGCTAATTTTAAATTCAAGCCGGAAAAATCAGATTCTCAAGGACCATTATCTCCATGCAGTTAGTTCGTTAGATAAAACAAAAATTCCGCTGTTTAAGAATCTTCACTTCAGGCTTTTTCAATATTATGCAATCTCTGAATTCAAAACAATTTTCAAAATAGCGTATCAAACAAATGTTAATTCCGATAAGTCATTACCTTATCTCCAAATAACAAACTCAAAATCTTAACCAGCACAGTAATTTATCACTTCACATATTTCCAATAAACAAGAGAAATTTGTACTATTGTACACAGCATTCTTTCTTCTCTCGTCTGAGGTCCAAGTAATCTCCTACGCACCTTCTTTTCAGACACCCTCAGTCTTGTGATGGAGGCAGTAAGGACCTCTGAAACGTTGGAAAACTTCTACAAGGCAGCCATAGTAAGGACCTCTGAAACGTTGGAAAACTGCTACAAAGCAGCCATTTCATACAATTTCTTTCTGTAGATGTGTGTAATGAATGAACCTGCTTTGTTTACAGTACTTTCGTGTACAGATACAATAAAAATTTAATAAGATCATCGCATTTTATCTTACCTATCAATGGTGCAATGTAACATACCAGAAAGCCAGAATACAAAGAAGAACTCTTAAATATCTTCATCCAAGGCTCTTGCAATTGGCCTGTCTTTCGAAACAAGACGTCGTTCAAGGCAACGGACCAAAAGTAACAGCTGAACAAGAGAGGCAAGATACAGAGAAGAGGTAATTAAGGGCGACAGAAGTGGGCAAGAGTAAAACAGACAGAAACAGAGAAAACTAAAGGAAATGAAGAGAATAAGAGATTGAGGGGAAGAGAAAGCAAATTAACACTTGGGAAGATGGAGGAAAATATGGACGGAGGAAATGAAATGAAAAAAGCAAAAACTTTTTTTTTTTTTTTTTTTTTTGTAAGCTGTAGGATTCAGAGAGGGGATGAAAAATACTGAAGGCTTGGAAAATTCCTGACGTGACTAGACCTTTGGTTCTCAGATTTTCTTTAGGTACCCCCCAACTTCTCTGTCACACAGTACAGAAACAAGTAATTCAGTGGTAACCAATGTTGAGACCAAATGAGCTTCGTATTTACACGTCATATGTCCACAGACCTGGTCGCAGAATAAACATGAACTGGTTTTCTGGTGAAGTTTCATAGCTAAATTTTTAAACATGTGCTTACACCAATAGGACGTACAATGCATTTTCCAGGCGAACAATTACATATTACTTCAGCGGTGCAGTATTACTTTGCGACAAAATCCGTCAGAATTAAGAGTGCAACCGTCGGTATCTTTCCAAAATGGCGTTTCCATGGAATATAATTATCTAAGTACAGACCGATGAACTTGCACGAAAACAGCATATGTCCGATTCAAATCTAACTTGTTGAAGTCTGTCATTATTTCCTTTACATTAACCTTCAGAATCAATTTTACCTTTCAATACACGTGCAGACTAATTACGAGCTGGGCGAAAGGGATTTACAATGTGTAATTAGAGGTGTTTCTCCAGCCCGGTATGTAAATATCAGTTCTGGCAGGCCTACACAGCACACAGCAACACCACACACGCCATATCCACCAGATATACCCTGCTTGTACAGCACACAAAGCCTCGATACTGGCATACTAACATCAACTAATCGATACGGTGATTTCAATATCTATTTAAACAAATTACGTGGTACTATCGAAATGTCGTCAATATAGGTTCGTATGTTTAAGTTCAACGCTATTAATGCGTAAAGGGGAGTGTACATAAAACTCATGCACTGCTAACCTAGGCGTTAGGCTATGTGGATGTTGACGGTCAGTCAAGTTCTTCCCGCTGAGAACTCCGAGAAAAGAGATACTGACAGACGCCGACATCGAACAGCCGGCGCGCAACCGACGCATAAAAGCTCATGATCATTTCACTCAGCCCATACAAGGTCATATCAATGACTCGACTATCGGCGGTTCATCGATAATGGAACATAACGGACGTTTCATGATATCGAACTGAGGAATCTTCACTGGAATGCTAACCAACTGACTTTCATAAAAGTGGTTCATTTAGTGTGTAGAATATTGGTGTATGCAATTGATCCACGGGACAGAAAGTCACTTCTCGACTACAGAATTTCAAAGATCGGAACAAAGTAATTTCGGTACACTCAAAATGAAACAAATTTACCCTTTATTTCAAGACACAAATTTTTTCCCGTGACTGAGATTATGACACACCTCATCAAAGAATGAAACCGATGTGCAACACGAACTGAGAGAAGTGAACAGAGATAAAAGAATATTGAAGCAAAGGGAGATGACACTCAATTGTACACAATATACGAAACTGAGGATTCAGAAAAACTACGCTTTACGAAAGAGGGATGACTGAACTGAAAATCAACTAAGAGAAACGTGGATCCGTTCTTATCCTTCCAGTAAACAACGATATTGGATCAATATTGATACTCAGAATTTCACAACAGAATAGTCAGTAAGTAAGTTATATGTTACGAAGAGTATATACCAAGAGAGAAGTGGAATATAAATAAACCACTTGGAATTTCACATTCTCCTTAACAGGATTCCATTTTCAAATATTCATTAGTAGGTTCAGGCTGTGGAAAAAGGAATTTCATATTGTCGCGGATGTACTTGTATCCTAGCACACATAAAAGGTTATGGACTTCAATTCCAACTTATCTCGTATAGTCTATTACCAGAAATGTATCAGTTTCGAGTTTACAATATTACTTTTGAACATAAAACAAAGAAATTACATCACATAAAATTCCTACAGCGCAAAATCTCGATTTATTTCATAATACGTTGTCAGCTGGAAAGGGTATATCGCGAATTACAAATAATACACGAAGGATGTCATTATGGCATTTCTGAAAGGGCAACGAGCCACTCCCCCACCGTCAGTCACTCCTCTCACCCTAAATAAAACTCTCCACTTCCAAGCAATGCACTTCACCCCTGAAGATGGAAACAGTATGTTACTTCGAAACGATGGTATCTATTATTCTACACGGCGCCTAAAGCAACATCTTAATTTTTCAGAATGTTTAAAAAATATGCATTTACCGCCTGCAAACATGCAAAGCTCCATTTCATCAATTTCATTTTAAATTCATTTTCGGCTCTTACATTAATTTAACGATTTCGTGTATACAATGGAAATTTCAATTATAGAACCTGTTATCAGGTTTTACTCCAATTAATTTTCCCAGATATATTTACTAAATTTACTTTAAAGACGCACAGCCATTCGTCATGTGCCTCATTCCATTCTAGAGGGTGGTCACCAGGCGGAACTTCAGAATTCGAAACGCAACTGATAAATTTTCAAGTGCAACCCTTGAAGTCAGGGTGGTTCTAGAGTGCTTTTTATGTCTCCCTTCCCAAACCCCCTCAAAATATCGAAATCAGCAAAGCAGCATAGAAAGCAATAAAACATAAAATGCAAGTATGAGCCTCTCAGCTGTGGGGGAAAAACAAGTCCTAAGGAAAATGATAATTTATCAAATTCCGAGACAGAGAAAATAAGAAAGCTCTAAGATAGGAAAAGGGAAAAGCAAAATAACTTCAAGGTAAAAACATCAGCAGCCTTATCCTTCCAAATCCCTCGCGTCTATGCATCTACATCTGCCCCTGTGTGTCTACAGAGACGTACCCGCACGACATCATCACGCACCCCACACTCAAGACTGCAAAGAGATTCGCTTAAGAGGCAGATTACGGTCCAGGAGGGAGGTATCAAATCACAGAGCCGTACAACTCCGAACAACTCTCTAGGAAGTTGCTAACTTATGAGGAGACAAGGAAAAAATTCTGAAATCTGTATGGTCCTATCATCACTTCGTCCCCCTTCTATCATCTGTTCCTCCCATTCTACTCACCCTCCCACGTAACTTCCAACTAAATCGCATCACATGCATTGAAAACCCTCGTGATCCACGCCGAACAGCACCTGACGCTGCAAGGATATCAACTGACACAAACAACAAGGGTGGATGTTGTAACAGGGAGAGACATCCCATGGCCGAATACGAATTGATTAAACCGATGCAATTTTAATAATACGAAATTAAATCTGACAACAGATCAGTTTATCGGGTTACACGTTATCATAACACATAAAGAAGTAAAACCACGTATTTTACTATACGAATATGAGTAAATAAGAATTGTAAGGTGTTCCAGAATTAATACTCTTATTTTTCTTGTTATATCATGTACATGTACAGTCAAAGCACAAAATAAACTTTCTGAAAATATCTGCTATTTATTAATTTCTTAAGTAACAATCATTTAAATTCAGTAGGTTTCCCTATACACACTGATTTCCAAGTTTGTCACTGAGAAAAATACAAATCGTTTAGAAAATGCTCAATATTTCCCGTGTTCATAATTTCCATTTGTAGACTCTTTATAAATCGATGCCTTCTTCATATATATCCACACACACACACACACACACACACATATATATATATATATATATATATATAACAGCTCCAACCAGCGAACCTAAAGATACATTTCTATCTGATCGTTCCGCTGTGTTCTAGTATATGGAGTAGACCTAAACCACGAAAGTTGGAAAAAAAAATTGAAATGTTAGCCGGGTTAACACGACCAACGTGGTCCTACTTTGTATTGTTTTGGTTCCTCAGACTTAAAAATTTGTTTGCGTACGCAGAGTCGTCCGATATTTTTGCTAAGACTTCTGTACACTTAGGTTAGATGTCAAATACAGAACGCCGGTACGTCAGACAATGCACACTGCCCAACAAGATGTCCGTATGACTACGTCAGAATCGTAAGATTCTTGAGTTGCAATTAGTAAACGAGAATCTGCTGAATACTACGACGCCTTGGGTGGGAATCAAACCCCTGGAATCCAGTGTTCGGGCGGCTTCAGGGCGTACAGCGACTTTCCATGTACCTGACCGAGTACACTAAATTTTAAAATCAATGGAATATATTCTGAGAGTAAGTAATTTAAGGTTATGTACACTCATTAAGATAATCTAACCACGACGTAAAGGAAAAACGTTAGAAAATAATAGGATTTGTATTCACGTACTCCAAAGCACAAACCCCCTGTAAATTTGCAAAGAACTTTGTGATAACCAATTACAACAAACAAGGGTAAAATTAAAGAGTTTCGTGTACAGTTATAACTTTTCATGTAGTTTCAAAAACAAACAGAAACATAACAAAGCAAAACGTTATCACGCATGAAGTGTGCAAGCTCCATATAATACTGAGTAACTACGTTATGTAGATTTTTGTCAGCAACGTTTACAAATATGCATATACGTTATGAAGCAGTGGATTTAATTCCTAACCAACTCCCCCCCCCCCCCCCCCCCAACCTCCTTTTTTGTAGCGGACAGTGGCGATGGGTTTGGGGATAAAGAAAAAAAAGGGTAGAACGGAAAAGAAATGGGGGTTGGGAGGGGGTTTCCACCCCTGTAGATTTCATCAGCTTTGGGTTAAATCCCATTTATTTTCTGGAGTGGTGAAACGTGTACATAAAGCGAGAGTAAGAGAAGAAAGGAAATCTTGTTCCGGCTAGAAATGCGTTTTCCTGCAGTACAATGAACAATCAGCGCGGGAAGATTGGAATGTGGCAGGTGATTGACAGAGGACCGACGTCCACTACTTGCAAACACTACGCTCCTCTTCCAATGATTAAAATATCGCGAATCTCCCGCCGGAATAAGTGATAAAATGACAGACAAATGTGTTTCTGAAAAGTACAGCCCACGCCTTAAGTGATGAAACACAAAACAATTTAACAAACACGCGATTTCCAGAATTTATTCTCTCTGCTCTCCAACTATATAAAGAAATCAGTTCATTTGACTAATAAGGGTTATTTCTGCAGCGTACTGCCTAACATTTAATTATGGAACCTTGTGGGGACGGGGTGAAGAAGGAAGAAGGAGATTTCTTAAAAAAAATAATAACAATTACATTTTGTTACACACAGTTTGTACCAACGTATTTAGAGACTTCCCTTCGCAAACTAAATTTCGCCCAAAAAAAAAAAACGCTTTACTTCGTGATGTCTCAGATATTTCGGATGAGGGTGAGCTCAGTTCAAAAACTCTTACAATGTGGCTCTTAATTCACGGTTCATTAATAATTTCTTTACACTTTTAAATCCTGATTTCCTGCTTTCTGAAGACTGGCTAGTACTCAATGCCTCTAAATATCGGAACGGATTTCCCAATCAACGCCAACAACACGACACCATGCGGCGACCATCAGACGCTGTTTCATTGTAAATAGATTTCTATTCACGTTCTGAAACCTACGCGTCATTCCAAAAATATCTATATACAAGTTACAATATATAAAATAAATTAATACGTCTGTAACTTATCTGAAACATTTTTCAGATTTCGTATTTGTCAAAGGAGACAAAAAAGAAGAAAATTTAAACTGGGAATTTCGCAGATAAAAGGGAACCATTGCACAGTCCTTAATGAGAAGTCAGAAAAGTGACGACGCAGTGAGAACACGATTAAGGGCCGTGAACAGGACTCGGATCAGACAGACGTTAAACAAGAACCAAATATCGTTAATTTAAAAGTTTTTAAGTTAGTCGTTTAAAGATGGCTTTTAAGTTATATTCACAAGAACGAAGAAATTTTCCCATAAAATGTAGTTTCTCCTGAAGATCACCTTCTTGTGGGATATTGCGCCGTGTAATCTGGTAGTTTACTGACGTTTCGAAAGTGCCTGATGCCACCATAAACGTCGGTAAATAACCAAACTACAAAGGTGCAACATCCCATAAGACAGGCAACTCCATACTCTGAAATCTGAGGGTTTTTCCTTTGCATTCAGGCCACGGTTTAGACAGGTAGGTGTCGCTGTATATAAATATTGGAAATCCAAACAAATTCCATCACAAAAAATACAACTAGGTGAGAATAACCATATCAAAATCGGAGAAAACACACGGAACAGGCCCATTCTTCGTTTGAGTGAGAATTCATTTGCTTGACAGGAACTGAAGCACACTTCGTGGGAGTATGAGCATGGGAGTAGTGTTTGTGTGGGTATGGGTGTGGGTTTGGGTGTAGAATTGAAATGCAGAGGTTTTGGAATGGTTTCCCAAGATTACGTTTGGGACGACCGAGCTTAAGCCGACTTAAGAAAAGGTGGCTTCCGAGTGGTTCAGTGAAGACTGTGCGGTGTGAACCACTACACAGCTAGTCTACATACATACATACATACATACATACACATACACCGCTCACAGTAATAATACAAACATTAACAAGCAACATTATCTAGTTTTAACAGACCTTCCTTCGTTATCAATACAATTAATACTACTAGAAATGTGCAGAGTCACTTTTTATAAGAGGATTTCTTCTTCAGCTTACCCACGGAATGCTTTTTACAATAATTAATTCTTCGTTAAAGCTATCGACACACGTATAACCCAGAAATACATCCAGCTCCACATTCGGTACATACTAGCCTAATGAAGAATTAAACGTCTTCTAGGAAGAATCCGGAAACTGCCCTATGTTTAGGTGTAGGCGTCTCAGTATGAATAGAATAAATTATTTTATTTCAGTACAAAACTTCGTCCTTCGCCCTAGGGGAAGAACACGGATGAATGATATTTGAAAACCGAGGAGAATATTTCCAACGAAGACGGAGGACGGTGGAAAACCTTACTAATGAGAGTGTAAATAGTTTACAATCCGCACAAATTATAAGTTTAAAAAAAATCAAAGAATGTAAGATGAGTGAGGCATGTAGCAAGCAAGGGAATATTATAAATGTATACAAGATATTAGTCGTAAAATATTGTAGGAATGAAATGGCGTGCGAGGACTTCGAGTGGATGCAAGGATATTAAAACTCATGTTAAAGAAATAGGATGTGATGTTATGGGCTGTACCGAACTGGCTAGGGGGGCTGAAAGCATTAAAGCAATATACGTTAACCTCTGTTCCATACGCATTCGTAAACGATAAATGACCACGCCTTTTCTTTTCCATTGCTTGGCAGTCGCCTAATGCATAAAACGATCATCAGGCGTATGTGGCGACAGGACGGAAAATAATACATTTTAAACGAAAATATTCGTAAGAATAGAATAATAAATACGGATTTTCATTATTTCTAAACAGTTAATTTTAATATAAACCAGCGTGATAAACAAGCATTTACGCTAGTATTAAATAAACATGAAACTAAAACCACTAAACCAGCGTGATAAACAAGCATTTACTCTACTTTTAAATAAACATAAAACTAAAACCAGAAGTTCCCTCCAACACGAAGAAGCAGGCATAAAGTGTGAAGGTTCTTAAAACCAGGCAAGACTGTATGATATTCTCCGTCTATGAAAGCGATATCAGGAAATGAAAAAGGAAAAGTTCGGGCGGAGGGGAATGTTATACGTAGGTCTACATTACATCACAGGCCCATAAAAGCGGCCCTCTTCCCTAGTTCTACACTAAAGCAAGAGATATTGCTTCAGCGGCAAGCGTGCGACTTCAATTTCCCTCAAGAAAATCTGGCATCGGCGTCCTCCTCGTTCGTCGTCATCTCAAAATCCCTTACCTCGCCAATATTCAAATATCACGTCTCAATTCATTCACCTTACCCAGTCGCCTTTTCACGCATTGAATTTGCTTGCTACAACCCTTCAAGCCATCTCTTATAAAAACAAGCGTGGATAATACTCCACCGTCGAAATGCGAGAAATATATATCGTGCTATGAAATGGGAACGGGTATTAATTTAATTTAGTTCAAATCTGTTGAGACTGCAGAGCGCTGCCACGTGGACATTAACGATAAAAACTAAAAACCAAACCCGCTGTTCGTTAAAAGGAAGTTCATTCGATGTCTACTCCTAAGGTGTTTCGTCCTTCTGTCGCAGGGGTTTCGTCGTCCCCGCAGTAATTTATTATTCAGGGACAATTCCCATGAATACTATGTACGATTATGACGCCAAGCAAAGTCGTGGGTAGATACCAGCGAATCGGATAAACTTACTGCCCCATCTTCAGGGGTAAAGATAAAGATAGTATAAATCCCTTGATAGCATTACCATGACAACGGTTATAAAACACGCAATCATAAGTATTATCACATAAGGCTCAAATTCCCGTAACAGCAAATGATCACCCACCAACAATTACCCACTGTATAGAGAGATTCTGGTTGTAGATGGTTACGTGTGGATATAAAGTATCGAGCAGTAAGACTGCCACATGAGACGTGACGTTCTTACGGCGATGAATATGTCCTTTCACGATTTTGACGAAGTTGTAAGTAAGAAGCAACGTTTCGGAGGAACATACTGCCTTCATTGTCAAAGCTGAAATTCAGCACACAGCATCACAACCTCGAAGACCAGGATATAAACACAGTATTTCTCATTAGACTGTACATGTCTGTTACTAAATGGTAATTAATGTCAATTTTATTGTTTCAAACATGACATTAACATTGCTATTCATATTATTAGTATATACTGAGATCGGATTAATGTTTCTATTTATTTAAACCACATTATAAAACAATTCAACACATCATTTACACTAATTAGATTCGGTCAATACAACATACGAAACGTATTGATGTATACATCTCGGCTTCTGTTCAGATGATGCTAACTGCAATTTAATCCTCTAGAATCTGTGTTGAAAGCCATTGAAATAAAGTAAGGAAATATACCTTTAGGCGTTCAAAACGAAATATGTCCTCAGCTTTTAAGTACTCTGTTAATCACATACCCTATTCAAACTGAAACAGTTTTAAGTCTTTGCATATTTCATTGAAGGTGCTTAGCGCTTCTAAGAAACACCATTCCAGTGTTTGGTGCTTGAATACGCAAGAGAAATGTTTAAACATTTCCACCAAAATCTTCGTCATAAGAAGGAAGAAGAATAAGAATCACGCCTTGTACTTATCCCCGTTACTGGCAAGAAGATGGAGAAATGTACACAAAAGTTAATGTCTTCATTTCAGTGATGAACTTAAATGTTGGTTCCTTAATATAAGTAATAAAGAGGCTGTCTTGCATAAACGCACATAGGAGATAGACGAATATTATGTTAGGTAACCGCATACATGCAAGTACTAGTATGATGTGCACGTCAGTTTTAAATATAAATAATACGTACTTACGTCTTCAGCCACATACAACAGTAATTTCAGAATTATACACTATAATTTCAAACCGCCATATAACGACACACTTCGTGTTCCACTCAAGACTTTGCACAAAACATTTTCCTCAATCACACTTCGCTCGTGTTTCCCAACCAACCGTGTTTCACCCACTAAGCTATGTGCATTGGTGGGTAGATACGAACGTTTCGGAAAAGCATACTGCCCCATCTTCAGGGTTAAATATGTCTGCTAAAGAAATAAGGTTGACAATGAGTTACATATGTTTCGCATCTTCTTACCTCATATTATTCAAATAAAATTAAGCTAGACATTACATCATTACTCATTTCATCAACGTCTACTGTTCGAAGAACGAAGAAAGCAGTTGTGAGTTGGCTAAGAAAATATGTCGTATAATTTATCAATGCATCCTATCTACACCCATACACCTTTTTTCTTTGAAAAATATTTAAATATTATCCTCCTATCAACACCTATACAAACCAAACTGAAACTTCCATTAATTTTTTCCAACTAAAATCTGTTATACATTCCTCATCTCTCCTGTGCGTATACTGGGCGTAAAATATCTGTGAGCCTGAGGTACATCACAGTAAGAGTGGTCCTCCTCGCTTTTTAAATAAGCATGTCGTGGAAGAATGTAGTAAGACGAAACGTCGGTCAGAAATGTAGATTTATATAGGGAAGGAAACGTATGCGTGAACAAAAATGTAAAGCTATCCCGCTACGCGCCATGTAAGCGCTCGGGGGAAAGATATAGCTCCTACTCATTCTCAATCTCGACAGTAGATGGAGGTGAGTGGTCAGCGTCATGACCCAGCCGCGCTTAACGCCCGGGGAAAGGACCCCAGGTACCCATTAGACTTGTGGCCGGGTGGGCCCCAGAGCCGGTCTGGACGCAGAGGCTAGAGGAAAATGAAGGAAGAATGTGACTTAAGAAGGAAGACTTACGGGTACGTCACTCGCGGCAGGAAGGCGATGGGTTGGGGAGGGAGGGAGTTATTTCTGCGACGAGAAAAGAAACACCAGAGGCAGGGAAAGAAGAATGAGCTCGCATTGCACTGCCTGGTTTTTCCAGCACAGATTTCCTTTTAAAAAAATTATTTTGTAATTTTAATAAATAAAAGAATAATTACAATACCTACGAAATCATAACCTCAAATATATAACAGGTGATTCCCCCCGTATCACACCATACTGACTCTACTGACCAGAGACATTATACACTTACATAAAACCAGTCTAGTACAAATTAATCGCAATGGTGTACTCAAATAATTTTGTTAAACTGTCCTAAAGTGTAAATCATTACTTATCAAGATGATTGTGTTCAGGGTTGTAGCGCCGTGTAATTTGTTAGAAGTTTACCAGCGTTTCAGAGGTCCTTGCTGCCTCCATCTTCAGGGCGATCGTCGGTACACTTCTGTCAAATTACACGGCGCTACAACCCAGAAGACATCCATCTTTGTACCCGCCGCCGTGAAAACCTCAGATCCTACTGAATATTTATAAGTTTTATTTTAAATTTACTGCTCCATTTCGGAAGGAATTGCAGTTTTTGTCTCCAGTGTCGAATCTAATTAGGCAGAAATAACAGGTCATTCAATTTAAACGTGCGCTATATTCATATTACATCAGTTTCCTCAGTTCCTCCATTCTGCATCAAACTTTCCATGAGAATTAGTGTGATTGCCATACAGGCCCACAGTTCCACTGCCAATGAAAACGTAGAATGTGGCAGTATTGTTTCATATGAACCCAAACTTCAGCATACACTCCTGTTACAGATTAACGCAAAACGTCCTGGTATGACAAGCAAATTAAATAAAAATATAAAAACAAACACACATATAAATATCTCGATTTTCGTCTACACCTTCTGGGCTGAAGACAATCATCGATATTTAAGATACACTTTCCTGCATCAAAATAAAAAGACATGTTAGAACGTTATTTTTCCAAACGTGTTCTAATGATTCGATATTACATGTTAAAATCAAGCATATGTGTAGTGGTTATACGGCAACGTTTAATATTTGAAAGTTTCATTACATTACGTGCAGACTATACTTTATAAGACATGTTACTGGGTCACGTTACGCTAAAGATATGTCTCCGAGTCATGTAAGACGTTAAATAACTAAAGATTGTCGTGTTACAGGCATTTCAGCTACAAGATCGACTTTCTTAAAGAGAACATTTCGCTTGAAAGAAATCGTCAATACCAATATTTTAACTGCTGCTTGGTTTTCGTATATGTATACTATTTACACTTTTAACCCTGATCTATATCCACGATCGGGGGAAGTGCATTCCTGAGTCACGACCATAATCAACATTTTCATTCGTAGGCACAAAAGTACAGTTCATTTTCAAAGCCGCCAGAAAATTATATACGCATATATAAATGTATATAAGCCCATATATACGGGCTGGATTTATATGGCTCAGCACAGGGACCGGTGGCGGGCTCTTGTGAGCACGGTTATAAACATTTGGGTCACATGAAAAGCTGGGAACATCTTCATTAGCTGAGCGACTTTCAACGTCTCAAGAAGAACTCTGCTCCGTGCACTTAGAAGCAACCAATACTGTATTTAATCCAAACGGAGTAACAAGAAACATAGTTTTTAGATCAGATATATCACTTTATTTCAAAAAATTTTCCACTTGATATTAAATTATAAAGCTCAAATAAAAGTACCTGTAAACTGGAGAGCTCTTTTTGGGCAGAACAATGGACCTGTCGTAAGACAGAACACTGAATAATAATAAACGCATGTAATATTTATATAACTTGAATCTACACTATCTTACTTTGGGATTATTTATGAAGGCAGAAGATGTCTGCCTTACTGTCGAAACAAGTTGGATAACTAAAAGATACAGTTACAGAATAGGTTTCAGCTGGCTGTTAATCCAAAACAATAAAATAATGAATAATTAACACTGGGCAGCAAGCTACAATAGGCTATAGGTCTACATTTAAGTCCCCAAAGCAGATAACGTGTGGCTGCTAAGCAGATCATAAAACACCAACTCAGAATTCTTAACATACGAACGAACACACTAAACATTAGTCTCAAAATTTTCACCACACGATTAGGCAGTACGAGCAAACACTGAGAAACTAGTCTGGAGGTAGGAGACTTAACCTCTTCTTTAGAAATTACCGTCACGACACACGTTCTGTGTCATAAACCCTCCCTTGTTGGAGACAAATGTTGATGGGGAACAGCGATACGAGGCGACACAGAGTTAGAAGCTCTTTTGCTTGGTCCTGAAGGGTTTGGAAAGGATGAGAGTCAGGTCGGCAAGAGAGAACAAGACACCAGATTAAAGAATCCACCAAGTTCAATTTGTCACGTGGAGCTGGAACACGCAGGGACCCGAGGTCACCTAGAGGGGACATGGGACGCGGAAGAATGGTAGGCTAATGAGGATCGGATGAAACGTCTGAGATGCCTCTGGGGCCTACAATAAAATAAAAAAAGTTAAAATTAAGTTCAGCCATTTAACACATGGCCAGAAAACATTTTAGTCTCACACAGCATAATAACTCGAGCCATAACCTCTTCACTGTAAGTCGAGGTAGTAATAATTATCATCGTTTCGGAGGTAACTTCTGGATCCTTCTTCAGGTCAAAGTGACGGAAACGTTCGTGTCGCTGGTTTCTTTCTCCATTAACCAGAGTTATTCTTGAAAAGCTGATAATATGATTAGTTAATCTTTTACCAGATACACTTGATGCAAACTTTCTAAACATAACTGACTGGTATTGTAAAATGTCACCTGTCAGACCACACATTATATTCTGCCAATGGTATCTATTTACAAATACACACGACGTCACAACCCAGAACAACACTGACAAAATGTCATAAACATCGATAAACTTAATCATATTTTGAAAGGATCTGATCTTTCAAATGACTTCTATAATATCGTTTTACACACATAAATCATTCTAAAGCTAATGGTAAATATTCCATCGGTGCTTAATTAATCGCCTCGCCATGAGAAAATGGTGGTATAGCTCATGGAATTTCGGTAATATATGGAGGAAAGTTGACAGCTGTACGCTCCGACCGCTTTACCCAGTAGTCATTGAGTGAAGGCTAGGTGGGCAACAGAGCCCGTGTGGACGTGGTAGCGAACAGAAAATGTCTGCCGCGAAGCGTACTCTGGTCTTCAAACCCGAGGCGTAATAAGTATGTTGTCTGAGTATTCCGGCAAACAAAATTAAACTTTCGTATGTTTCGAAGAAATTAAATATCTATAAAGCAACACAAAACTTCACGTGTTCTTTGAATTCCTTCCAACAACAACAAAGTCTACTTGCTAAAAGAATGAGGTTTATTACGTAACAGTACTATTGCATAATAGATCTTCAAAATAGTCCACCCACAAAAACAAAGGTAAGCTGAGAAAAGGTCAGAGTCATATGAAGTTCCACGAAAATACTGAATGTGTGATGAATTATAGAGTTCTGGAAAAATTAAGTAAGCATATCAGATGCATTGGCGTGTGACGCCGGATCCAGTAGTTACTTTGGTTTCCCTGAAATGGTCTGAAATCAGAAAGTAACCGAAATAACAAAGTGCCGTAATAAATCTATACCACGAAGCGAATTATGTATGAAGAAGCAGGTCTTTGACTAATTCTCCAGTAGCAAAACTTCAGGCTCAACACCACTAACACAAAAGTCCTCAAATGTCATGATACTGAGAAAATACGTCACGTGTCATCCTCCCAACGCAGAATCACTTTCGATTAAACCCAATTTTACATTACCCTCCCAAAATCCACCACAGTCTTCAACAGAACGGTCCACAGTATATTTTCCTACTAAAATTCTGTACGCATTGCTGTCTCTCTCATTCTAGCTACACGCCCAGCCCATCGTAGCCGTCTATACTTCATTACCCTAGCAATACCAGCCGACCTGTATATACGACGAATTATTCGCAGAAACCTTCCAAATCTCGAGGCTTCCTTAAGTAGCAGCACGAGGACGAGTTGTGTTATGGTCAGCAGGGTACGCTAAATCTTCGTTTGCTTGCCTGTGGTATATTTGTTGTTCGGTTGTTCAGTCTATATAAAGTCGAATGATAGGTTAATTAATAACAGAATATGAACGGAAGAGATCGTGGCCTAATTTAAGGTATCATCTCATAATTTTCGTGGACTATAACCACTCAGTCCAGACGTTCAATCCTACTTTGTTAATTGTCACAAAACAACGTAATCATGAAATAAGACTCGGCCAGGGTAATAATATATACATAATGCACAAAAAACACACACACGAGGTTAGTATTCCGTATTAAGTGAATATATCTTTTTGGGACACACTGTATATGGACGAATGGTTTAACTACTCGATTAGTGTTTCTCATAACTGAAATACGAAGAGATAATAAGAGTTGTAAAAATATGGATTTGCTTTGAGATTTCTTCTTAAAGAAAGTATATGGAAATATGTTCCCTTGATAGTAAAATCCTTTACATAGGCCATAATTGCATAATACTATGATGGATCTTAAAGTAAAGTATGAGGACTCGGACGGATTCACTTGGTCAGAATATGGTCCAGTGGCGGTATCTTACCTAAAAGTTAATAAAATTTCGCAGTCCATAAAAGACCGATGATTTTCTTACCAGCTGACTCCCTGTAAACCTGAACTGCATGAAATAATGACAAGTGTATCGATCTCAAAGACTCAAGATATCCCAGATTTGCCACGAGAACCTGACCGGACGCTTTAGATAAAATCAGACAATGTTCCGGATTTTAATACCTCACGCGTGTCCAATTTAAATTGTTACTAACACCTCTTTCAATTCTTACGTATTTCCCATTTAAAAGTCCACGAGAATATAAATTATTAAATTAATAAGAAATATGGCCGAGAGGGTGTTCTATCGTCCGCAATGTGAGGGGAAAACCGAAGCATTACAAAAAGACACACGCGAACAAAGGAGGGACGTATCAGTATTTTATATACGAAAAGGGGAATGTCTCCCTCCTGTCCGAACATTGCATCTTACTGGGTCGGTGAAAGGGGAAGAATGTCAGAACCGAACAGTAACCAGAAGATACGGGTAAAGAAATTAATGATTTAGAACTCTGAAGGGGTTTGCACAAAGACCGAAGGGTGTGTAAACATTAAAGGAATCGAAGGTCATAGTGCATGTCATACCGGCGTATCTTAAACGGAAAGCGACTCAGGAAATGAAAAGACCAACAGACGTGAAGGAAGATAAATACATTTCGGCCGACACAACTGGCATGTCTTTTGCACAGACAGACACCGACTCTCAGGCACGCAAAACGTGGCCTGGCCAGCCGTTTTTATACCGAGGACTTTGTTAGTAGACTAAAGACAATATTTAGCAACAAAACGAACCTAAAATTAAATCACGGATATTATTATATGTCCCCCCCCCCCCCCCCGGTCCTCTCTCTGCTGTAGTCTTCTAAACAATTTTCCCCACTCAAAGTTTCTGTTCGTCGTGCAAACTCTATCTCTCCTTTTAAGGAACATGCCAATACAAGATAAATATGAACGAAATAATTCCTTCTACGTAACGTTCTCACCACGCTAGTTAATCTATCACTAACACTACAGTAACAGAATACGAATATTCTACACCGTTAACATGAAAGCCCTCCATCGGATATAATTCTGAGACAGTTAAAAAAAATATATTTTAAAACTGGCACTGTTCTGCAGCTAAGCTAAACACAGTGATTCAAGGCTTAAAAACTTGCATTGTAGAAACACCATCTCTTTGCAACCCTACACATAATCAAGCAATTTTATATTTTATTTAGTGTTCTGTGCGACGACAGGTCCATATGAACAGGATCCTTCCATCCTTTTCTCTGACTGGGACCTGTTCATATACGTTCTTGGCAGATGATCCAGAAGTGGTTTGCCATTGCCTTCTTCTGTGTGTGAATGGAGTAATTGTTGGGATGCCACGGAGGAAAACTCCGTGTTGCCTAGACATTTGTATTTATCCAAAATGCGTGACTTGCGTCGGGACAGTGGACTTTAGATTACCATTAGTGAACGTTTTTAAAGCAACTCATACAAATTAAATGTGAGCTACAGTCATCCGAAATCAGAACTCAACCCATTATTACGTTATTATTTAATAACAGTCGACAAGTAGCTTTTCATTAGCCACGCTGCCTTCATGTTACGTCGAGTCTTTTACGTGTTGAGGGAAGGTCGAATAGTAGCCACAACTGTCACATTTGATTACGCCTGTCCACAGGTCAGAGGCAATGAACGAACGGGCTTTCTGCATATACTTAATAGTCTACTAATGCATAAATATCGCGTTTCATATCACGTCGATGGATCATAACGGAAAACGACGGGGGAAAAACTGTAGGAAAAAATGAGTCCATGTGTAGGCAGAGGGGAAGAGCAGAGTACCAATCACGAAATCAAACTCAATAAACGTTACATAATTTCACGATTTCCATCCTGGTGTCTGATTGTAAATAATTGAATATTTCCGCATATGCAAATCGCTTGATTTCATTATACTGTGCTCCATGTTTCGACATCAGAAAGTCTTCTGGTGCACATCTCATACATCAAAATGGTAAGTATAGGTAGGAAATCATATTGAGCAATTGCTAATAGACGTGTGGTTGTTTTCTTTGCGGTACGGGCTAAATTCTTAAATATTATTTAGAGAAGCCTCGACTTCAAAGGGTTAAAATTAACATCTTCCCCCATCGTGATATTAGGGTGTCAGAAAGGAGAATAAGATGGCTGAAGAGGGACTTGGACCTTTGATGCAGACAAAGAGGTAAAGAGACGATGATGCACAAAGAGAGAGACGGAAATTCGGGACAGCGGGTGTAATTGAAATGGCGACTAATTTCCATATGGTAATGAATGCAGCAGCATTGCTCCAACGCTGCCGGCAGAATATAACGCCGTCCTTCAGCACTTAAACACAGAAAAATCCCATCTTTCAAAAAAAAAAAATGATTTTGACATGACAATCGATGTACTTTTAATTATATTCCAGGAAACTGCATTATTAAACAGCAAAATTTCTTTATGAGATATGCGTTTCATTTTTTCTTCTTTAAAATAATTTTGCGTCCCGGCAGCCAATGACAACTTCCCCCAAATTCACACACCACTTTCGTAACATTATCATTAGCATCTTTAAGAAACGTTAAGTCTTTTGGGCGGGTTTTAGTGCCAAAATCCGTCATAAAATATACCAGAGGTATTCAACCTGGGGTACGCGTACCCCCGGGGGTACGCGGAGACATCTTAGGGGGTACGTTAAATTTAAAAAAAAAATATTATTTTATGATAAGCACTGAATAATCAGGGCCAGATTTAATACATTATTTTGGATGTAATTTATTTTATATGTAGATTATATACTATGTATGACTTGAATTATATACCAATAACTTTGGGGGTACGCGAACAAAAAATTTTGAATACCACTGAAATATACCATGACAGAAATAAAAGGAACAGTTTCCAGTCATGAAAACGACATTAAAAGAATTCTTTTCAGAGTTACCTTATTTTTCCGTCTTGCAAACGAACACATTCCTATATATATATAAACCGTAATGCTCTGGTCTCACAGTTGGGAATTCCAGCTATAGAAGTTCCAATATACAAACAAACTTCCCGTCTCAATCAAAAAGGACAGCGATTCGGGAATTCTTTAAGCGTGGGTTGGCAATATCTGGGCAGACAATCAAACCGCTGTTATTACTTCTCCTTACAGGTATCTCCTTGTGCGACGCAACTGGATATTGTCTCTCTGTGGTGGCACTTCGCTTGAAACGTGACGTATTTAACAGTTAACTGCACGAACGGCTGTCACTTTCATACCTTTACATTTTTTTAAAGATATTATGGACACCTTCAATCCAGAGTTGAGGAAGTGAATAGCAAACTGCATAATTCGGAAAGTCAGTATTAAGATTCGCTCCAAGGTCGTCCCCTAGATGTATATCCCTCGTTGCCACACTCATAACAATATTAAAAATAACTCGAAGGGAATTACAGCAAACTGAATCTATAGCGTTATTTAAGCCACCCGCCACTTTAAATTTCCTATATATTTTATAAAAAAATAAAATTGGAATAAAATAGTGTAAAAAATGAGTTCTGTGTTTAACATCTGATAGTCATGTAAGGACTTGCATATAGTAGGACTACACCACTGGCCCAAGTCCTTCTCTGACGACCGAGCTGCGGACAAAGACTTCAGCGCATCCAGAAACAGAGTTCTAGCTACAATTCTTAGCCCTTTAAAGCACGAATTTCATCTAAGTAATTTTTAAAATCTGTTACTTCAATAACGACTACATACAGCGTCTAAATTACACAAATATCTACTAATTAATAGCCTGCAGTTTAGGGAAATAATCGCAATTTATATTAAAAATCACCCGTAATCTATAGATATACTTTTTGAACAAAACACGATGCTGCATGTTAAATCAGGAGATATATTTAAGTACCATTGTGCTTCAAAGTATTAAAAAGTAAAGTAAAGTTTGTCCCACTATACGCCATGTAGGCGTTTTGGGGTGAGTGGAGGTATAGCTCCTCTCGTCCTTGACCTCGGCACTAAATGGGGGTGAGTGGTCAGCATCACGCCCCGGCCGGTTTTACCCCCGGGAAAGGACCCCGGTACCCATTGTAGAGGAGGCTGGGTGGGCCCCAGAGCCGGTCTGGACGCAGAGGCTAGAGGAAAAATCCTCTGCCCCCGTCGGGGATCGAACCCCGGCCGTCCAGCCCGTAGCTAGTCACTATACTGACTGAGCTATCCCGGCTCATGCTTCAAAGTATTAATCCCTCCAAAAAGGAGATCTGCCTGGACACTTATTATCTTCACTATATTTTTAAACAGTAGGATATGACGTGTAATAAAAACAAAACATATTCTACTTTCTCACGCCAGTTGTTAACAGAAAGCAATGCAGTATCCGTGTTCTGTTGTCAGCTGTCTGTTCCAGGTTTGTTCCGATCCTGTCCCCCCTGAACTGCTCTCAGCGGCCGCAGAATCGCTGAAACATGTCTTCTGTCGGCACTACACAGCAGGCAACATCCCCTCAACCAGATCGAACCTTTGGGGAGGAAGCAAGCGACTAACGCCCTTGGGATCGTGTCGACATTACAATTTCATAACCAACTGGGGGGAAGCATTATTTATAGTGTAACATATTGTCTTATTTTGAGGGGAAAATCACTTCCGAATGTACTATAAATGACGAGAATAAAAATGCTGTTGTACAAAAGAACATAAAAAAAGAATTATCAGGAAATAAATTGTCATAACTTCCTGCATTATGAGTGTAGTGAAATATCCACATTCTGGGAGTGAACATTCTAGAGAGTGAAAAATTGTTTCGATTATAAATAACACGACTGTCAAAGCATTTTAGCGTAATCTTATTCGGAAACATACAGTAGTACACCTACCGGAACGACCTTGAATCTAGAACCACGGGGTAGGTCGGAAGAGTATTTATTTCATGGGGGTGGACCTGTTTCTGATGTAAGTTTTGAGATTGCTGTTGGGTTGCGTTTTACATGGTCCATTCTGAAGATCGAGATTGTCGGACTTCGGCAGCTCGAATATTGAGATGGTGGGTTCGAATCCCACGTCTTTCCGTGTTGTGCAGTGCTGTGTAAGCAGCGATCTCCCATCATAGAAATCCTGTCAGATTCTTCGTATTCGTATTTTTAGAAGTAAATTTTTGATTGGAAGATGCAGAAGACATAAAGAAAGACATTAGGAAAATGACGTACAATATAAGTACAATTGATAATAATTAACAATTAAAAGCCCACTGGCATCAAAGTTATCACCTGCTTTAGTGATCGGTAACCCTGGATTTTAACCTCAGACTACATTAACGTGTTTCGTATGATTATCAGAATGAACAACGATTACTTATATAAACATCACTGACCAACTGGTCTTTGCGATAAAGAAGCTGAGTTTTCTTTGACGTGCGGATTAAATGTTTAAATGTTATTTCGACGAGCTTCGATCCTTTCTTGTTCAACCTGTCACCTCTCTGCCACCTCCATTTTCGGGACGTCCTCTATTCAACCTACCTTCACGAAAGGACGAGCAGACACTACCAAGAACTTCTCACAGTCGAAACTCTTGTCTGTCTTTCCCCCGTTAAATGTTCGATCTCTCGATACTTTACCCCCTTCTTTCTCTTACTGAATAGGTTCAAAGGGTCACGACACCGATAGAAATTAATTCTGAGCTTGGTAAGCGACAGAGGAAGGACTAGGTGTTGTGAGGTGGTTCATAAATAAATAAAATTATTGTTTGGTTCGTCTTTCTACAACGGTGTTTACTAAAGACACTGCCTTCTTTAACATTCTGCCAACGGAGTGATATGTTCCGTACGATTCTCTGAAATAAAATGTATTATACATTTTTCTGAAGTGAATTTTAAATATTATTAAGAGCTTCGTGCTTTATTATAAATATTCATAATCTTGTAATAATGTACTGATGTCAGAGCTTGGGACTTAGACAATGTGAAGACGAATCTGTAGAGAACATCGTCACTCTATGATCGATTGCAGACTCGAACTGATTGTCATTATAACACGATCACTATTGGCAAGTTGCTTGTGTATATAATGTGCTGATTGGGAGTTGATACGACAAGGTTGGATCAGGACGGGACAGTGGTTACGAAGGGGTTCAAGTGTTAATATGCCCTCAGCATCATAAGTGGATTACACTTGGTAGCGTTAGATGCACTGCTATCTGTGTTTGGAGGCGTGAGTTACAAGAGGTCGCTGAACGTTCACACTGCAACACTATCGGCTGCTGATTCCTCTATAATGTTAGGTTAATCCCATGCAATTCTGTCGATATGTATATATGCATAAGGACTTAGCATATGGCTTCATATGCCCTGAGGAATACATAGCTCAATATGAAATGTAAAATGGTAGTGTCAGGAATCGAAGAGGGGAAACGCAGGGCCTCATAGCCTTCCAGACAAAGCCGGGAATATAATGAGATTATATGTAATTTACGTCAGGCTCCAGTCAGAACTAATATAAACGAATTTACGGATATAACTCATCACAGGAGCTCTTACTCTGTGGAGTATGAGAAAGCACCAGCCTTGTGGAAGGCACGAGGGCAGTACAATCGTGCGCAAATGCTAATTGTAAGCGCGTTCCAATCTCTTTTTCTTTTATTCATGTTAGAAGCACCTTGTCACATTTCTACCAAGCATTTTCCGAAAAGAATCATTCGTTGTCCAATTCTGAATGGCTCAAACAAAATTAACATTTTGTTAACTATGAACTTTAGCTTTCGTCTTCATTACTGTTTCCTCTTTTATCACAGATTTATTTCCCCTTTTCCTGCTCTGCTCCCCTTCAACGAACGATGAACCCCAACCATTAGAGTTTCTGATTGGAGCACTTGCCACATGTGCGACGTTCCTACTGTGTCTGTTTTCTGTGCAGAATCTATTCAATGCTTTCCTGGTATATCTTTAGTCCTTTAGTTACATTTTCCGTAGTTCCAATGATTACCGGTAGGATAAAGCATATCATATTCCACATTCGCTGACTTTCTGTACCTACTCTGGTGAAGTTATTATTATTATTATTATTATTATTATTAATATTTAATACTGAGAAAAAAACTATATTGACGATGTCTGAGAAGAGGGTGTTGAGGGAAATACGAGAACGTTGATGACGATAGTTACCAAAGGATTGAATAACAAACTGTATAATGGGATTCATAAAATGTGTTTTTCACCAAATGTCATAAGGACATTCAAATAAATGAAAATGAGATGGGAGGGGCAATTAGTACAAAGCGATAGAAATTTTAACGTAACAGAGTCTGACCTACCGAGATCGTTGTTAAATAAATTAAAATGAATATTAAATGAAAATTAATTACATTTCATACAGCAATGGATTGAAGTCCTTTTAAAAGTAAGGAACTTGGGGTTCCGTACAACTTTGGGACGCTAAAGCAACCGACAGCGTATGGAACGAACGTGTAGAGAATCCGGATGGCTCCTGAGCCACATATAGGTTGCGTTAAACTTACACGAGTCTCAAATAAAACAAAAATCAACAGTAGTGTGAGACACGGGGTCCAGGAGGTTGCTCGTTCGTTCCTGGCATGGCCCCTCGGAGGCAACCGCGAAGCACAGATCAATAAGTTGGACCCAGGGTACTGTCAACTGGGCTATGTTCCACAGGCAATTCACGCTCCTAGACTGGACAGTATGAAACGAAAATTAAACTAGCAAGCAGCCGGTTCTGACGGTTAAGGGGCCCCCAATCCACTCTTCCGCCGCCCGCTTCATTATCATCCTCGCAAAACACTTCCACCTGACTGTTATCTGAGCCTGCTTAATCCAATATACACAATCCCCACCCAATTTAAGGTCCAGTTTATCATCCAAACGTCTATATCAAAGGTCTGCAATTGGTATCCTCCTTTCGGGTTTCCCAGTTAAATTTTTTGTGCATTTCTAAAATTGTGGGAATACGCCGATTTTTACTAAATAAATAATAATTTATTTTGGGAAAAAAAAAATATTCATTTGTGTTCAATTTCAAGTACTCGATTTTCATCTGTCCAGTTACATAAAGAATTTTACTCAGACGTTCTTTTTGCATGTTTACATTTCAGCAGTTTTCTGCCACAAAGCCTCGTGCTGTTCATTTCAGTATAACGGGTTTTTTACGTCTCGGACCTAAATTGTGTCGAAGCACGTAGAGTGGATATAAACCACAAATCAGCTGGGTGCAGCCAGGGGAGTGTCGTGGTATATCGTATTCCCCCTGCGGTAGATCCGATGCACGCATTTCATAATTTAAAGCCGCAATACGTACAATACGAAACAATCTTTTTACATACTAAAAGATTCTATTATTATATCACTGTCAAATTATGAGTATTCAGTAAAGTGATGTTTAAATACGTATCGTACTATTGCACTACTAAAACAATACCAATAAAACAGAAATTAAGGGAAATCTGCTATAGTTTAGACAGTATGTCTATATTACAGGGCAATAACTGTAGTCAGAGCGAACTTCTGAAGTGCAAACAGAACCTACAGATTAGCGCATCACATGGAATAATAATATTTTTAAATACCGTCTTTGTTTAAAAAATGGAGCATATCCATGAAACAGACTTCTTAATAAAATAAAACTCTCTAAGGTTATATCCCCTTTAAACTACGATGTTTCTAATTAAGAATATTTTTGAAGAAGGGGCACGTACTTTCTCTAAATATTACCCCAACAATAAGTGCTTAAATTCCCCGACATTTTTCTTTAAAAAGAGTGAGGACCCAAGTTTCACAAATGGAGGGGGCAAAGTTACATTTTTATCGTATATTGATATTCATGCTTTAACACAGGAGACAGACAGATAAAATAATATAAAATAAATGACAGCACACGAGAATTTTTATATTATATCAGTTATTACACACTAGAGGCAGATGACTGACTGACTGACTGACTGACTTAAACACACGATATGTAAAAGCGACGTTCTGGAAGAAAATAATTTCCGATCACAAATGTGTGGTTTTATGGAGAATAAAATAAAGCATTAAAGGACCCAGTGCAGAGCTGATAGGCACATAGGATGCAATTTTAAAGTCAGACGAAACGAAAATGTATAAAACATAACGAATGGGAATGAGAGATTGCGAGAGAAAAACCTTTAATGCTAAAGACAGGCTCCCCTTGCTTTCCTTATCACATGGTTACAAGATAAACGAATTAAAACGGAGTCATAAATATTTCAACATTCGCAGCCCCGGTCCGGGAGCCGAGTTATCCCCACACACCCACTTTGCACACCCACAGTCCTGTAACCAGCCAGGAACCTGCGCGCTGAACTTACATGAATTATGCAAAGCAAAGACGTCGTATGTTCTCTGAAAGTGTTGGGAAACCTCATGCGAGGAAGTTACAAGGACCGTACAAACTTTTCTGGAGCAGAGATGGAAAACTATGAAACTAAAAGCATAAGTGACGTAACAGATGCGCAAGGTCTTAACGCGTAGACGTAGTGACCAAATGTAGTCCACATCGCGTCTGGGCAAACTTTTGCATGACAAGTGCTGCTTCCAAATTCTCCACAACTCAGCGGTCTACTTGTTTATTCAGTGATATTCAAGATTCATTACTAGACAATTAAGAATTTATTAAGCACAGACGTCATGGGTTGAGAGCGACGTGAAGCTTGGACAGTGATCGTTATTTCATAAATGATGCCAACTTACACGATCCAACCAAAAACGGCTGGTGTTTCACCGGGAGACCATGTTCGGTTATTTTCCCTACCCTGGCACATATATTTCTTCAAGAGAGGAGTAGGATATGATTTTACGCATCCATCCAGTAGCGACACTTAAGAGACGAGGATCCTTCCATCCTTTTCTCCGACTGGGACCTGTTCATATATGTTCTTGGCAGATGATCCAGAAGTGGTTTGCCCTTGCCTTCTTCTGTGTGTGAATGGAGTAATTGTTGGGATGCCACGGAGGAAAACTCCGTGTTGCCTAGACCACGGCCTTGCCCAACACAAGGGTAGATTTGGTTTTGTAAACTGGTATCTCATAAAGGATTGACATATATCAACATCTTCGAAAATAGGGCGCAGAGAAGAATATTTGGGCTTAAGAAGGATGAAATAACAGAAGGATGGAGAAAATTTAACAGTGAGATAAGAAATGCATTCAAAATCATAGTATGAAAACCTGAATGGAAGAGATTACTTGGAAGACCTAGGTTTAGATGGAACGTTTTGTTTTCCACTACAAAGACAAAAAATATTTTGAAGTGCTTATTGTTTTTAGAAACACTTAATACGACACCCCGGCATAGGATAAAGAGTCAATAAGGATTTAACAAATTTATTCCAATATACAATAGCACTGCAAACACCCATCAGCGTCTAATATGACGCACACTGACACCTATCTATCAATCAACTAATCCATCACAACAACAAATTCCAATGAGCTGTGGGGCGGAAGAAGGGTTAGCTCAGCTTAACTCACATTATTGCATGAATGCGACGGAAACTTATCTCAACAATAAGGCCAATAGACAATAATTAATCAATCAATCCATCTGTCGGTGAGTAATTCTCGTTTAACGTAACGAACAGATCGATTAAATGATCAATCAAGTATATCTATTGTGCAATATGTCCAATTTTAGCTTCGGGTCATATATATATTATTTTTGTTAGCTTCACGTTCATTAATCATTACTGAAAAGTGATCGAAGTTCGTGCAGTCGCCACACGGAAACAGCCCTACACACATTTCTGTTCTTCACCGTTCAGTGGATTGCGGTCGGAATTTTGTCAGTTTGTGGAAACGATCAAACATCTAAACAGTGCTGTGTTTTTATCAACACATTCATTTAAATGTCTGTATTACAAAAACTATAAATAAATGCTGTAATCGTTCAAGTCTTTAATGCTGTTTTTCTGTACTAACCTCGATCCATGCGTGTTACATGTCTACCCACTCTCACCCCCTTTCAATTCCACACCCAAACATTATTCGACACTAAATACAAATTATAAAGTTTCACATTATACAATATTCTCACATCAGCTTGTAATTTCATCTTCCTTACTTACAAATATTTTCCATTGCACTTTGTTCTCAATAAGCTTTATGATTTGAATTTACATTTTGTTACAAACAGCAAAAGAAATTTCTGGCGTGAACTTTAAACAGTTAACACAAGCTATTTGTGTTTACCATATAAAATAATAAATATTACCTCAAAACTACTAACACGCGGAGAGATTTAAATACGATGATTATGAACAGCGGTCGTAATTACTCTAATCGCTTTCAAATTGATCCTGAATACAATGGAATTAACAGATCATGTAAATTAATTAAACATCATAATGTTATGTCTGTGATAAAATTCTTCGTTATCAAATATCTTAAGACACAAATCATTTGGACACAATGGGGATATGATCGAACCATTTACGTCCAAATAACACACAAAATTTCATACTCTGAATGTAACAAATTTTAATCCGACCGACACAGAACTACTGAATTCAGCACAACTCACCACAGCCCGAAATCTAAGTGATCCAACTGGTGAAGATTAAGAAATGCCTTTACCTGAAAAGGAAAATAAGTGATACAGGCATTTGCGGACATATAATTATAAACATAATAATAGCATCTCAATTGAGCAAAGGTTATTGAAACATAGGACGCAAGCTTCAAACAAAGGAAACTCGTGAATTAGGTGTTATGTCATTTTGGAATAGAACACACGTGAGAACACAATATAAAGACAATAAAACGCACGGTACAAATTCTTAAATAAACATCTTAATTTCTAAATTTCAATCACCACGTTAGAGAACACGCAAACTACTTCACACTCATGTCTGTAACTGTGATATACCTATTTCGCATGCGTGTCAGGTACTGAAGAAGGCAGATGAAAAAGTGAGCTTAACAAATTTAAGGCGGTCCCACAAATTACCTGATTCCAGCAGAATTAAACGTTTTAGGTTCAGCCTCAAGCCATTCTAGCACTGATTCTCTTCAAAAGTGACGTTCATTTGAAACGAAAAGTTAATCATTGTTTGTCAAGTGCGCTCAAATTTTTAGTCAGCCTTAATACGTTACAATGACGACCGTCCAGAACTCGCATTGTCAACACTCATTCGTCCTCCTGTGAATGTGTCCACCCATTCGTAATCTTTCCTGTAGCTCATTCATCCGTAAATTTCACTAATTTTCACACTCTCTTCCACACAAAACCCGGACTACAGCTAACTGTTTGTCTTCTTTACCACGTTTAATTAATAAAAAGTCATGTTAAACTATTAGCTTTTATTTCAGTTAGCAACTCTTCTTGCTACAAATTTTGGTAATATTGTTCCACAACAACGAGCGTCATCTGACAAAAATTCTTCCTATATCGCGCGAGCAAAAGGTCGTTATTTAAAATAAAAATTCAAAACATCGTTATTATGTAAAATACATCAGTAGGAATACCAGACAATTGCTATTAGGAATACTATTATTTCATCAGATGTTATACGATGAACTCATTTTATTTGCAGTTTATTTAACGACGTTGTTCAGTCTATATACGTCGAATGATGATTAAAAATATTGAATTGGAAAGTATACGGAAGGAACCCGTCGTGGTATAATTTAATGTACTAGCCGGCATATTCCTGAAAGGACTGAAGAAAAGCTGAAGAAACATCAGATAGGACATTTAAACCCATAGCTTCCCGATGAGGAAGCAGACGTGCTGGCCAATCGGCCACGACGTTCAATCCGTCGGCGACAAATAACGATAACGATTAATACATAGTTGTCGAATATTCTAGGCATTAGTTGTCTGTATTTTCTAAAGTACTATGAGGGTAACAGCACAATGTCAGCTGCAGAACGAAGGACTGATATTCTTGTCCTAAGACTTCTATTCAGTAAGTATCGGAAAATACATTTCTATATTTCTCATAACAGCATGATTCTGTTTTGTTATTTTTAACATCATTATATCCTCAAAAATACAGTTCTCATTTCGATGCTATTCTGCGTCACATTAATCGGTTTAGAAGATTTCAATTCTCTATTACAGTCAGTATTAACAACAACTTCCAGATTTTGTCTCGTTATTGAACAATAAAATATACATTTATATGATTTCGCCTTTGGCAGTGACGTGGAATGATTTCAGATGAAGGGTGGAGAGGTTTGTGATAACGATTGATTTTAGATTATGCTACAAAGCTCTTGGACACGTAGAAGAAAAAAAAATTTCTCCAGTTCCAACAAATATTCGCGCCACATCGTCATAATGACTACTACAATTCTGACTGACTCAATAAAATTATTATTCATCTGCCAGTGCTCAGTTAACGAGAGAGTGGATATATAGTCATCCTGGCGCTCGCTGACATGTTCGGTAATTACAGTCTAGTCACAACTGCTTGACTACTTACTGTCTGGTTGAGTGACTACTCGGTGATCGAATCATGTCGCTGAGTGCGACGTATCTGATTTCTCTTATTATGGCCGCGCTGAGATTTGATGACACCTCGGATCAGCGGTCAACGCTGTCTGCATCGAAACACTGGTCGACAGCCACGCGTCTGACAGGCGCGTTGCCACTGAATCTGTCCCTCAACAGCACGGTTGGTCGCACCAGTACGTAAAAGACCCCCCAAAAGAACTTGCGATTGCATGTTTCCGTTTCAGGCCGCAGCATATTTAATTTTATTCCATAAGATGCGTCATATTGTGAAATTTAATTAATCATTCGGTATTTGTCCGTCTAATCACAATTCATATATAAATTTACAATTAAGATAATTAAAATATCATTTTATTTTCCTCATCGAACAATCGATTTACAATTGGAACATCTTTTTACAACATGTTTCGGTTTCTATATAAACCATCTTCAGGTGTACAAGTTAAAATTATAAACTTAAAACTTAATTACAATTTCTGATATGCAACATTTTGGTGATGTTCACTTCCAGATTCACTTTTATATTGGAGTGAATGTTATTTGATGTTCTACATCGGCCTGTAATACAAATGATTTAAAGATATATTAATGAATATGAAAGAATATAGAAACAAAATAATATATTGGAAAGTAAAATTGAACATACCAAAGATGAGAGTGTAGATACATCTTAATGTGTCTGGAAGCACTAACGTATCTGAACAGATGTGGCTCACTACTCATAACTTAATTTTGTGATTACGGTTATAAAATATTTACAGCCCAAACAATACTTGGAAGTAATGCGATTTCACTGCTACCTGACCCCTGAAATCTGCGGTTGGACAATATTAAATAAGTTGTATCCTCAATACTATGCTCCTTTTTAACGTCAACTATGTCCCTTCGAATATGAGTAGTACAACATAGATCGTTGATCAAAGTACATTCCATTCTCCCTCACATGCGAGTATTTGGTCACTTGGAGACGAGACAGCCGAGGCAAAAACAGACACGATTTTCAATTTGCTTGATAAAATCTCCATAAATCCCCTACGGAGATATCTTGGTGGGGAAAATGAGAGAGAGAGAGATGATATAAATAATATAAAAAAGAAATATCGCATACAAGTAACGGTTTAAAATTGTGACTTGAAGCTAAGCAAAAATGTTGACGACATATGAACGGCGAAATACAAGAATTTGAGGTATAAAGGTTATACGGGTCACAAGTGTAAATCCATTTTTGGCAATCCCGGCCAATTTTCGTTTCACTGATATTTGTGAAACGAAATTTAATTATCAGAATCACACATTCATCAGCCAATAATTCTAACCAGTAAAAGTGATGCAATTTTTTTATGCATTTCAACAGAAATAATTAGAGTGGAGTCCTTTTAACTATTTAACGTAAGTGTCCAAAATCAGAAAACAAAAGTTCCGTACCGCTACAACAAAATCCCACTTCTCGACCCAATCTTGAGATAGACCATACAACTTTGAAGAAAATTGCATTTAATTTTAACATTTTCAAGCCTAAAGCATACTTTATAAGCTGTTAATTTTTTTTGAGCAAATTTTACCAATACCCGAAAAAGTTTTACAGTTTTTTTTATAAAAAATGTACATTATAAGAATCTTAAAGCAAATGAAAATATAACATGCTTCGAGCTCTTTAAGCTCATTTAAGCTTGGTTGTCGCTTTAAATGTAAGTAAGACACCGACCCTACAAGCTCAATACAGAGTCTTATTGTTCTATTACGTCTCTATTTTCAGGTCATTTCCGTGTCAATTCTAATTGCAAAGTATTAACAATGATTCGTATTAGGAATTCGATCACGAATATATATGAAGAGCTAATAGTTCACAATTTGCAACACAATAGCGTAACATAAATTGTGATAATGGAAGTCAATTCCCCAAAATTGCATTATCGAGATGTAATTGCGCTTGAATATGGCAAGCAAATTAATCAAAGTAAAGTCTAAAATATTACAAAATTTATGACCCGAGGTCAAAATATTTCAATAAAGATTAAAACCACGTTCAGTTAAGTGCCATAACGACATTCAATGGTAGAAGATGCATCTCTGAATACGGTCTAAACTAGGAGAGCGTTCATGGGCTGAATCAACGGTTTTATGGACACATGGAAATTCGAAGACTAAGGACTGTGATGAAAAGGGATACATTTTACGAACTACTTCATCAATTTTTATCTCGGTTTCACTGTATATCCCGTGACAATAAAAGCCATTCTGACGTCACATACAATTTACAATTAGTGAACGAACCCAACATAACACAACACATAGTTTCGATCTTCAACATCTGAAATTCTCAACATCATTTTAATCTGCCAATTCCATTCATGTGTTAAACAAATAAAGGCCTGTTCTTACTTCAAAATAAAATTCAGAAGCCACTACAGCTATAAGAATTACATACGACAATCAGATATATCATACATTCGTATTTTCGTGATGTGATCTGACCAGGTTCCTGAATTTCATAGCAATAACAATCTCAATTAAAATTCATAATAAATACAATCATAACAAGTCAACAGACTGTTAGAAAATATTACATTTCTACATTTACATCACGCCAAGAAATACGGATTAATTATGTTCTGTAAGTGCAGACTATATTCCACAAATTTCAAAGTTCTTTACTTTAATACAAAATACCGCATTACTGTATGGTCGCCCTCTTGTAAACAGAAGCGAGTTACAACAGCCACGCAAATATGTACAGTTACAAATTAATGAAGTAGTGTTCCTTACTCCGCGGTACCTACTTGCTTTATTCTCGACTTTAATTAATACAGTGGCAGTCAGAAGAGTCTGCAACTAGGGCGCTATGTTCGAGCAAAACTGCAGTAGATGAATTATTTAGGCAGGGAACTCAAAATGTAGTCGACTTCTGCAGAGGCTTCACGTAAGAACACGATGGGATATGACACTTCCATTACAGCACTCTAAATGGGACGGCAATGGTGTCAGAAAGAATAAACAAAAGAATAACAAGGTAGAAAATGGAGAATGAGGGGAGTAATACGCTAACAAAATGTTGCAATATCATTAGGCGTTACCTCTTAAATCCCAGTGGTAACTATACGTACCACCTGCTTTAACAATCAAGAACTGTCTGTGTATTATTCCCTCGGAGGGTATTTATGTTTTGTGTACTTCGCACGATCCCGCATATAATTCGTTTTTCATAGGTACTTCGTAGCCACGGTGGCCTAGCGGTTAGAACGCTGGCCTTGTAATCCTGGGG
>NW_019060611.1:210371-225563 GCF_000696155.1 Zootermopsis nevadensis | reverse complement strand
CGGGTCTGCTAGGTGCTGTCTGGTCTGAGTGACATTTTTCTCCACAATGCAGTTGTTTACGGAGCTAATCATGTCTTAACCTCATACGGAAAAGTTATAGTATTTCATTTTAATAGACGGTAAGCCTTTGACGTTGACGAGCTTGAGTCTTTGTTTGTTTTACTGTCAGATATGTCCACAATTATAGCAACTGAATGCTGCAACCTTTTCCCCAGCAACATTTAATTGGTCTTCTGGGTTGTAAGGTCGTGTGGACTTGTAGGTAGATAACCAGTGCTTCGGAGCGAGGATGAATGAGTGGGAGTGAGTATTTGGTTATGAGGTGTGTAACTGTCACACGAAATCCTAGAGTGACAATTAATTTTTCCTGAACAGTGGCTGCACCGTAGAACTCTTTACAGAGCATGGGGACTGTGGGTTATATATTTTCTGCTGAAATATTTGTTGTTTTTATAAGTTTCTAAATTAAACAAATATTTGACTATGAATTAAGGTATAAATCTTTGTAATGAAATGTCAAATATCCCGTGAATTTGTTGAGCATCTGAGCGAGTATCAGAAGAATTGTCGCAGCTTTGTGCACCCTTGCGGGTGGTCATGTCACGCTGCACAGTAGTCTGGAGCTCAGATAACATCTTGTTGGCCTGTCACATGAAACAGTGAGGTGGTCTCCGAAGGGCTGGCATCGAGCCCTAAGCTGCCCTTCCGCACCAGCAAGCATACGGAATGTTTGAATGTCGATGCCGGACAATGCTGCACTGGGCGTGGCCGTTTGAATGACACATTTTATATACTGGGCTCCGTTCTTCTCACTCTATGACCAATTAGCGAAAGCACCCTTTCTCTGTCCTGGTATGTCTTGGAATAAAATATGTGTACTGAAATAGTGGCATTGCTTATTTATTGTGACACTTTCATAAGTCTGTATTTAAATTCACCAATGTTCAATTAAATTTATGTGTCGCCGTTTCGCCACGTGGTATTACTTTATGTGTTAAATGGTTGCTAAATAGTGAAACAACTGCAGATAAATAGAAAGACCTTATCTATTTATATTTTTGTACAATGAAAACTGTTAAGATCACCTATGAACGAGACCAGACATGGAGACATGAAATTTTTTTACAAAACTTATAAAAGATTACAAATTGGACTGTTACTCATAAGATATTTCTAATTTAGACACACCGACTTTCTTAGAGTATGCTGAGGCGTATGTAGCAGTCGGTGAAAGAGGACCGTTTCCTGCTGCAGTTTCTTGTTATCAAACCTATTTGTGAACTGTTGGTTGCTATGGAAATATGTTATTTATATATACAACGTTTGTGATTATGTAGGTTTCATTCGACGACGCTGTTTTAGCCACGTTGGTTACACTGCATCGAATGGAAGGGTGGAATGGAATGATTCTGACAGATGAATTGGAAACGATGTAGACGCTATCATGGTTTAAGATTGTCCTTAGTATCCCAGGATTACCCTGGAGAGAAAAATCTTGAAAATTCTGCAAGGGTAGCCGGGATTCGAACCCAGTCTTTCTCGCTACGAATCAGGAGTGCTGACCATTATAACGCGATGTTGCATTGCTTATCCAGTGTGTAGGAATTTGAAAGACTTGTTGTGTGTTTGAATATAGGTCTACTTGTCATCACTAGTCGAGGTGTAAGACGTTGTTTGGACATAGCAATTACAAAAATATAAACACATCTATAGAAGTGCTGCTCCCGTGGTCTCAAGTATTGTAAATTCTAATCAGAGAACTGAATCTGTCGTTGAAGTGTGTACAGCATTGAGTTGGGGCGAATGCGGGGGTGGGGGTGGTTTGAACATTGTCCACTGTGCAGATGGCATCCCAGGGGGTGGCCAGGCCATACAACCATCCAGTGAATGTGACAGTAGGGGGTTGATTCCCCTGAGGGGTAGGTTTTTGAAGGAACCCCTATACTAGCTGCAGCCACACGTGAAATTGGGTTGGTCCAGCAGGGAAAGGGGTTAGTTTTGCTTTAGGGAGGAATAGGCCTACTGCCACCATCAACCCTTGGGGATAAATGCTAATCCCCCACATGTTGCATAGTTCGGAGATACGCGCAAGTGTTTCGAGATACAAATAAAACAGTATCCGAAATCAGGTTGGAAAGCGTCATCGACGGCGTAAAAACTTTCAGCGGTGACTTCGTTCGTGAGCAGATTTATTTATCTTCCAAAGTGAACCGTCTTCGCTTCAAAGAACAATTTATTAAGTACGTTTAATATTATAACAGTAATAGATAGCAGCTCATATCCAGTGGTGCCGGGCACCTCTTTTCCCTACCACAGGGTGAACCTTTTCAAAGCCGGCCTCTCACTTCCATCTAGTTTCGAATTTGAGAATGTATGGAGTCCTATCTCAGTGCCCATACTCTTCTTGGATTGGAGTTTAAGTACCATACTATGAAAAAGATTCCTGTATTTTAAATTTTGTTAAAGTAACAGTAATGTATGTGAGATTATAATAATTAATTCTTGATTGAGACAGACTAGTGTCCTAATGCAGTGAAAGTGGGATGATTATAACAATGGAAACGTAAAAACTAATTATAAAAGTTTTAAAACTGGGTTGTCACTTCCGTCAATGGCAGTGTCGGGTTTGTCTGTCCTATGGGTTGATAGGCCAATGCATAAATTATTCTTGGGATGCAGCAACATTCCGTCTTTCCTAAAACTTGCAATCTCATAGGCTTTATCAAATGTTATCAGCCTCTTACTTAGAGTTGAATTGTAAGACTGTGTATTTAAAATGCAGTATAAAAATTAGAAGACCTAAGGCGGAAGAAGGAACAAGATACGGGAGGACGTTGGTCGACGATGCTCTTTATGTGTTGAATTCGAATGAGAACGGCGAGATGTGCTTGCACCACTGACGGGAGGGATAAGAAATGTGTACAAAATTTTGGTCGGACAACCAGAAATAATATATCACTTGAGAGACGCACGCATAAATATGAGAATCGTATTCGTTGTGATCATGGCAATGAACTATTGAGTTCCGTAAAAGACGATATTTCTTTTTTGAGCAGGCGAACGATTTTAATTTCTTAAGGACTTTACTCCAAGCACATAGTTTGGTTATAATTATAATTAACAGATTTCTAATAACCGAATTGACTATAGGAAACTCGAAAAAGTTATTTTTAAACATAATCTACAAAGGATTTATAAGGCTAGGAAGACCATGCAGAGAATGGCCATGCATTTTAAACAGGCTTCAGCCTGCCCGCGGAGGACAGAAGCGGAAAGACACTTATAACACTTCTTTTATTTCATATTTAGGAAGCATTTGTACTGTAATTATATAAATAAATATAAGAGTGCAGGCGTTTTTCCCTGTAATGACGCGGCAGGTACGAAACGAATCACCTTATGTTTCACCATGGTGACCTGATGTGAAGTAGCTTTTCGCATTACAGAAAATTACAGCGACTGTAGCAGACTTAGATTGTCTGTTGAAATTGTTTGATGCTTGAAATTCTTATTACTATGGTCCTTGAAAACAAGAGTGACATACGTAACCGCTGGCGCCATTTTAGGCTCTATATCGATAGTTCTGTCAGAGGAAAGACTGTAGTTAGGGTTACTCTCTGTCATCGGTATCTTAAGTGAGTGCAATTAACGAAAAATGTTAGTTCTCTGTCTGACCTACAGTATTCTAAGGTCCGCAACCTTAATTTGCAACATTTGTCGATATAGTGTTTATGCACATCAGAAGAAATAATGTGTATGTGCACGTAACTTAATTTATGTTTTCTGATCAGTGTTAACAAAAATATTTTACTAAAAACTGTACACATGTTCACAGTCAGTCAGAATATCATATGGTTAGTCGTTTAGTCATTTGTGCGTTTGCCACTGTTTCGGAGGAAGCTATCGCCTCCACATTCAGGCACTTCTACCCATGCGACTGAGGTGATAGATTCCTATGAAACAATGTTAACCACCCACAAAACTACAAGGTGACTAATTCATTTTATTACCGATCTGAAAATTCTCAAATCTCATACAGTTAATTACTTTGGTGGTCAGTCAGTTGGTTTAATTGCTCAGTTAATCAGTCATTTATTAGTTAATCACTAAGCCACATGTTTCTCTGTGATATTTATTTTGTCAGTCAAGTAATTGTTTATTGTTTAACCTGTTAGCCCTGATCGAAATAATTCCATGTTTCTGTAAGAAATTCGTCTCGTTCTTGTAAGATCTGGTTTCAGTGGCCAGAGGAATGTAATTCTAGAAGCGAGTCCAGAGTCTGCAACAGCGGCCCGACTCAATCGTGATCACGCATTACTTCATCTACAGAGTGTCTTGGTTGTGCTGCAAGCACTGACCATCGCAGGAACCTCCAAATGGCTTACGTTTCCGAGTTCAGAATTTATTAAAATTATATTTAGGCCTGCATATATGTGTATGTGTATATATATCGGAATTGTAAGGCGATTCTAAAAAAAAGAAATATTGCATGTCTGTGTTGAATATGACGGCTGGTTTCTCGTACGTAATTAGCATTGGATGTAACAAATGTTAGGAATCGTGTGGTAACTTTAAATTATTCGCTTTATTTATTTAGCCTCACTACTTTGTTTTATGACTCTACTACGCGTGGAGCGAAGGCGGGAGTAGCAATCCTTGCACTCGGAGCAAGTTAAAGGATTTCTTCCGCACCTCCTCCAGTTTATGGAGAACCAATTCACAAACTGTGCCAGCAACATTTGTTTAGTTTCAACAAAGTAACAAGCATACAGAGTAATCCGTTTCGCATCGTTCGAAGTTCGTTGTCCGCTTCAAACCGACAACATTCAGTGATGATTTCTTTTCATCTTCAGGCCGTTTTCTGACTGAGATAAATGCGCTCCTTTATAATCTACGCCCGGGGCTCCTGCCCCGTTCATTAGATCCGCCACTGTTAGAAGTTATAAGGTAAATTGCTAGGCAGAGAAATATGCAACAGTGACTCTCCGTGGGCAAGGCATGGAAGCTGGTGTATTGGGTCATACTGTTGGAAGTGAAGGGTTTTCCACCACGTTGCTCTGTGAGGAAGTGTCCTGTAATCTTGTACAACGCCGACCTCCGCCTCTTCATTGCGTCCAGCAATCTCAGCTTCCTCCTTACTGGTAGCATAACCCTGGTAGTACGTGCCAGAATGCTGCAGGGACCGTCAGGCGCCCCTGTCTACGTGCTCCAGCGCTCAACGCAAATTCAGCGTTTTAATTGGATTCAGCCCACCTGGCTTCTGTTTCGGGACCACCTGAACTCACGAGAAGCTGTCGAAAAGTGTTACAATCAGCACACTGAATCCGCAATGCAACAGCAATGTAATGTTAATGTTAATGGAATGTATATCCGACTTCCGTCCATATCAGTGTGTATGTTTTAAGTAACGCGTAATGTAACGCGTCTGTCGGTTTTACGAACTACATACAGACTTTTATTAGCTGCTAACATAAGTACCTTAATCCGAGCACCTGACTATTGGTTCTATACACGGAAATAACAATAATAATGACAATATCAACTACAATACTGTTACAGAATTTCTTGAATAAAGTACGAGCAAAGTAAGTATTCTGTAAAACGTGATGTAGTGTAAAACTTTGTTGTTAAAACCTATGTAGAGGAGTGGTGATGATGATACTAATAGTACTACGACCTATTAATCGTGATTGACGATTGTGGGAGACGGACTGAACTGGCGTATGATCATTCCCATTTGTAGGCTATAGTATTAGGTTTGTTGTTATTGATTTTCACTATCAGATCGTTCATTAAGTTTTATTTTATTTAAAATGTGTGGAATAAATTTTAGAGTGGTCCATTTTGAGACCAGAATGTTCTTGTAGGAAACAGCGTAAAACCGGGTCTTGCTGTATTCTTATCTTAAAGTAAGTTTAGTTTGTTGAGTTTGTTTAACGCGCCAAAGGAATGGAATAAGAACGTGATAGCCGTGCATGTTACCTGCACCTTGTAGCGCACATTGCTGGCAGAAGCAAATGAGGAACGTGAGGTGCATCGCGCTGTTGCGTTTTATTATCACTTCATTGCGCCGCACAGCATTTCGATCGGATGTTGGCGAACGGAAATTACTTTTAACGAGTTTCCACAGTCCAGTTTTAAAATGAAATTTGTTTTTATTTGTTTTCTGGTATGGGTAGATATCATCTCCCAATAATTACGTAGCAGCTGTTGTCCGGACCAGCGAGCCGGGGCCCAGACCCGCTCGTTCAAATGTCACACGAGTTGGCCGTTTGAAAAACAGATGAACGCTCGTTCGACAAAGTGCCGGCCATATATTCAGACTGATTTATCCTGAAAGAATAAAGACGCTAAAATTCCGGACTTGGATCTCAAGAAGCGTGATGCAGACGAGACAGAATTTCTCCTGGTATTTAGATCCTCCGGAGGAACTGAAAATTATCAAGTACGTAGCTGAACGTTAGTGTGGTTCGCAGTCCATTCATTCTCCAGCGCTCTCCTGATCGCGATTTCTCGTGGTTTTCCTTAGCCTGCCGCTCTTTTCCTTCGACATACTTCCTAACTGATCTTTCATAATAATCTTTTGATTCTATTCTATATAACTTACGCAGATCAGAATGCGATTTTAACCATTTCTCTACCAACCTCAATAATCTATATTTTGCAAAAGTAGAATTGAATAGGCCTAACTGCATAATTGTTTGAATATTTATAATGTATGGGAATATAATTTTTTGTGAATAATTTTTATTATAGGACATTTACGCTTAATTTCCCACCATTGATGATGCGGTTTCTCGATTATGTTACGAGAGAGCGTGTGTGTGTAACAGTACAAAACGGAGGATATATAAGAGACGGGGAATCTATTTTATCCAAAATTGTGTCTTCATGCATTTTTGGTAAACTGAAAACAAATAGCAGATAGGCTACAACTTTATGGAGTAGTGAATACGTGTCCCCGCAAAGGAGTCTGAGACTTTGGAAATCGCGTGGCCACGCACGTCGACAGGCTGTACTTGTAATTTACCGACACACAGCCCAGCGTTTGACCACATAAATCATCATTTACATAAACGGTTCCCCGCTCCCCTTTGTTGTTTATTGAACTCGCGCCATTCGCATTTTTAATACAGATACTACAATAAAAACACGAGAAGGCGGGAGTGCGTAAGTGCAGTGGTGGTGTCGCCTCGGGTTACGAGAGGGTAGGCACCCATTTGAATAATCTTTATTATTAAGGACGAACAGTGCATCGAAATGCTAGCCCTGGGGATAGGGACAGCAATTATTTTTCCTGGTAACGTCGTGTTTGAGACGCACTAGCCAGCATGGGAACTTTGATATCTGGGAAACACATGGAAGTTTTGGTATGCATTAAGTATCGAAATATGTACTATAATGGAGTGCGTGTATTTTTCAGATACTTTCTTTGCTCTTTTGCATGTGTGACCTTGATGTTTATTTAGGCCTATTGCAGACATTAACCCAGTTAAACAAAAATGACTACACTACAAATAGCCCTCTGCATACAGCCAGAAATTATTTTCTCCAGTAGATCTTTCATTGTCAAATACTCAGCCAAATCGAATGCTGTTACAGATGGATGTCTTCTGGAATTTTGCACCGAGTAGTCTGGCACATACTGACCGACGTTTCAGAGAAACTTACTGCTTACATCTTCAGGGGTCAAATACTGTTGTTGTCGAGCATATCAAACTTCGTATAACACTACCTAGATAAAATTGGGCATTTCTTTAAATATATAGAGTACATAACGAAATAGTCCATGCTTCAAAGACTTGTAGATCATAAATACGTCTGCAGGCCTCTGATCCCTATCTTGAGCCATATTTTCAGAGCGTGAAAATATCATCTTGTATAATATGAATTGTATGGTGCTTATGTCTACAATTTATTTTCATGTTAGCAACAAGACTATAAAATCTACTGATTTTAATAGCCTACGTGACACCTAATTAAGAGCTACAGCATTAACTGTTGATTATGTTTTATCAACATACCAATTCGTGACTACGTTTAATTCATCGCTGCATGCGAAAACACATATACGTGTTTCAGTATGGATTTTATAATTTTCTTGTCGGTTATTGCCACTTCAGAGCAAGTAAGAATCCATGTAGCTGCAGTCACTTTCTTTCTGTTAATTGAGAATTAACGTCTGTAGCTCGAGCAGATCCCTGAGACTGCGCTGAAGAAAATTTACGAAACCATTAAGAAATTATATAATGTGCTGGTGGCTATGACATTTCCGGTATCGCGAGGTGTGGGTGGCGTTTGAGTCAATTTATGACGAAATGATTATGATTGTGAGCGCAAGGGAGCGCAGAATTGCTGCTGTACGCAGACCTACCGCGGCACCAGACAGACTCGGCTGTAAAATAATGCGACTCTGTGCAGTTTTCGCACGGCCACGCTGCTACATAGCTCTTTGTTTCTTTCTTTTGTTCATTTCCTTTTCCTTCTTTCTTTCTTATATCTTCTTTCGTTTTGCCTTCCTTGATTATTTCTACATAATTTTCCTCTTTGTCTCTATTCGCGTTCACAACTAAAAGTTGCAAAAATGTTCCTATTAACTTTGCCATGTCTGTCTGCATGTGACAATTCGAGAACCGCTTAACGGATTTACATGACATTAAATATTTGGAAGTTACTAAAATATGTAAACACATAACAATTTTTATTTAAAACCGTACAACAACAGATGATTTCCATGAAGACGAACATACTTATTTTAGCGCGAAATTATTAGGTTGGTGATTCCCGGGTGGGGAATCTCACGAGGGAATTCTCCATCAACCGCAAAATCATAATGTGTTTGTGTATCCTGCGCGATGACGTACTTACACATTCAGACAGGCGTCGGATACCCTGTCCACACAAATGTCATTGGCCCCACACGACTCTGGTCGCACTAGTGTCATTCGCAAAGATCTAAGACCACAATCTGGCGAAACCGCCAAAATTGTTACGCTTTATTTACATTTCCTAACTTGTTTATATTTTTTTTCTTTCTGCTTTGCTTTTCCCCTTCTTCTCTCTTCGCCATTTACTCTTCAATCGATCGATGTTCCTGTCCATTGGATGGTGGGAGCGCTGTCCCCGGGCTTAAAGCGGACGGAGCGTGAAACCGATGACTCATTTCCGTTTAGTGGCAAGAAGCTTTACCACTATTCTTATGAGGGTGTCATGAGTTCAGGCGCATTCTTGGCGTTTTTTTGTGACACTGGCGTAAATCTTGTACCAGTAAAACGTCATGCACTTATTATTTTAACATGAATTATTCATACCGCAAGACTCAGTCCCCAGAGTTTCAGATCCACGTTACAGCCAGCTGTTTCCTTGGTAATCTGCTTAGTTTTCGGATATTTGCCCTTTGTATTCTTCTCTTGTATAAGAGTGAATGTCTCTGTAGCGTGGCCGTATGTGTGATTGTCTTAATCGTAAGTTTTGTTATGAGCAGACGAGAAATTAACAGTTTCTGAACTGACCCATAAAATTCTCCACGCCGTTTTGAGCGCTACCAAGATTCCTTCGTGGACAATCGGCCTGAATAGACAGGTGGCACAGTCTTGCATCCTCCCCAGTAATTGATGTGGGTGGGTGTGTCCCCAACCCGTCATCACGCGGCACTTACTGTAACCTGCATTAAAAACGCCAAATAATTGTAACCAATTTCCTCTCATAGTGGAAGCCAGACTTTTAGACGAATCCATATTATGCTGGGATGGAAATAACTTAATACGTACCCTTGCCTTATGGTCGGTGTCTTCCCTCCCCTACATTTACAGGGAGGTAAACGTTTGTAAATTAGTCTTGGAGGTTCGCTTTTCTGCCTGCCTGCCTGCTTACAGCAAATTGCCGGAAGTGATGCCGCAATGCTGGTTGCTGCAGAGACCGATTCTTCTCATTGATATCAAAGGTTCAAGATCTGTGCCAAGGAACGATGATTACGAGAAGAATTAGGTCCATTAGACAAATTAAACTTGAATATTATTCATTGTCTACAGGGAGAAATTTAGCAGGTCGAATTAAAGTGAGGTCTGTGTCAGTATTTTATCAAATGCTTTTATTATAGTCTCAACAGAGCGAGTTTTACTATTTTAAGTAGTTGGCTACTTAGGAAAACAGGGAATTCTTGGAATTATTTGAGACAGAATGGACCATTGGCGTTTGTTAACATTTCGATATGTTTACTGACACTGAGATGTTATTACTTGAGCACTTAGTTTTGAATCTGATTAACTGAACAGCAATCAAGAAGTCGATGTTGGTCGTCAGGGATAAAAGCCGCGTGGATTTATATGTAGATACTAAGATTTCGTAGGAACATACTGTCTCAGTCTTCAGAGCTGAAGATTGAGACAGTGTGTCCTTTATCTACTAGCCATTACACGTGTCGTACAGACTCGGAGATTTCATGTTATTCGTGTTATCAGTGTTAGCCTGGCTAACACTTTCGACAAAAAAATAATGTTTTCAGTCTTAATGTTTTGTTTCAGTGGTACGGCGTACACTGAAACACAGCATAAGCCATCAGATAAAATGCTTCATTAGCCAACTGCAGCCAGACTTGTGTTGTTAGCCGCGTAGTTGAAGCTTACGCTCAACTGAGTTGTGACATTTTTAAAGGAGATGCAAGAAGACGTACGGGCCCACGTTTGGTTGTTTTTTGTTGTTGTTGTTGTTTTGTTTCCTTTTACAGAACATAAATGTAAGATTAGAAATCTTCAGATAAATGTCGTGCTGTAATAAGCGTTTCCAATTGTAACAGGTTTTTCTTAATATAATTAAAGACCAAAATTTTAAGTTTGAAACTGAGTATAATTTGGTTCCGTCGTAAAACGAACTCTTAAAACCCTACCTCCCCTCACCTTTTCACTTAACACCGTCTACACCTTGGAACAACCAGTGTAATAATTGTCAATTTTACCTGTAACATTTTTCGTAGGGAAAAAATAAGTATTAGAATAAAAGTGTGTTCCCACTCGCCCCGTACGTACACAGTTCACGTCGATCGTCCTAGCAGGAGCAGCTCTTAGCTAATAACAGGTCTGCAGAGGTCCAGCCCTTCCTTCCAACATACAATCTGCCCAGACCACTACCGTATCATTATCTCCAAGCCTGCATACACTCAACTACCAGCTACACCAGCTGCCATTCATATCGCAAAGCCATTGCTTGTTCTCATCGCTGTATGAATTGAAAATAATACTTAACTATCTTGTTTCGGCTGAATTGCTTGTACAACATAGTATTAAATGAGAACATTATCTTCAATGGTGAACAGATGAAAATTTGGGACGAAGCTGGCGTGGCATGTTTAATGGACTATTCCGTCAATAATCTGACAAAATGAGGAAAACCACGCTTATCTTAAGTCAGGATAGACTGTAATTTGGCTGTGATTTGAACCGGGGACTTCTTGAACTCAGGTCTAAGGAATTATTAACGCAGGCCTACCAACTTGCTCGATGGAAGGGTTCTGTATATTGTAAGTGAGAGATAACGAATGGTAAATTAATAATGATATTAAAGGCAGTTGTGGCTTATTTTAATGAACTAATCCACCGTTCTTAGTGTCTGAATAAAATTTCAAAAGAGCTCATACCGTTTTTCGACAGAAATTTCTACGGAGCCACCTCCAGGTTATGAAATTTAGAGCTAATCGCTACATTACGACATTCAAGTTGCTAAACATAAATTTCGGTTTTCTGAAAGCTTCCCCGAAGTTGAATGAAAGATACACACCAGAATTCATATCAACAAAAGTGCTAAGACCTGCTCTAATTTGAGTAGGCTGCACGTATTGTCCAAATAGATATATGCGTGGACTGCAGCCACCAGACTGAGCTTGACGGATTGTATATATTATATTTATATAATTATAATTTGTGCCATAATTTCACAAATTATCATCTGTTCAATTTTCATTGATAAAAGAACACGCCTTCTGTCTTCCCATAATTTAACACTAACTGTGACTTCCAAAGAACTGTATACCAGAGGATCTATAAATCTTTCGTAAGTCTTCTTTGTTAACCAATGGAATCTCACACTATCAGTTATAGTGGCAGTCGGTATAGGTACTTTCAACTGTGCGCTTTCTTTCTCTAAAGCCCACTACGAGCTGCTACCTCCACTTCACTCGAAATTATGGTAAAGCTAAATGCTCCCGGCTCGCTACTCCGTATCTTCTTATTCTTAAATTCGTCATCGTAATTTCTGAATCTAATCACAGAGAAAACGTGCAATATTGAGTAACTACTGAATGGGGAGATTTTACAGGTCATAACCTTTGGAGGATAAACACAAAAGTTAAACAATGCGATATCATGAAAGAAACATTTAGGTTTAAGTCTTTGAAAAGATTTCTAGAGTCGAAAGAAAAGCGTAAACACTTATAGCCTGTACATATAGTAGGCATGTAGGTCTTCGCACAAGAACATATTCGAGTGTGTGTGTGTGTTTGTGTGTGTGTGTGTGTGTATGACACTAGGAAGAAATCCGTCAGTAAAGCGATTAGGGTTCTATCCCCGACTGTGATAGGTAGTCTCCTCTACTTCATCACGTCCGAACGGTTCTGTAGCCCACAAGCGCACTTGACTAACGTAGCCCATATCGGATGTTCTGTCGGCGGGGCTAAAGCGGCTGAGCGTGAAGATAACCACTCATTTATATCTAATGCCGAGGTATAGGTAGAATACGAGGAGCATTACCTCCACGCCTCCACTAACACCATTGCAACCAATCATGAACTAGTTCAGTTACTTAGGCCTACACCCTCAAACCATATTTCTCGAAGGCCCAATTTAATGCTACATATTCCCACAGTTAAAGCATCTGCTTCTAAAAAGTAGCCCTAACAACGCCAGAATTTCATGTGAATTTCTTGTTTCCTCCGTCAGATCGCCGGTTAACGAAGTCACTCGCTGCTTAAAAGTATGATTGGGCTGCTATAAATCATCAGACTTCATTGCATCCATAAATAGTTTCACTTTCATATTTTCTGTTTGTAAACCTTCATAAAGAAAACCTTCAGTCATTGTAGTTTCGATGTGAACAGATTGCATTTCCAGTGTAAGCCTGTAAGGCAAGGCATGTTTTCCAAGAAAGTTCCATTATTTGTACTCTTTCTTTTGCCCGTTTTGGTAGTTGAATCGAACTCAGAATTCGCTGGGCATGTAGCTTCAACGAAGGGGGAAAAAACTCACATTTATTCGGGAAAAGTCTTAAAAGACAGCGATTTACAAGAGTGGCGTCTCATATAGAAATAACGTCAAGGGAATTGTGATTTGGTGATGTGGATTCGATGCAACTGCATTAGGACTGAATCTAGTGTGGTTATACACCGTCGAGTTCATTACTTGAAAGTAACCAACCACCTATTATTATTACAGGAAGCTGTAATTTTGTTTCTTAGGAAGGTTTGTGTGTGTCATTTATTCTGCAAGGTAGCGAATGACTTTCTTTGCGCATTGGCGTAGTTGTCGATTGTGGTTATGCTTTTTCTTATATGTTATTTGTTTCTTTCCTTGATTAGATCGCTTTCTGCCGTTTTATTCTTCCTCTGTTACCGTAGTTCGCTTTTCTGTATTCTTTTGTATTGGTTCTTCAAACACGTCTTATAGTTCAGTCGATTTCGGTGTACAAATTTCACGGTGGTCAAGACTTGTTAACACATACGACTGCACTCTGTCGCTCAGTTGACCGCTGGCTTCGTTACGCAATTTTTCTTAAGTTCTTTACTTACTTGTCGCCTGCCGCTGTTCAAAAAGAGATCATGAGTGCAGTGGCCTCGCTGCTTGCAAATACATCATAACAATAAAAAGGACCTACTTCATGTGTTAAACAACTGGACGTGCAGCAACGCACAAGCACACTGACCCACAAACACGTCACTACAGAACCGCAATGTTATACATATCTCAGTTCGAGACTTCTGGTTCATTACGACCGACATGACCACACCAGCCATATTGAAATTATAAGTCTGTGTGCACACGATTGTGGGATTAAAACAGTTTCATACTGCTCCGGAGATCCGGGTTACAGAATTTAGAAGTTACGTGTCCGGCAGGGGCGGAGCTTTCATGTTAACCGTGTTAGCCTGGATAAGACTTTAAAAAACAAAAAAATAATTTTTCTATCTTGCTTTCGTCATTCACTGGTACTCCATAGACTGGAAGACAGAAGAACTGATCATATAAAATGCGTCGTTAGCCAACTGCGTCAAGCCAGACGTATGCTCGCGGCGAACGTAAGCCTCAAATAACTAGCTGATAGTTCCTGTGTAGTTTCTAATTTTAGCTGGACACATTTATCTTCAAAGCGAACATATTGGCTGTTAACATCTATCAATTTGATCCTGATAATAATTTTTGGGATTTCGATGCATTTAGTGTTTTGCCTACGTAATGGCCTTGCCCATCGTAGAAATCTCAGGAAATATTAGATTGTGGCATCAAGTAAGGTTCTCGAAGGTGAAGAGGCTCACATACAGTCAAATTTATACGAAGTGGGATATGACCCAAAACCACGTGGCAGAACGTCTGGTTTGGTCAGTAATTCGGTTAATTAAGAAATTGCAGAACGTCTGGTTTGGTCAGTAATTCGGCTAATTAAGAAATTGTCAGTCTTTAAGGGGCACAAAAATTCAGCTTGATAAAAAAAATCCCGTACTTGCTCTTTTTCCATACACGCCGCGTGTGGAATACATAAACATATATTTTTGTCGCATATATTTTTCTTACCTCACTAACTGGTGGTTGTAACTTTTAGCCATATATTATACATGTGAAGCGATTTAAGATGGTGCCCCCCCCCCCCAGTTTCAAAAAGAGAAATTTGACTTGGGTGTTGTTCGGGGAGTCGACAACTTTAGTGCTACACGTAGTCTGTTGGATGGGGAGGGGGAGAGACTGTCTTGCGGAAGAAAAGAGGCAGGCATGAGGAGGAGGAAAGACATAAATCAGGCAAATAACCACGCTACGTACCTATTATCTCTGCTTTCTCTCTCCTACATAATTGCTACGGGCAACAGTCAGTAGTTGTACCTGCCTGTTTCGATCGAGCGGTTTTCAGAAACTAATAATTCACATACACTCCCGCGCCAGCTGGAAATTTTGTTTTCGAAATAATAAGAAAAACGTTACTCTCTAAAAAATAATC
>NW_019060611.1:200187-210336 GCF_000696155.1 Zootermopsis nevadensis | reverse complement strand
AACCACTCGGTGAGGCGAGAGAGTGGAGTAAGCCCCATATTATTTAATGACGCTGTATCTGATGTTAATTCATATTTATATTTTTACGATGATAATATCAAAAAGGATTGGGTGGATGGTAAGGCACGCACAGAGCAAATTAGAAATGCCGCACAATTTTGATCGGGAAATCTAAAAGGAAGAGTTCAGTTGGGAGAGACAGACGCGAGTGTAACGATTTCATCGAAACGGATCTGAGAGAAATAAAGTGCGTTTGATTCTCTTGGTTTATTTAACGACAGACCTGTTAGATTTACATGTGTGAATTCAGTTGGTTCAGGGTTTTGAACTTGTTTGAAATCTTAATCTTATGCAGGCACAAAATCGAAGAATATCAGCGAATGTATATGTTATTGTAACCTAATTTTCCTTGAATCAAAAGTCTTGTATGCTAACCATTACACAACGAAGTTTCGTGTTCAAAGCGATCCGGATGTCGCATGATTCCCATTGTCTTCCGACATTTCAACGGTAATTTCCTATGCCTTTGAAGACAATTCTACTGCTGCAGAAAATGAACTTAGTGAAAGACTTCACAGAGATAGAATTAAGACAATAAATCAGATGGTATTATTCTAATTATATCATACTTTATTTCCACGTATGCCCATGTGTTTTCGTATGAGTCACATATGTCGGGCTCATGATAAATTCAGTTTTATAAATTCATAATACAACAGGTGTCTGTCAGTTGCTGGCTGCATGCAGCAGCACTACGGTAGCCTTTTAAAGGCCATGATGTGTAGACACAGCAATTGAGTCCTGGCTGCACCCATATCTAGTAATTATTGTGTCCTGCATCACCTTCCTGAGTTATTTATAGCTTTTCATTCTTCTTTAGTGGCGGCTCGTCGCATCATCTCAAGAGAAAGTATCTGCCAAGTACCGGTACTCCTTCATCCTTTTACAAAATCAAAGCTCATTTAGTTCATATTTAACAATAACGAGAATGGTTTAAAATTTGAGATATATATATATAGGCTATAGGCCTATTTTAGAAACGTGTTATTTGGGATTTTTGACATGTGCTCATCTGTACTTCATTGACTTTGTTGTTTATCTATTAAATATATATATTCACAGGTCTGTCGTTGATTATGTAGACCTACCATGTTGTGCCATGTTCTGAAAATTCTATTAATTATATTTTGAACTTCATGTAGAGCATGGATCTTATTGGACAGATACGTACCAAAATCAAAATTGCCTTACATTTTCGGTGTATATACCTCTAATACGAAATGTAATGAAAATGCGTCCTGTCTTCGAAGATGAAGCATGAGAACATAGTCAATTATGGCCTTCTGGGTCGAGATGTCATTCGATATTGTAGGTGGTTACCGACATTTTGGAAGAACGCTTCAACACCGGTAGTTTTGCATCCGATATTTGACTAACGTTTGTTTGATATATTTGCGTTTTCGTCGATATTTGACTAACGTTTGTTTGATATCTTCGCGTTTTCGCCGATATTGGCTATAGACGTTCTGTTAACTATGACAAAATGGCAGTTATGGGAACAGGAAATTGAAAGTACGGAATCCGTAGTAACAAGCAATAATATTCCTTCATTACACGGTAATTAGTTTAAATGTGAATGTTTCTGGGAAACTAGAAGCGGTGTAACTGACTTTGCAAGTCGGCTAGAATCTGCTAATTCTACATCCTGACGATAAATAACTTCCTTTAATAATTTTTAATAATCTAAACTGCCTTTGCTTCGACACCAGCTATGAGTGGGTCAGAGGTGAAGCCCCTAACATCAGATTCATTGGTGTGAAAATGTGCAGGGCTGTCGCACACCTCGCGGGGAGCAATGGTGGAACGACTAGTTTAATAATTAGACCTATAAATCGGGAACATTTTATATCACATGGTTAGTTAGATCTACTTTTTTGGATGCGAGGGTTTATATTAGCTGGAAATATGGCCACGAATAGCAAGCACATCAATTTTTGGAGACTGTCCCACAACTGAGAAGGAAGCAGTCATGGCCTGTTATAAAGTGCTGTTCTATTAATGTGTATAGGTACTGAGGAATCCACGTAAGGGCTCAACCAGGATAGTCTGTTTCACAACGAGATCATTTGCCCAACTATGAGTGACATAATCCGTCATAATTGCATCAGAATTACGAAACTATGGCGATTATATCACACGTCTGTCACCCCGGAAGACAGGAGGCGTGACATCAAACAGAATCACATTTTTCTCCAATTGCGTTGTGTGATTGAGCATACCCGCGGTGACCCCAAACACTAGGGTCAACACGCGGTTTTCCACACAGGAGGCAGACAAGCTGCACCGCCACTGTACGTGCAACCAGCAATCTCTCATCCACATCTCGACTACTACATCAGGACCTGACTGCCTCGAACCTATAATTTTCAAGAATCTTCCTCTTCGGGAAAACTCGCCTTTTATATACAGGAATGGTACAAGCATCGTAGAGAGAGGCAAGGCTCTGTCGCACGATAATGGATCTGTGCACCTGTTTCAACGTGAGAAAATGCGGGACTTGAATACCATCTGCAGGCGGACACGGTCCAGGAAACTCCCTAGTTCTCTAGGAACGAGTGGCGCAGTACTGGCGGGTATATAGTAAGCAAATCTGCCAAGCGTTCTGGATACCCCGTGTTCGAACACCAGCCTCAAGCTCTCCTGACAGGCTTTACGCGATTCTCCGCAATTAATCTTGGCATATCGAGAAAAAACAGCCCGTGTCCATACACTTGACTTTGGTGGATGAGTCAGCAACGCTTCGGGAGTATTGTCGTTCATATCCGACTGGTAAACTGGTTATCTTGACTGAGGTCTTTCGTGGCTTTCCTCAATTCCTCCAGACGGATTCCAGGATAGTGCCTTGAAACAAGCTGTGACGGCTTCCTCACCAATCCTTCCTAGATCGTGAACACCTCCTCATGTCCTCGGCACTAAGCAACGTCCGATCCGCCGTCCTTCCCTCCGGTCTGCACAGCGATCGTGTGCAGTGGCATCGTGCAGTCATGGCCAGTGCTGTCCGCACCAGCCAGCTCTTTCTGGCCGTGGCCACTTCGTGAAGAGATGAGAGCTCTTTTATTTCGTGTTGGTACAGTGGCTGCAGTTCACATTGCTCGTATTATCTTGCCACAGCTATCATCAAAATATTTAATCGATCAAAATAAAACACGGAATGAAGATGCTTCGAAGATGAAGCTTTGATTCAAAAACAGGCATAACATGTTATAGTGTGACAGTAGTGAAACTTCGACTTTGTTTGAATGGGGGCGGGTCACTTTCATTATCAACTATCGTCATAACACTTCCGTGTTTAATTAATTCCGCATTATAATTTCTTTGGATTAAACACTGGTAACGTATAATAGGACTATTGGAAGCGATACGTTTTCCCGAAACGTCGGTGATCATCTACAAGACTACACGGCGTCATAAACGAGTATACCACGGTTCAAATTTTCAGTTCCATTAACACTTCCAAGTCTCTGGTAACAATACCATGAAGGCCCATTATAGACCGTGGAAGGCCTCACGCATTATGTACCTCGGCTTTAGAGAGAGGTGTGTGGTCAGCTAGCTTCATGTTCTGGGCGCTTTTACGCCAGGGAGAGAAGCTCCGCTGTGGTTGTTGGATGGGACGCTGCTCCCGCCAAGTTCAGCCGTTTCACGTCTGCGCTGTCTAGAAAACGCACGTAGTCCAGTAAGTTGAATATTTCCAATTTCATATGGCGATCTTCCACAGCTATTGGAGTAACTAAGGTCCCGACACAGTCCATGGCAACCGGTCAATTATAATTCGAGCCAGCAGCGCAACACTACACTACACTACACATGCTGTTACATGTCGTCTGCGCAATACGTGTGTGTGGATTCTTTGATTCCCAGGGAACTTCCTACGGTTCACATGTCTGTTTGCCCCTGGAGATGTTGTCGCTTCCGGTTCACACTTTAACAAGTGCTACGCAGAAGCAATCAATCAGCACGTGCACGAGTGGTTTGGCCTGGTTGTATTCGCTCAAGAACCATCGCTCTGTTGATACTTGAAAGTTAGGGGATGGTGTTCAAGAGCATGAGGCAAATATTACACGCGGCCAGGACTGAAGAGAGTGCATGAGGCTAGTGAATGCGATCACTGCTCGACTGAAAATGTCTTTCAGTCTCATCTGCGGAGAAGCAGAAAAGTGTTCAGTAAGAATATCGCCCATTGAAATGTATATTGACATACAAAGTTTACGTTACGTAATTTATCTAATGATGCCGTTGTTGGCCGCGGTAAGTGAATGTGTTATTTTAAGATTCGCGCAAGCAGACATTGCAGGTTTAACTATCGCTCTAATTATGGATATTTTTCTGCGTTGTTCTGAATTTACCAATGTTGCCTAACGATTAGTTGTTCTGTGATGAGCTACACGATTTCAGTCCACAATCTATTGTGCTATTTCTTTAACATTTTTTAAAAGTATTATGTCATCTATGCCTAGGTCTTCCAAGTGGCCTCTTTTATTTGAATTTTACGACCAAATTTTTGTGTCCATTTCTGATCTCCAAAAGAACCTAAGCTTTTGAAGAAGTAAAAATAGACGCTAAACATTACGTCATCAGACGTATGATACCTCTTAAGACATTTCTAGAGGGATACATATGGAGACAGCAGGAAACAATAATAAATATGATTACAGAAATTGAATTGCAACTTGAAAACAGGATTATCCCTACAGGGATGTGCCGGAAATACTTCAATAGATTTTTCACAAAATCGTTAACTTCCCGCTGCTTTCAAAAAAGGAAGTGGGGGAGGAAAGGTTCAAGCACCATTGTGAAGCGCCGAACATCTGTGTCACTCTTACATCTCGACCCATCCACCCACCAATCCTCCCCTCCCCTCCCCTACTCGAAATCCCAGCAATCTGTTAACATGTCCATGTTACATAATCGTAGTATTTGTAGGATTAATTGTTTCTAAATTAAAATGCTTAGTGGAGACAAATGGAAATATTTCGTGCTTTTGCTCCGGCCCGTGCTTTCCCTCGGCCTATTACGACGGCTTATCACTGTGGAGTCCTGCGCTCAGACTCGTGGCAGACCGCGTAGAATTTCTTGTTCCTGCCTACTCAAACTAATATACCATCGTGCCGGCCGAATGGTCATTACGACTGCTTCATATTCGGAAAATCCCGGGATCATAGCTCGACCCCGAGACCGGCTATTCTAACTTAGGATTTTTCCTGGGTTTACTCAGTCTCTCTAAACAAATTCCGGGACTTTACCTTAGGTTAGGCCACGATCACTTTCTTCCATATATTTTCCAGATCACTAATATTATCGGTTCTCTCGACGCTATATTGTCTTATATGGTTCAGTGTCGTTCACTTTGCAGACATCAAGTTAGAATAAAAAGGCATTACGTGCCTACTGTTTATCAACCAGCACGACTTTGACTAGTCCGACTCGGAACACGGGTATGTATACTTAAGCTGCTAACTCGAATAATTTAATTCTTCTTTTCTTTAGGCCATGTTCCTGCTTTCTACAAAGTGTACATCTCGCCATCTTCCAGGAGTTCTTGGACTTCTTCTCCATTTGGTGAGTTGTTTCTTGTTGTTCGTAGTGTCCTATGTTGATATTTTAGTTCGTAGTTTGACGTGCTTCTCTAAACATGTGCAAGGCCCATACTGACTGTGTATAGTAATCGGCCTTCTGTTGTTTTCTCTGCAACAACTTCGTTTAATACAAGACCCTGCTGCATCTTTAAATTTGCTGATGGAACACTTTATATGTCTGCATTTCTATGTATCCATCTGTCTTCCTTTCCATCTGTCTGTCGATCTGTTTCCGTTTTTCTCACTTCGGTCCAGTCGGTTCATGACGACACTGAAGGGGATGCTGTGAAGGGTTGTGGAGTACAGGCAGCTCCCCACCCACTCCCACCCTCTCTGCGCTGCATGGTAACCTTATTTGCACTTCATTTTCAGGGCGAAATGGGAACTGGATGTGTGTGGGTGAGATAGAAGGGGAGGGGGCACTTTTCATACAGAAATATACTACAAAAGGCGTACATCCCCACCTCCAACTCATAGGCCTATCCACCCTCCACTTTATTTTCTCAACAACCCTCCCGGTGGTACCAACTCGCAAACTGTGTTGTTATATAGCTGCGTGTTCCCTGTCTCCGTATCTTCCCATGTTGTCTTTCACATCCAGCCACGAGCGAATTCTCGGTCCGTACCCCGATGTGGGCTTTTGTTTATTAGACTATGAACACGGTTACTTATAGGCAGAAGCCGATCCGTATGTAGGCCATCCATACATCCAGACTCATCACCCTGGAAATGCAAGCAGTAAGCACCTCTGAAACGTCGGTCACTTTCTACCAGACTACACAGCGCAACATTCTAGAAGGCAGCCATTTTTATTGTTTCGATCTGGCCTATACAGTTTTTTACTTTCCCCACTCGATACAGTTCTCTTCATTTTCTGTATGTTTATCTCATAAAACCTCATGGTATCGTTATTCTCCCTTATTTCATCTTTTTCTCTTCTACACACTTTCTTTCTCTCTTTCCAAAAGCATTCTTCTTCTTTTTCCTCTCTGCAATGTTTTTCTACTTTTTCTACGATCGTTTCGTTTTCAATTTCTCTGTAATTCTCGTCGTTCCTCCCTCTTCATTTCGTCCCACGTACATTTCTGTCTCTCTCATCCCAGTTTTCCAATTTTGAAAATGTCCCCGCGGGCGCCCGTACTACGGTTCTCGCTCACAGCAGGTGGTGCGTGCGTGCGCGCGCGCTGCTCCAGTAGAGAACGTGCAATAATAAAAGTATATAGTCCACAGAAACCCCGACTGCTTGCGTAGTATCCTTCTTATTGACAGCTTAACATGTTTGAATAACGAGGAACATCCCAAAACTTTATATAATTTGTCTGTGTATTATATGTTGCTTCTTTCTTAAAAGAAAATGGGACAATTGCAATTCTCTGCTTCGAGAGCGGGAGGGGAATTGTGCAACTTTCGAAATATTATTAGATTTCAGAACACGGAAATCTAGTGTTTGGCACTGCTTATTCGGGAAGCCCCGGGTTTTATATTCGAAGGAACAACCTATTATCTTGACTCAGATATTTTGTGGTTTTCCTCATTCCTCCCGAAAAAGCATATCCTTGCTTATTCGCCATTTATGATCACCGATGCTGTATAACTTCTTTAATTAATATACCTCCATCAAGTAACCGAAGTCTCAACGAAACCGTTCATAAAACCTAATGTAGTAGTGTTTTGTGAGCCGGGATAGTTCAGTCAGTATAGTGACTAGCTACGGGCTGGACGACCGGGGTTCGATCCCCGACGGGGACAGAGGATTTTTCCTCTAGCCTCTGCGTCCAGACCGGCTCTGGGGCCCACCCAGCCTCCTCTACAATGGGGTAAAGCCGGCTGATCACTCACCCCCATCTGGTGCCGAGGTCAAGGAAGAGAGGAGCTATACCTCCACTCCCCCCAAACGCCTACATGGCGTATAATGGGACAAACTTTACTTTTACTTTTGTAGTGTTTTGTAAGTCTAAAACACATCACGTGTTTTAAAATCTATTTATTTGTGCGGTCGTTGATTTTGGTTACGTTCGGTTACTATGGTAACGCTTTCTCAAAACAAAAGATGAGATTTCCGAACTCGCCCTGCGGAAAACGTGTGAGTCAGCAGTAAAGTCCAGGATTGTCTACGATCTGCCGCCGGGCTAACCCATTTTGTGATCGACACGAGCGATCGCTCTCACCCTGTCATCGTGCACCTGGGATACGCTGGAATTCAAAAGGTCCTGCTGACGTGCATCCATGTGGGTGTGTGCGTGATCCACTGACATTTGCGTGCAGCCAACATTCACTACGATCTCAAGCTTTTCTCTTCGTTTACTTTTTCCATCAATAAAGCACGGCTCTTTTTTCTCTTCCTTCTAGTCCCATCCACATACAGACCACAGATGGGTGCAGTTTATTACCAGCCACTGAAAATATAAAACATTCGATATGACGATGGAAGTTAAATCCAATAGCTCGTGCTTGCAACACTTTACTGTAGAATCATATAGGGCTCGTGTTTTAGAAAAGGATAACATTCTATGGCAGTCATTAAATTTGAGGGACATTTTAGTTTCTGCAAGATGGTTTTCAAATGTCGTGAAATGTACCGCTACGTACGTCTGTTTCTTATTCCACGATGTCTGGCCTGTCATGCATTTTCTCGCATGTCTTTTATTTTCCGCCCTACGTACTTGTCGGAATCATCTTATTGTGGGTTTCCTTTGTACCATAACATCTGAACTCATCCTTTTCTTTGGTTCTTAATTTTATCTCTTCGTGGCACTTCAAAAAACTGAAATTAAGTAGGCATATATGAAGAAACCTTCGCCAAAGACTGACACCTATTCAGAGGTGATGTAAGTTATTCTTTATTTTTGGGATGTTGGCACCCCTGCGATGAGCGAGTTTGTTTGTGTTCCATCACCCGGACAGCAAGTAATTACGTGCTGTACCCGTAGCATCATCACCCTTATTTTATCTGGAGCTGATGGAATGCAAACACAAGCGACACCGGACACTCTGCTACACTTGATTGATTTCCCCGTCGTTGTTTAACGGCGCTCTCTTAATTTGCATACAGGTTAATGGCGTCCATGATGAAGATTGATCGACTGTTATTTTAAACTCATTGTAGCATCTCTATTTCCTAGCAGGAAGGTCACAACTTTGATTCTCGAGGACCTCGCATCATCGCTAACCTACCTTCCTCTGTGTACGGTATTACAATTACGTAGCGTTCGTTCGTTTCTAGCGGAGCCGAGGCCAGCTTCTTTCGGGTTAAGGTTAAATATTAGAGCTGCTTCGAGTGATCGATTAATGGTTTAGTTAAATTATTAATAACTTACTCCATGGAGCACAGTCCTTTTGCTGAAAATGCAGTCCGCTCGGGGAAATATGAAACTGAATACTTTTTTAGGTTTGTCTGTTTTTTATAATATGTCGCCATACCAGGAAACCGAAAATATGACGCAGGTGAGAGGATTTTTCTCTTTGCTTCTTTCCCTCTTGTTTCTTTGATTTATTCTTCGTTTCTTTCACTCCTTCTCTCCTGCGATGACTGTTCTCCTCTAGAAGAATAAATTTCCTTCCTTTCTTCTTCTATTAATTGTGGGAAGCACATCGTTGCGTTGATACGTCTCGCTGTTGTGTTGTCACAGATTATGTGGCATGTTGGATGACCCTTTGACACGACACCGCCGCTATCTTCTGGGGAATCACAGGACGCGAATTAAGAGCTGCACGTCATAGAATATAATGCTACGATGTTTCATATGCCACCAGCAGGTGTCTCCCATCTGACAGTTAAGGTGTTCATTTCCTCCTGAGTTTGTTTATAGGCCTAACTCTACGTCAGACTGTACTCTGAGACACATTTATTATAATGAACAACGCGGGACATGTCACAAGATGTTAAATTTTATGCTAGATGTATAAAATACCTACAAGGCACCAAACATTGGTCACATGTTCTAAGAATAGAGTAAACCTAATTGTATGTTACAGTATTTATTAGGAAATTTCAAAGTATATTTATTGTTTGTGTGTACTTTGCGCAAAGTACATAAACTGAACACATAACAGAGAGGCCATATCTTTCCATCTGCCGATATGTTTAATTACATAGGAAATTAGAAAGTACAAAGGTGAGGTGGCCTTTCATTGTGTGATATTCAAAACGAAGTTCCATAAAAGCAGTTAGCCCAGCAGCCTTTCTTTACAAAACAAAGTTATAGGCTCCGTCTATCTCCTTTTTTATTTCACTTTCTTTCTTCCTTTCATTCTTTCCTTATGTGTCGTGCGCAGGAAATCACTAGGATCGAAAGGCACGAACTAGTGAAATGTGATAATGGAGACGTGATACGGAGTCATCAAACATATTAACGTCACGCTTATGACGACACCTTGCAAAAATGTTGCGCTCCCCCTAACCGCTACAAAGAACCAATAAGTGGGCTGTTCTTGCCCCTAAGAGCTCCCCCTTTTTAACGCTGACAACCGTCGGATAATAAAGTAACTTTTGTGTCGGGTACAGCCGGATGTG
>NW_019060611.1:184492-200133 GCF_000696155.1 Zootermopsis nevadensis | reverse complement strand
CTCATCACGCGCCCCCGTTACATCACTGTGAGTGCGTGGGAGCACTCACCACTCCTTTGAAAATAAATTAGGCCTACAATACGCCTCCGGGATAATTGTAGGTTATTTTGGGCAAAAATGAAAGGAAAGTAGTGCTGTTCTAATAAATTGACAACTGTGTCAATTCTACCAATGTTACGTCTCTACGAATTTTCGAGCCTTTATCTGCAGTTGGTGAGCTGAGAGAAGATTTCGTTCAGATTTTTCTCTTCGCGCCTGCATCCACATTGGCTCTGGTGTCTTCTTGGCTTGATACTAACTGAATATCGGGATGTACTATTCTAAATGATCTGAACAAATTTTTGGACTCGTACGACTGTATATTTGAATCTTGACGGAGGTAGGTTAATGTAAATGTTTCAAGCCCTTAATCGCGTAGTCTGTAGCTTCTAAAGCAACAATAATTTAACTCAAGATTTGTAAACATTAAAATCGTAGTTTGAGTATCATGAATAACCAGTATAAACCACGAAAAAGTAGAAAATACATACGTACACAATGGTACTATATTATTCATAAGGCATGGAATCGATGTGGAAATAGGGTTAGCAATGGCCATTGTTACCCTAGTCCGCCCCCATGCCACCACGCGGCGCTGCTGACAGTTATGACAAACGCGCATCACAATGTTGGTTTATATAGTCGCTTGCTATTCTACTAGAAGGCTCGTTAATATTATGACGACAGAAAAAGAGAGGTACAGAAAGGAAAAATTGAGGCTACACAGAACATCAAAAGTCAAATTAGGGTGACCGCTGGAGAGGGGGGGGGGGGGGGGGGGGAGTGTGTGGGGGCTATTGTTGAATGAATGGCATGATAGCATGAATGTTGCACACATGCCAAGTTTCCCGTGCTTCTGCGTGCGGGCGATCGCTTGTTATCTCTTGTAAAGATCCTTCAAGATCTGAATATAGCGTGATTTCCTATATTGACCATACCGACTTCTAAGGATGTAGGAAATCGTTTTAAGGATTGTTCGTATTCCTTCCCAATGGTTTTCAAATGTTCGTTTGCACTGGCTGATACCATTAGTACAACAATGAAAAAGTTTTTATGAACATTATTGTTAGTAGAGGTCATAGATTCCACTTACAACCTACCCATGTAAATCATGTTCTGTTTTTGTTAGAAAAATACTGGATTAAACGTTTACGTAAACAATAATGATGATACTGTATTGGACACAACCCGGCTTTTTCTAATCACTCTTTTGTTTTACTTGTCTTTATATGGTGGTAAATTTCCCTCGCAGTCTCTGAACCTAACCTAAACCCTAAGATTTCAGAACATTTGTTCTCTCCTTATGTTTCGGTAGTGCTGTTCCTTCAGTACTGTTGTATCAATATGTCTTTCAATTAGAGAATTTGTGATTTCATTGAAACTAAAATAATGTTAGTTGTGGCGTAATGTTGTGCCTATGTGAAAGTTTATTTTTTTTAAGTTGAATAACACTTCTGTATAATATTAAACGCAAAAAACAGTTTGTTACATGCTTGGGCATATAACAGATACCGTCATCGACTGTTTTTCATGTTCTGTATATTCGTCTAACTTTGGACCGGCTTGCTGGTCGCACTAAAAGTGGTTTGTCTCAGTCTATAGTGATAAATGCAGGCTAGTTTGAAAATTGTGATAGCGAGAATCTGTCTTCATTTATAAAATTCTTCCTTAAGCCTGTATTATTAAGATAGGGCAGGATTTTTCTATACGTCACAACGCCCAGACCTGTTCTGGGATTCACCCTGCCTCCTAGTTAATGGATTCCGCAGATATTTCTTCGGGGTTAAGTCGGCCGGGGCGTGGATTTTACCACTCATCCATTTTTATTGACGAAATTAAGAATTTCTGCATGTCATAGTGCGTAGTTAAGTACCAGGGATGTATTAACCTTTTAATGCGGGTAGCCTATAGTATTGTCACGCATCCATATTCGATTTTTGTAGTACTGTCTGGTACGCACTTTTGTCAGATGTAGTTATGGCAGCTTATTTCGTTCGTTACGGATCGTACCTCGGGCTGTTCAAATTATTACCGGTGATACAACTCATAATTTTCTGCTGATCACCGAGAACTGAAGCGTCACATCCCTCACCACTTTCGTTTTCTGTCCACTCCCATGTTACGACTTTATACCCTGCAAATTTCATGTCAGTCACATTCTGTAACTCTGTTTAGGTATTAGAAATTTCGTGTTGCAATGTAATGACCTTAAAATTCCCACACATTTACACGTCCATCTGTCAAATCGTGTTTGTTTCAGTTGGTAAATATTCTGTTCCACTTGACTACACGTTCTAAGTCGATGTGATGTTCTTTAAATGAAGGATAAAATATTACGAATGCAAATGTCAGTCTACTGGATTTTCATTTATAAGCACATATCACAGGTAGGACCATGTTCAGAAGCTTTATTTGACAGCAGAGCTGTTCAAAACAATCGGACAAAATGTGTTGATAGCATTTTAATACTGAACGACACAAAGTTATTTCCATCTCTCTTAAGCTCAAAATTAAAATATTGTTTTCTGCATTCAGAACACTTACTTAAAACGGAATACTGACAGTTGAGGATTCAGAATTTATCGATGTTATGGTATAATTTTATAAAATTTACTTCTTGGTAGACAGCTCTTAGATGTTCTTTACGCTCTAGCCTGAGCGAAGAACAATTTATGGGCCCATCCCTCTCTCTCTAACTGTCTATCGCGTTTTTCCTACGGGCGCAGACAACCCGCATGACCGAGGACCATTGTTTAGACACTGTTGCACAACAATTACATACGTGATGTTGCGTGAAGAACACCGTTGGAATGATTCTGTACTCCAAAGAGTACACATTTTTAGCCTTGTTTCCATGTTGCTGAAGTTTATGCAGCCTGCTGCCATCCATTAAGTACTAGTGCCCTTTCAAAAGAACGCACTGTGAAGCTAACCACTCACTTCCATCTGTTTCCGAGGTTAAGAATGGGTGGAGTTTTACGTTTTCGTGGCGTAGTCTTTAGACATGCAGGAAACTTTACACTTCACGTTTCCTTTGACATTTTCAGTATCTGAGCATAGACTGAGAAGGGTGCAGAAAGTTATACGTTTTAGCTTTAAGATTTATAATAATTCTGTCAAACTGAAAATGCCAGTTTTCAAGAATCTTGTCAGCGAGGGCGTGTTGGCGCCTTGAGCTGTCAGCCGTCACGGCGCGTGGCATTGTGCGTAGCTTTCTTGCAGGATTTCAGACAGACTTATAAAAACATTTTTCATTGTTTTGTAGTTGATCTGCGGATATGAGCGTACTTCCAAGGACGTTATAAATATCATATTTACGAAGACCTTTGTTGCACGGTTCCGTGAACTTTTGAAAGGTATCAAACTCGGTTCAGCTTTTACGCAAGTTAGTTCATTGCCGTTGTTGTACCGCGTCTTTTGTTTGAAGTCTACGCTGCTTTCACTGTAGCTGTGCTACTCGCGATATTTGTCCGTAGTCGGCAATGCTCATGCAGGTGTAGTCATAGTTTATTTTTAGCATTGAACGAGTGTCGTTCGTTCTTATACAATAGGTGCAGTATTTTTGAAACGGTACGCACAGCATCTTCCCATTTTCCCCCTTTCCGCATTATATGAGCGGTCACCCACAGGCACAGCTAGCCTGAACGCAGTGTACACAAAGCTGTTCGCGGTGAAGGAAACATTTACAAACGAGACTAACGAAAAGTTGACATAGATTTCATTCCGAAAGCTCGTGGGGAGACATGAGGAAAGCTTACATATTTGTGGATGGACCAATGTAGGCTTCTATGGGAAGTTAATGCCAGAAAGAAATGCGACGTGGAAATTTAGATTGGGCTCAAGTAGTTCAGGATAGATTTCAGTAGAGCGAGTTCTAATGAGGTGATGAACCTTTGGGTCCCAAAACATCAATAAACTCTGTCGACTTTTCAAGGCTGCTACCACGAAGCTATAGACCGAGTAATAGGGTCGGCGTAGCATCAGATTACAGGATTATTGTAAATTATGAAATAGGAAAGCTGGCGGAAGAAAGAAGCCATGGCCTATCTTGAGGTACCATTTCAAAAAATTTACTAGTGGGTCTGAGAAGTAACTTCTGGGATTCTAGAAACACTGGCGTTATTCGGCGTTCATCCGGAAATGTTATATGGTGAGATATATTTAAACAAAATACACATTTTTCACAAATGTTTATTCTTTCAAGCGTGTCACATGTCCCGCCCATGTAATTCGCCGTGACTTTGTCACCACCAATAGTATTTGGTGGAACGTAAAAATTACGAAGTTCAACTTTACGTAATTCTCTCCATCCAGGTAGTTCTATCTTTTGGGTCCAAATATTTTTCTAATTCCCGTTTCACTGACACTCTCAATTTATGTTCTCAGGGTGAGAGACGAACGTTCACACGACAAAACAACACATACAATTGAGGCCTGAATTTTCTTATATTTTCCGCGATCTATAGGTTTTTGATAGGAAGTGGGAATATGAGTGATTATTATGATACTAATATTAATTTTAATTTAAAATACATTTTCTTACGATATTTAAAATATTCCACTGATTCCCTTTAAATAATTTTCCTCTTTAATAAAAGAGTCGATAAATTGCAGTACGTGTATTTATTTGTGCTGTGTTACTTGACATATTTAAATTTTCTCTGTTTTGTGTTTTTGTGGAAGAGAACCTTTCCTCTCCACATTAAACAATTATTGGGTTTTCAATATCAAGGATATGGGTAAGGGAACTCGGAGCTATTGAAATCTTTTTACTGCTGTGTGTGACGAAATCATTCCATGCAGACCTACATAGACTCGTTTGACGAACGTCAGCAGTTTAAGGAATTTTTGGATTAAGGACACGCGTTTTGAAACATCTATATTAACCCTTTCTAGCCCAGTGGTAACTATATACACAACCTGCTTTAACAAGTAATAACTATGCATTTTGTATTTATGGGTTCCGTATGATTGTCACTGCAAACAGCGATTATATCCCTGAATAAAATTAACCACTTGACATATAAAATGATGTGTGTTTTCTCTGAGGTATGGACTGGATTTTGATATATTATTTACGGTTAATGGCCAATGAATTGTTACTCAATTTTCGCGCTAACGTACTAAAAACTCTCATTTATTCTCAGACAGTTGAATGGAATATGTTTGCATATTCTCCTTGGAGTGGCACTGTATACAAATTATTAACGGCGTGTGGCCACTCTACTGTTCAATAGCTAAATTTCTTAATTTTAGTTCTCTAAGCACTCTGAAAATAATGGACTGTCGTCGATACACCGATGCTGTGTACTTTTCGTGGTTTTATTTGGTCACAACGTGTATACGTGGGTGGACACATTAAGAGGATTCCTGCCCCCTTATTTTAAATGTCTATATTTTAGCTGTATTAAATATGAACCTGGCTTAGACATTAATCCATGTATCTACAGGCAGAAACACACTAGATGTTTTCTTTAATCCACTGCTGCATCAAAACTATCATCAGTGTGATTGTAGAAAGAAAGGTTTGGTTGTATAATAATAATTGTTATGAATAATTGTATTAAACTGGGTAAAAATAAACTGCATCAGATCAAAATTTATACAAATTCGTATTCTGTTCTTTAACTTGTATGATCCCTTGGGGCTGGAATTATAGTATAACCTACCGCATTGTATTGTGGGTAGCGGAAATAATTATGTAACTGAGGGTCAGAATTCTGGTTCAGGAAATAATCTAATACACAAATGTTAATGTTGGGCAGGTCATATAAATGAACATTATGTGGTCTACTGATTCATATTCCGTGTTTCTAAGCTATGATACATAGACGAGACGAAACTGGTGCATAATAAATGTCATACAACATTTTGAAGTACTTTCCTTTTAAAAAAATCAGTAGATAATCACAATGGATAACAGGAACATGATCAAACAAAACAATGCTGTTTAGAATAAAAATAACTCCAGAAATTATTCTTTGCACACATAGGTATCTGAATAATTCGATTAGTGGAAGGACAAACAATGTTAGATTAATTTTTGACTGTATTTTCTTTCTAGCACATGCGGTGATTTGTAATGTGAAAATTGTTTGTCTCTCTCTTCAGAGTTATTTTAATTAACGCACGTAAAAGTCGTGGATAATTTGTTCTTCTCTTAAACTTAAATGCATTTCCAAATTTTCTTTCGTCACGTTTTCTTTACACAGACACACGTTTTATTTTCTTCGATCCATTTTTAAGCAAACCACTGGATGAAGTTCGCTCTTACACATTAGTAGCCATCCCTTTGCTTGGATAGGCCTACAGCAGATACAGTGCAGCAGTTTCTGTATTATTCTGTGTAAATGATAGCCTCCACGATGTAGAGGATTCGAAAGCACATTGATTGTTTTTTTACGGATAGCTTATTTGTTCTTATGTTCTTGCTGTTCTGTGCAAAGTTTATAGTCAAATTAAACATAAAAGCAAGAATAACTTGTGTTCGATTTTGATACAGTTTAGCATAGCCGTGAGCGGTTGTTGCTGTCTTCAATCTGTACAACGTTTCCACGGGAAGTCCTTGGCTTACGATGACCACGAAACACAATTCAGAACTCATTTTCACACCTGGCATTTTGTGTTTTAAATAATCGTTTATTAACATATTCACAGTTCAAATCACTTTCTTGCTTTTAATTCAGGTCGCAGATAGACACTTAACACTCCCAGCCCTCATAAGCACTTTCTTCTGTGTTTTCTTTTAGCAAATATCACCGTTGACACAATACGATTCACTCCTGGTGACAATACTTTTTAAATCGCTTCCGATAACACGGTTCACTGTCTTCTTAAATAACTGGTTCCGTAATAGTCACTGCTTAGATCTGAAGCTGTTCGTTTCATTGCTTGAAGTCTTCCTCATCATCAACGTCGTCGCCGTCCTGACAGCAAGAGGTTCCGCTGACGGCAGGCAGCTATCACCACACCAGGCCCTCGTTCTGCATCTGCTGCGGCTCGGAAAACCCGCCTGTCCGTACACAAAAACATTATCACATTACAGCCCCCGGAGAAGGAATTTCTTTTGCATGTGGTAGGGTGTATATAGCCTATAAGCCTAGTTTGCAGATCGTAAATGTAATTTTGGCCTGCAGCTTAAGTACGTAATAATAATTAAATTACTCCTCGGAACATATACACATGTTATCTTAAATATGATTTTTATTATGAAAATTAAGTGACATTTAGGAAGCCATCGTAAAGGTGTTGATAACTTCAGCGTGTCAGATGATTCAGTACTTACCTGTTGTTATTGCAGGTGACAATGCCAATTATAATAATAGTCCTTTAGAAGTAATAATACTTCAGCAGTTTCAACTTTTATGAATTTGCTGGTCGACAGCGAGTTTCTAACCACGAGGCTACAAAGTGGACGTTCAATCAGAAAGTTTTTAAACAGTTCGGTAAATGTATGTAGGTCGCCTAGTCTAATAATCATATTTTTACGAGCCTGGACTGTGACTGGAAAATTCTGACAAAAGCTTACATACTCTGTGGTTACCCTTCTTAAGATTCTGACTAACTATATTTCTGATTGCATGATGCCCTGTTTTTATATAATATAGGTTATAGGCCTACTATGAATGACAACTTAATTAAACCCACTACATTAATCCTTCGGAAAACTGGAATTCACAAAGTAAAAAGCGAATGATTTCGATGCTTAATGAACAATTTCAAACATAATTCGCAAAATACAAGATTCTGCCGTTAATTATAATTAGTCACGATTTCGTTAATGAATCTTTTGGTTCCTAAGGCATGGAATTTACTGACTAACCAAGTAATTATTGGCTTCTGAAGAAAGGCTCTTCCATGGAGTTTGTTAGCATTCGTATTCTGTTTGTATTACCAGGTAGTACTTATCAATTTCCGTGTTACTTCCATATGGCCTAGCAAATTTCCCGTGTTAAGTTTGTTGTTGAAAAAATGTCTCCGCTTAGTACATTTCACACCCTTCTTTATTTAAAATTGATACAAACGCCGAAATCTGGTCATGAAATGCAGTATGGGAGCAGTGAGCATGGCTTATTCAATACATGTGCTTAGGTATTTATTTACAGTAGTGAGTGCATCTGATACTTCATGATTTTAACTGCAAAAGTTTTCATTCCATATCAAGCGTTGCCAATTAAATACTGCCAGTTCCATGGTCTCATAAAGCCAATAGCAGATGTTTTGTGGATGAAAGTGCAAGCTATTCTTTCTTCTAACGTTCTTCTTTTATCTTTTACTCTGCGATTTATATAACGTTTTACATTTGTTTATGTACTTGTATGATTGCTTACAACGAGAACATATCAAACGAAGTTATGCACCCACTGGATTTTATTTAAACTTCACTTAAGAAGTGTATATGTTAAATTTAAGTTAACACATACTAGTACTATTTATACACAGATCATGGGATTATGATAGTAATATTCTCACTATTTAATATTTTTTAATTTTATTGATCGGTCCTGACACTGTCAGGCGTCTATGATCCTCGCACATGGCAGCTACGAACGAAGGATGGCGAAGCCAGGCCTTGGGCTATGCAGCACATTTACTTACTTGTGGCACTTATTGTACTATTCCAGTCTTGCTAATAAATTACCGGAACATATTAAAGTCTGTTTCCTTATAGTTCACTAAAAATCAGTCTACACACTAACGTGCTCCTAGTGAGGAGGGAAAAAACTAATACTGAGGTCTACAGTGACCCCAGACAGCTGATTTGCTACTGACCCTGTGAACTGATGAATTCGGGGCTGGACCTCTGTGAAATCAGTTGCTCGTTGGGGGGAGGGGGCTGCTGGAGAAAACCTGGGGGAGGTTCGGGGGTCAATCCCCCAAACTCAGATCCCATGGGCATCGGACCCTGGTCCATAGGTCCACCTGTAATGAAAACATTACATGAATATTGGGTAAGGTGGTACCCTGTTATCACGTGAACCCCTGCTGGCATAGCACAGGCGACAGACGAGGTGGCTCTAGTGACAACATTTTAGTCCTGTCTCAGGAACAAGCAGTGGATCGTGTGTAGCTGAATATTTTATTTCACTCGTATTTTATGTATCAAGGAGATGTCTGAGTTGACAGAACGGTAGTCATGAATTTGCAGAGGTTTCCTTAGTGTTCCTCAATTTTTCCGGATAAGAGCCTGTATAATACCTTAAAATAGGTCATGATCGATTCCTACTATGTCTCTCCCCATTCATCAGTCGTAGCCGTTTATTGCGCTACATTACCAGATTAGTTGATAATGTATAAACCAAGACAGAATTGCTCTGAATTTAATTAAGCATGCACGGCGCTATTACTGCTTTCTCACCTGGGGTGTTGAAGGGCAGGGGCTGTCCGGGGGGGCCTTGGTGAGGATGGTGTCCGGGGAAAAACTCGTGGTGGAAACCTGCCGGGGCACCATAGCCGAATTCGAACTTTCCGTCAGCTGTAGTGAAGTACGGAAACCCCGGGGGCGCCTCGTCAAGTCCCGCGGGACTCAGGTTCATGGGGAAGCCCCGCATCTTGCGAGAGCTGCCGAAGAACGGACCTCGGCCCATTGACGTCAGCTGCTTCAGTCGCCGCTCCTTGCTTCGTTTGTTCTGGAACCATACCTGAAGTAGAAACCATGACAGCTGCTTCACCACAACTTTGCTTATCAAGGAACATTTGCCTTGCTGTTGTATTCCGATTCACAGGAAAGTCAGCAAAGAAAACACATTAAAGTTTCGCAAAGCGATCTAAACATTCAAGCTGTTTTTGCAGATTTTTCTTGTTTTATTTCATAAGATGGACGTACTGTATGAAGTGCCACTTTCACATACAAGTAGGCCTATCTCAGCTGTGCGGAGGCTGTAATATTAATATTTTAGAGGAATTTTCAGCCTGCAGGTAGGGGAACTGATTAGAAGACGGTGACGTGGTTGTACAGGCTTAGAGGGTAGTTTTAGAGATTGGTGAGGACACTTGCCTCTGCAGTAATGAAACCCTCGTTGAGAAGCTTATAGTAGCTCAGCTAGTCACTAAATTTCTCCACCTTTTATGGAACCGGAAGGTTCATTACCGTGTTCACAAGAGTTCGCCGCTGGGCCCTATCCTAAGCCAGATGAGTCCAGATCAAAGCCTCACACACTATGTCTTTACGATCCATTTTTAGCTGTTCTTGGCGCTCTACCATGAGCGAGAATTACCATAGGGGCCGTCCTTGTCTGCCTGTCACGTTTTCTGAGGAAATAGGATCCAGAGTCATTGTTGTAAATCTGTTTCAAAATGGGAATTAAGGCAATTGTTGGAATATATTGTTGTGAAAGTGGGAAGCAATGGAACTGGTGGAACATACTACTGCAACACTGGTTCACAATATCTCGGATGACATCACAACATTGACCTTCGATGCAACTGTTGCCTTTTTGATAACATTCTTGCACTTGGTATTCTTTTTGAGTAAGAGTGATGTAAGTCCACAGTCCCACCGCGCCGTGTTGATCAACGAAGCAACCTGCTGACATTACCGTACGTGATGTGGCGCGAAGAACACCTTTGGAATTACAGTGTACTCCAAAGAGTACACCTTTCCAATCTTGTACTAGTATCCTCTCATCTACACCGAAGTCCATGAAGCAGTTTCTTTCTTTCAGGACTTCCGGGCCACCCATAATGCTTTAGTTTTACGCACGAGCGTGCAAAAAGGTGTTCAGTAATATTGCATGCCAGGACTTAATATGAATACCCAGTGTCAGAATTACTACGGATTAATAAACACAGGTATGACCTTGTAAGGTTCCCTTCTATCACACGCATTTTTAGGTAGGTAGTAGACAGTGACGCGAAGGGGTATGGGTTACAATACCGCTTACGTCCAGAAAGTGAGTAGACAGTTTGTGGGCTGGAAACTTTGTTCTGTTAGGAGCCGTGTCAGCAAGGGAACATGACAGACAGACGTACGGTCAGGTCCGGCGTGCTCTACATTCAGTAGGCGTGGTTGAAATGGTCTTGGGGAGGGGGTTACACTGAAACTAACATGATGAAGGGGGGATGAGGTCAGTTCTAGGGGCCAAGGGAAGTAGAGTTTTGACCTCCTGCTGTGAGCGATCCCTCAACTCCCCTGTCACTAAAAAACGGGTAGGTAGGTTGGGAGGTACACATCAGTGCAGCGCTTTTGAAGTTAAGCGAGAACAAACGATAAACTTCAGAAAAATGCTATGCTAATACAAACGACCAGCGCGGCTTTGCTGACAGACAGAAAATAGGGTTGGGGAGAGGCGGAGGGGACTCGTTATGTGGGGCCATAACCTCAAAGAGGACGTTGTGCCGCCACATGCAGTAACTTTTCAACCCAAAACAAACCTCGACTCTGTTAAATAAGCCTTGAAATGTGCACGTTCCACAGGACCATGTTATCGGAAGGGCTTTAGCTCAAAAATAACCACCGGACTTGTATTCCGGAAAGACCGGCTCGAATCCGGGCTGGATAGACTTACATGTCATACTAAGATTTATCGTGGGTTTCCTCAGTCCCTTCAAACAAATTATAGGCTAGTGGCGACCCTCAAAATAGGCGGCGACTGCTTCTTTACACTTCCCTGTTAGTTGACGCAGCGTCGTAAAATAATCAAGTAAACAACGAGAAATACTCCGTTATTTCATAATATAAGTAATGTTACATAGTTTTAGTTAAGACCTGCTGATGAAAAGGTTTAAATGCCTGTTTAGGCCGAATATAGGACTGGGTAACTATTTTTACTCGTGGAGTCTAGAATGGCTATTTCGAAGTGACCGCCGGCGAGAGATATCAGCAAGAAAATTTCTATAGTTTAGAAAAATCTTGTGCTATCAGTTATCCGCGTAGACTGGTCTTATTTGTGGATACATTGTACCAGGCATACAAATAACACTGGTATAAATAATAAATCCGGAAAGAGCCTTCTTCATTAACATTCTAAAGATATATGTTAAACCAAATGTTCGGTTGGCCACACTGCCTCTGATTCGGAACCCACAAAAAACACGGAATGTTGCGGAGTCTACGTGTATTAAAATACTGAAGAGGACGTGGCACAAAATTGAAATATACCTGGCAATAAAATTCCCTAACTGGGCCACCCAACTTCTGTTTTGTTATCAGGAGATTTTAAAGTCTCTTTCGAACCGGTGATTATCGTTGTCCTGATGGAGATTTTTCGTGGATTTCTTCGGCCCCTCTAAATGCTAAGATAACAGCGTTGAACGTATTCCGCCAGCGCTTTGCCTTCACAGCGACCCTGGCACTAGATACTACTCGCCGTCTGTGTAGGCGTAAGAGCGAGCGTTCGTCGTTATACACACCGACCGACATATACAAGATATAACTTATGGATTTGGAGAGGCGGCCGTAGGAATCGAAACGCGAGTGAACGTGACAGAACCAGTCATTAGAGCCCAGGGATCTGTCGACAGTGCATGCAGTATTTGGCCTCTGCCAAGTTAACACGCTACGCTGTGCTCTGGTCCCAGACAAGCATCCTGGTCTCACTCAATTAACACGATCCCGGGTCATTTATATTCTGATTACAAACAGGTCGCTTCACTGAGTGCGGTCTTTTCTGTTTTTATCGCGACGCTCTGAAAGCACTCTCGAAATGGCGGTGCCTTACAACTCAGTTTAGTTAAAAACAGTAGATAGATAACTTGAATTACAATAACTAAGTCTCTAGGCTTTTATCATTGCTCTTCTCAGTCTTCTCTTGCTATTTTTATTTTTTATCTGTATCTCCTTTACGTTGTTATTTTATCTTTCCTTCCTTTCCCTTTCTCAGTTTAAGCCGCGTTATCCAACCTGCGGTTCGCGAACCCCACCCAGTAAACTAAGTATTTCAGAAAGAGATTCAACTCATAGTTATTTATTTTCTGTGCACCAATATTTGAAATCAAAGTCGCACTGCGTGGTCGGTGTTGATTAGAATAACGCCATTCTTCGTGTACGGTGTGCTTAAAATTACAGAGAGACTTTTATTTTTATTTTTTTTCATAGTGGAAGTTGTTTGCAATATTCCATAAAAGTTTAATGTCCTTAGTGTAGCCGTTTGTATTCATCCTTTCGTATCTCGTACGATGGTGCATAATTTCATCAGTCAATACAGTGTCGTCAAATGATCTGCAGACCAATCAGCTCTTTATCCCTTTAACTTCAGTCCGTCGTCGTCTCTATGAGCCTTGAAACTGTAAGAGTTGCAGGTTGGACAGGAGTTTCGTGATGCCGTGACTCAATCTGTCACCTCGCACGTGCCGCCAGGCCGTCATCGCGCCGTCACCGTGTCCATCTGGACCAGACCGCCGCTGACAGAGCATTTAGTCTTAACCACGCCTCGCCGTAGTCTCAGGACTCGAGGCTGCAATCCCACCTAAGCATCCGTCTTGCATGGAACGGAGTAAAGGCTGTGTGCCGTGCAAAACATTGAAGCCGTGACCAAGTGACTTAATTTTTAAAACGTAACTTCCATGTTAACTGGGTTCTTTGTCGCCACGACAGTTTGCGGTTAGAGGAGGAGACCTCCAGATATGAAGGGCAGATATGAATATACTGAATAAGCAACCATGGACATCCGACAAGAGGTGGTCCTCCAGCTCTGAGGTTGACTAGATGGCTAAAAATTTATTGCGGTAAAAAATTAGCACATTGTGAAATGTTACGCTGTGCCCCGTACTTGGGCGGGGAATTTTATGATTAGCTACGCGACTATGTGCTCCTCAAGAATGACTTTGCTCTATGTAGTTTCTTTTAGAGTGTCTAGATAATAATCTATATAATCTACGTACAAATGTAAGTTCTTATAACCAAAATACGTCTCATAAATAATTCCTTAAAGTTCTTGCATTTCGACGGTATAGGAGTTTCCTTATTTTGAGGAGAGATGAAATAAATGACGGCCACTTGAGCCGTTTTTGCTTACAGAGGTGACAACTCTTGTGGTCCAGGAGAGAAATGCTGACGTGTCACGGAATGTTGCAACACTCTCCGCCTCATTCTGTTCCTTTTTTAATTTGAAACATTCCATTAAACAGCCTAATGACTTTTTCTCGAGTGAAACATCTACCAACATTCTTCGTATGGTTCTCTGTAAACTCAAGGCTTCTCCGAGAGACTGTATCATTATGGGGGGGCCATGTGTTGACAGTCCAAATCTATATAATTAATTTAACAGGCCGAATAATTATCAGCATTCAGAAACTTCAAAAAATAATTTTAAGAGCATGAAACACTTCCCGCGACAGCTAAAAATATCCTGCTGTGCCGAAACTCGAATCTTAATCTACCCCAGACACTGAACGTGGAAACGTAGAGATTAGAACTGTTCCTCATTCTGGAGGTTTCTAGTTCGGTTTCGGTCTGAGGACCTGTTGTCCCGAATGAGTTTCAGCTGTCCCTCTTGTAAAATACGAGTAAAAGAAAAAGAAGACTTGATCACTTGGGAAATCTGCACACATTAGAATAAATCTTGAAGTAACAAAGTGTGAAGGTATGGACTGGGTTCAGCTGGATCAGGATACGATCAAGTGACGGGCTTGTGTGGGTACGGAATTGTGGGCCTAATGATTCCACGTGTTCCATAAAAACGGGAGATTTCTTGACTAAGATACTGTCAGCTTTTTCATACTACATGACTGATTTAGTTTTAGGATTATTCAATAAATTTCATAATATTTGCTCAAGACTCGCGCACATTGGACTTTTGCAGTGAAAACTGGTTCTCTTCATGTAGTTTTACTTGTGTCGTGAGATGGCGAACATCACTAGGCCTGGGGTATGGCGGAAAACTGGATTCCTGGCGCATATTGTTAGAACAATCTCTGCCGCGTCGTTTGTGTTACCGAGGCGTTACACAGCCTCTCCGAGACACTTCATCTACACCTTCGCATAGTGGAAAAATCGGCCATGTCACATTCTCTTCAATGAGTGCGCAAAAGTGGCATCTGCCTGAATCAATGGTCTCTGAACTTCGTATCTGTAATGAGCACTCTCTTCAAAAATGAGAACATCTAAAAATTATATTCTCTTGGTCTCTTTGGCAACACTTCTTATTCCGTTATTGACCGAATATAATATGACGGTTTTTCGATAAATATGCGGACAACTTGTATATTTCAGAGGCACCGGTTATCAGAACTTCCTTTCATAAGTAGCCAGTATCTCTCCACGAGCACACCAATCAAACACTCGGATAAGTACACTTGTCAGAATATTGCAGTATTTTTTTTTAAACGTGCTTATTCGCTAATTGGAGCATTCTGTCCAGTTGTGCTTGGACATTGGGGCGACGAATTTCAGCACCTTACGTGACAGAGTGCAGTTTCACAGGAATTGAGGTAGGCCTGTGCACCCGAAACATCCGCCCACTACCGGTGCATATAGAGTGTTTCTCTTTTCTGAAGTACTGGGTTTCTAGCAATTTCCCGTGTTTCGTTAAGTATAAGCAACAATGAGTAACGTACCAGATAGGCCTAATTAAATATGTAATCCTTAAATAACATGTTAAGGGTTGTTCAGACGAATGAGCGATGCGTTGAGAATTTTGGTTACAGAATTGCAAGGATACCAT
>NW_019060611.1:158265-184414 GCF_000696155.1 Zootermopsis nevadensis | reverse complement strand
GTGGGGGGGGGGGGGTGGCATGAAGATTGATCTCACAAAAACAGATTGCGAGAAGTGAAATGGATTGTACTGGTTTGAGTATAAAAGTCCGTGAACACGATAATAACCTTTGCGTTTCCCATAAAAGTTAGAAAATTCTATACGTATGTACGTAGTTCCCACGTGGGCCTACCTGTATGACTCTCATGGGCAGACCGGTCTCTTTGGCCAGTTGCTCCCGAATGTGCCTCGTCGGTTTCGGCGTCTGCGAAAACGCCGTCTTGAGGATCTCCAGCTGCTTGGCCTTGATGGTAGTCCTTGGTCCCCGTCTCTTGGACCCCGAGTTTCCGTCGTCCGGGGATTTGTTCTCCGTCTGCGAATCCCGCGTCTCCGGGTCCCCGTCCAGCGAACCTGCAAGATAATACTCTATAAAAACTAAACACTGTAACGATCAAGATCTCATAGGCTTGCATTTAACTAATTCTAAGACATACAAGATGAGCTGTAGCCTAGCAGCTTTTACGTCCTGTGGCTGGTACAGCAGTCTTCACCATACTAATCAAGCATGACACAGCCCTTAACCGAACGTCGCGCTAGGGTAGTAGCACTCCTTCGTATTTGGGAGTCCCGGGTTTGCTTAGCCTGTTCCTGCGGGATAATCACTTACATTTGGCCACGGCTGTTTCCTTCCACATGCAGAAGTTGCTTCAATAAGAACGTCGATGAGTGATTAATCAAGCAACTTACTAACAAGCCCTCCTGAATTACAGTAGACAATTAAAAGTCAACTTTTTTATATTTTTTCGTTTAAATAATGAAACAAACGTGACATGTTCCTCTACGTTTCTGTATCTCAGACCCACAACATACGAAAAGCAATTACATTCCGATGTGTGGCATTCTGAGGAGCATCAAGATAGACACATGCTCGGTGACCGATTTTACTCACCCTGATCCTCCGAGTCGTCTTGCCCCGTCTTGCTGTCATTGAGGGAACCAGGCCCCCCTACGATGGGTGTCATATCACCAGGCGCTAACGAATTGTTGTTCGCTTCGGGCGTGGTACCGGGGTGTACACCCCCGGGATGATGGTGCTTCAGTCCGCCCGTTCCTCCGGGTGTCGTCGCCGTCGTGCTTGTGCTATTGTCATCGTCATCATCGTCATCCGTTCCAGATCCCAGCAGCGACTCTGCGAACGATAGAATACAAACAGATAGGCCTACAGTCTTTGACGAGAAGAAACATGTTGAAATTGCAGCAAGTGCAATTTGTGACACTTTTTGTTTACAGACGTATTAATACCTATACAGCGCCGACATTTTAATGATCTCTGGCCCAACCTGCGAGCGACGTAGGAAGCCCCAGATGGAGTGTAAGAATACAACGCTGTTGTCGGCTCTTTATTTGAAATGCGAACGTCAGGGCGTGCAGTCACAAGCTTATAGCTATCAGAGTACATTCCGGTATGGTTAGCGGCATGTGATTCACTCGCAAACAGAGCTGGCAACGGACAGCCCGAAGCGCTGATTCAAGAGATCATCAAATAGCATCGCGATCGTAAACGACTCCGTGAGACACTTTTATAGGTTTCAGTACAGCCCACAACACACCAAACCTTACCTTCAAAGAACGTGCTTTTAAATACATGTTTTATGGGTTCAATAAATATTCCTTTTCCTCATGAGATTGGCATAAAAGCATGTTCTGCGCAACTTCCATGGCTTTTAAATCAGGTCTGTGGAACATATGATACAGGCCAACTTCAAATTCCGCAACACACAAAACAGCTCCAGAAGTACGTGCTTTTAAAAACATGACATGCAGACGAATTAGGCTCAGTAATCTTCTGCAAGGCATGTATCTTACGTTCATCTCTCGGTAATACAGTACTCGTGAAAATTTTAGCCTTTTATGAAACCCGAAATTTCATTATCATGTTTATACGAGCTCGCCACTGGTTCCTGCCCTAAATAAAATGAATCGCATTTCATTAACATCTATTTTAATTTATGCTCCATTTACTCCTACGTCTCCCGAGTGGTCTCTTCCCTTGAAGTGTTGTCTAATGTACGAACCACGTAGCGACTCTGTTTTCTTTGAAGATAACTTTTAACATTTGCCTATGTACAGCATCACGATTCAGGAACTATCACTCTTGTCTGTCTGTCTGTCTGTCTGTCTGCTGGAAGTAGCTCTCCTTCGCCACATGAAATATTCATAACCTCACGTGGGTCCTTTTCGTCTTATTACTGTTTGTACGTCAGTCGTGCCGTTCTCTTGAGGCAAAGGTTCATTTAGTATTCGCTACTTTGTAACGAAACTCCCACCACGTCACAAACCGTCGCCGCAGACAGGGATTAATTTCTTATTTTCGTTATGGCGTCGGTGATGGTAGTAATGAATTTTTGCGTCATTTATCGTGGCCTGCTATTAAGATGCTTGTTCTACTCAGTAACAACATTTGGGGAACAATTTTGTTAAAAATAAACACGTGATTTAATTTCTGGCACAGTGCCTTACGGAATAACACGTAAACAGCTTATCTGGTTGATTGGTAAGTTGTTTTGTTCATCGGTGTGTTGTTGAGTTTCTTGACTGGTTCATTGTCTTTGTTATTTGTTTCATTGGTTTGCTTACCATGTTTGTCGTTTGATTTGACGGTTTCTTTGAAGTTCTATTGGTTAGTTGCTTGTTAGTTTGTTATTTCACTTTGTTCGTTAATTGTTTGTTGGTTGTTTGCTACTGTTAATTGGTCGTGTGGCGGAAGTAGACTTCTTTGCGCCCGGACCAAATTCGAATAGGCTATATGGGCCTATCATTTGCAGTTTGCAAAAAGAAGAAACTTGGACGACAACAAATTTCCAGTCAAGAAGTAAGTAAAGAATCAGTTCTCCCGCTTTGTTCGCAGTTAATATCTCTTTTTGCCATGACAACATTTTTAGATTTAATAACACTTCTTGACTATAAGAGATACGCGCCATTATATCCTGTGTACTAGCTTCACAGCTTACGGTTACTAACCTTCAGAGAGCCTTTGGTTGTAAAAACGTCGTTAAATATACAGGTTGACGGTAAATATAAAGTCACTGTCAACAATTCCTGGACATTTCTTATTTTGCTACGTATGGTACGATCACTTGTATAAAATCTAACATTAACGAGGTAGGATGTATTCCCCAGTTGCACTAATCTTTAGGGACATCAATTCCAGTATGATAGGCCATAATTAACCCTTTCTGTGCTACGAACGATATATCATACCCAGAAACACCATGCATGTTTCCTCTGAAGTACGTTTGGTGCTAAACACGTCACTGATGAACTTTTCACTTTACTTTAACAATTCAAGCTATCATTTTGTTTCATTTTACCAGTAAAAATTATGCCCAAATTACCAACATACAAAAAATAAGACACATCTGACATGTAAAAAACAGCATAACAAATTAAAAAGTAACGGGTACTGGAATAACCAGAAATGTATACTTCCATTTCGGTGTCAAATATACAAACAGCCCAATTAGAAAACGTGTTTACATCACTTTGTTTTATAAAGCATAAACCAGTGTTAAGTAAAACCACTGATTCCTACATACAGTTCCAGGCGTTTGCAGGATACTCGGATAAATGTCTGTCAATCTGTCTGTCTGTCTGTCGGAGAAAGAAAACTACCTAACCTGCGTCTCTATGGAAACTGCTGACTAGTCCACGTATCTTTCAGTTTGTAATTTCAAAATGTAAAACAACTTTTTTAATCTCTACTTCCAACACCACAGAACACGCACAACACATACACGTCCGTAAATAGGAATTAGTGAGTTTTAACAAACTTGTTCTCGCTGGAATATTCACTTATTAGCTGGTTTAGTTTCTGTCCCTGTAAGCCTATGCGGAAATGCAGTATTACATGAAGTTAATGCTGTAACCAGTTAAAATGCTGGTTTAATATAATGTTTTGTTGTAATAAATATTGGAACAGTCGCCGGTGTCCATTTCATAAATCAATATTGTATCTTGTAGGTTTCACCCTTTTCATCTTGAATTTTAATCAGCAAAATTGTCTGCTTTTGTTTCTATACAGTTAAGCGTATGTCAGTGGCAAATTAAGACAGTTCCCTTCAAGGCGCCCAACAAATTTCTTTAAATTACCTGAAAGTAATTCAATTTGAATTTAAACACTAACGATGTTAAGAGCAAACGTGATCTCTATTCCAGATCTAGATATCCCGTTTGTAACAACGAAAACGTTGGCACAGCCGAAATTTCTAATAGAAGTTCTTATAATGCGTCATATAAAGGACATGTAAAGCTGTAATTATCATGAGTAATAGCCGATGGGCCGAAATAACTAACATCTGCGAGTTCATAGCAGCAGGTCTGTGGATCGAACATTCCAGAACGTTGCACGGAACACGGCTGACTGGTGTTCCGCCTCGAAAGTTCGCAGGTTGTCGTGTCGACATTAAGGCACGAATTTCAGGTGTAAAGACAGGGTGATCTCCAGTGTTACGGTGTTCGTAACTGAATCAGACGACAGACAGATGCAAGAAACGCATTAACAGGAAGAAGAATAAACATATGTATGAACTTTTGCAACACCTTGTCTGTAGGGTGAAAAGAAAAAAAAAATACTTGAAGGAAAGAAGTACGAACTTCGGTTCAAATTTAAATGTAAAATGAGCTAGTATACTGTTGTTTTAAAGCTAGCCTATGTAAGGAGATGAAGAGGAAATTGTGTAAAATGCAACACTCTGAGCTTGAAGTTGAGGCGTTTCAAAATTCATTAGTTTCGAGTAGCGAAAAGGTATAGTGCGACTTGTCATTCCAACTTCGCATTTAGTAGAGAATAATTACAGCAAAACCCGTGTAGGATACTGTGGTATTGCGATTACACATAGTAGATTCATGCGTTCTAAACAGCTTTCTGATAGGTTTCTAAATTTTTGAGTGCTACTGCGACTATTATAAACAAAAAAGTGTGGCGGGATAAATCCCCTTAGCTTATCGAATTCACTCGGATCGGGTGGAGACAGAACACGGTCCAAATGACGATCGCCCTTCGGTAAGGACCGACTTCTAGGAAATATGACAAAGCCTCCTGCTGGTCTGTTTTTTTTTTTGTTGGCCTTGTCCTCTAATTCGCAACGGTAACATGGTAATAGGCGCATATCTGTTCCCTCTTGATAAAATATCTGATACACAAACAAGAATTTTCAGGTATCAACATTACCACTTATCACTTTAGACTGGTGAAGAGTGAAAAATCACCTATAATACGAGGGAAAACTGTTTTTCCAATGCCGGATTACATTATATAATATTTAATTTTCTATTATATTCACTTACAAAATTAGTAACATGGTTTTAGTCTTCGAAGACAATGACAATAACTGTAACCTTTTTTTAAATATATAGCCCCACCCAAAGTCTTTAAAAGAAAGTAACGTTCCTTTTACACCAACGGCCTATATTAACACGACATGACGCTATATAGTCTGAGGAAAAATAAAAACACTAAACGACTAATAAAAATTATTTCCGGAAAAACAACTGGACGATGAATTAGTTGGGTTTTTTTTTACTCAAATTCATTTTTCATATTTTAATAATTCTTCAGCGTTCCGCCAAGAGACATTGTATCGGTGAGTCCTGTTTTGCATATCATATAAGTAGAACGCGTAATCTTACAGTATTATCATATGTATGTGAATGTTCTCGCTAGAAACTTTAAAACCAACTGACGAGTTATCATGTAACTTAGTATGAACATTATGCTGCCCCGCCTGCAAAGTGGTGGACAAAGACTATAAAAATAGAACGAATTCCATCAGGCCTGTTTGTATTGGCTGTGCTGCTGTTATACCGACTAAAATACAATTCTTTACTCAGCTCTGATTACAATCTGCTGTGGTACATTTCATCGATACGGTTAAGTGGTTTGAGAGTTTTCTTAAGTGTAGGAACTGACGATTTGTCAAAGCAAAGTTTATTGTGCAAATGCATCGACGAGGGACGAGGGTTACAAGGACCTGGTGCATGTCCCCCGCTGCTCAGTGCATTGTGTCCATCCAGGCGTGTTCCGTTCCCTCAGCTGGCGCCAGTTTATGCGGTCTCGGAACACGCATGTCCTATCAATTCTCCTCGCCGCCGCTGTCTTGCGTTCGCCGTGCTACTCAGGTGCTTCGTTCTCCACCGAACTTTGCACCTCTCACCTCAGAGGAGGGACCGGGCTTCGAGAATGCCACATCATCACTAAAACTTCTTCAGGAAACATTTCTGGATTTCGTTCACTCTAACAGCGAACGGTTTTCAAAGACCAGGGATTTGAGCCCGCCCTTGCTTCTTTGGTGAAGTATTTAACCTAAGCCCTTGTACAGGGTGTTCCCTGAAAAATGTTTAACTATTCACTCCCATGAAAGAAACTGCCACTGTTACTCAAATGGATGGTTCATTACTGATACAACAAATCTCCGCCACTCATCTCTATACTTAAAGTCGTTACAGTTTCCCCCTTATGTCCATTTTAATATTATCCTGCTAAATGCAGCTTTGTGTAGCATTTTCACAAATGTGGGAATGCATTCTCTGCAATACGTGGGTAACGATTATAGTGAATATTGTTTTCAAATGCAGTGTACCCAGTGGCTGTTGTCATGGCGACGAGCGCGTGCGTGGCTGGGGCAGAACCGCCCCACTTGCCGCCACAGACAGTGGCCAATCGCGGCCCCCAGTCCACACGCCGTGCCACATCGACACTTGCCACTTGCCATGTGCAATGTCACCGGCCACAGACAAAGTTCCTTCCGAGAGCAGGCGCATTTATTCCTTGTTTCCTTTATCTTTCTTCTATGTCTCAACCTCGCTCTTCTCTGTTTTTCTCTCTTCACCCTTTCGTCTGTATCTTTCGTTGTCTCTTCCTTCCTTCTCCCTGCCTTTCTTAATGTCTCGTTCGTTCTGTTTTACCATATTCTTTCATGCCTGTCTGCCTTTACTTTCTTTCTTCATGTCTCTGCTTCCTTTCTACATCCTGAAAAATGTTTCTCTTTATACTGCCCTTCTGCCTCTTTTTTCCGTCTTTTATTGTTTCTGTATTCTGTAGCTCTTTATACATTCCTTTCTGTCTGTATCTTTCACTCAATATACTCTTTCTCGCCTTTTGATTCCTTTCTTCCTCCGCGTGCTCTGAGCACTTCTTCGGCCGTGGCGTGTAAGCACCGGGTATTTGTGACATGAAGTAAGATAAGCATATTTTATGAACCTTCCGTTCTTAGCCACATGGAGAACTAATTTAAATAGTATTCTATGCTTTTAAAATTAATAACTTCCTTAAGCACGACACCGAGGCAATGAGATAACTGACATATGTGGGCATGTTCTTTCGAAAAGACACTCGCCATAAACATGTTCAAAATAAATACCCTATCGTTGTGTTTCCATGTATATACCAATATATAAGTTATGTATATGTAGTACCTCTGACAAAAAAAACGTGCTGGAATGAGAGTTTAATGCAGAATTTGAAATACGATGGCTTTCTAATTTCGTAATTTAACTACTAAACGTTAATTCCATTTCTAGTTCTAACATTTAGACAAATTCTACATTATATTAGTGGATATGGATATATGACCGTCAGATTAAATTAATATTCACTCATTAATCTTTAATTTTGATGATGTGAACTACTAATATAGTTGAAATTTCAGCGGCTGAGCCGATAGCTCATGCAGTTTATTAGCAGCCTTGCACAACAGTACACTTGGAATGTGCTTTAAAGCCTGACGACAAAAGACTTAACATAAGAAGCGATAAAACATAGTCGTGAGAACAGCGTGCAACATAAACTGAACTTACCACAAGCTGACATTTTGGCCATTGGAGAATCCCGATTTTCATCCGCGTTAACTTAAAAGTCAGGATCTGGTGGAGGGCTTTGGTTAGTTCGGTGATGAACCTTCGGGTTCCTTAAGCCATCTAGTTAGTTAAGTTAACTTATGAGAACAGCACATTTATTAACAATATAGTGGAGCACACTGAGCTGACAACTTCCGTCACCGGACTTCAAGCAGGAATAACTGAAAGGCACGTAGTTAGTAGCAATCTAAACGTGGATGCATTTTTATGAAAGGAAATATATATTTTAACAGGACAAATAAGTAATTAACAGACAGTATCTTTTGTTAAATGACTAAGAAATATCGCCTATTTACATTACAAAGAACTGTAGGAAAACAGAAATGAAAAATGGCGCGTTGGAAGCAACAATCTATCCCTAAGACTTCATCCTTATGTACAAACTACAGCCAAATTTGCTGGTCATAAAAAATCGATCTGAATTACACAGAGTGTTATCTGTGATTCATATTTACATATATATATATATATATATATATGCACTCATGATTAGTGCGCGCAATTGATACAGACAGAGGTAAATAAAAGTGTGCGTGCACAAAGTACCAGGTCATGAAGACTTGAGGTTAACAACCCGGACAATTCATGTGTGCATGTAGGATATTAGCAAAATCCATTGAAGTGGACTTTAGATCCCTGGTATTTCACAAAGCCCAACCGCTGGTATTCATGGGGTAGAGGTCCACAGAACGGTAGCTTCCCGAAACGTAACCACAACCGGCCTTTGACAAGCAACAAAGCAACAAGGCTTTCAAACAAGTGCCATAAATACATCAAAATCGCAAAGTTGTAATACCGAGAATCGTTATTTCCGTTGCGGCCTCCCGAGCGAAGCATTGTGGCTTATTCTCAGCATATGGGACCAAACTGGCATCCTAGTTATATTGCATTCTACAACAGATAAAAGCTAATGCCAGGACTTTTTAAGAGGTAAAGATGAATTTCCCCATGTGCTTAATGAACACCACAGAAGTGTACAGGGACTTAAATTTGTAGCTTCATGCTCTGGCCGCTTTGTGCCAGGATGAGATATCTAGGCACAGATTTGAGTCAAGGCGAGATGAATCCCAAAGCCGATCTGGGTTGCTGGCTACAAGTTCCCTAGTTACTCAAAAGAAGGAACGTGTGTTTCAAGTTTCTGAAAGTTCTCAGGGCGACAGTCAAGTATAACATCGATGAAGTAAGTGAGCAGTTTAGAATATTATCCTGTATAAGGCGGAACTTTGTGATTTATAAGACATCATTCAAATATTACATGGGAAATAAATTAATAATATTAAGATGGATCAGATCCTTGCAGACGACAAATGCAGGGAAATTATGTTGGTAGGGTTATAATCTCTTGTAAAGCGGAAACTTGGAAGATCGAAAAGGAAATGACAAGTTAACATTAAGATTGATCTTAAAGTGCTTTTAAGATTAGTAATGACTCAGAATTGTGTCCAATGGCTGGCTTTGGTATTCGCGTGTAATGCTGAATCGTCGGGTTTTTTGCCAGTTACATAGATGTATGGGATTTGAGATTCTCAAGGTGAAGATGTTCAATGTTGGTCTTCTGGTATGTAATGCCTTGCTTGTAGACACCAGCGTTTTAGAGAAACTTATTACCTCCATGCTTAGGGTTTAAGTGCTGAAGATGGAAGCGTTATGTACCTCCGAAACATTTGTACTTACCAACATACAAGTCTACGGCCTCACAAGCCGTTACTCATATCGACTGGGAGTTTGTCAGAACGAAACAGGCCCAAGGATCACATTGTCCCCCGACAATTTATTCTTATCATACAGACAAAATCTTTGTTAAATACTCCACCAGCTCTGCCTTAATCTCTTTTGTTTGCCGTGTGCTGCATTACTTAACAACACTACAAATGTTCACAGTTACTTAAGAAAGAAACACCAGAGCTACTGTGTAGCAGTCAGTGACCCCATAGAGAACCTTTTCATGACATTTACAGAGGCACTAATATTAACTGACGTTTTGTGTTTTTTGAAAGAAATGATGGATTGTGTCAAAGGGGCTGTAAATTACCTCAGAGGGTGGGCAAACCGTTATACGAACTTAAAGATTGTGGGGGAATTGGTAAGCTTACTTTTCTTTGCATTTCTGGAAAGAAGACAAGGGTGATTATTACAAGAGAAGAAGCTTAAACCCCTGAGATTTATGCTCCTGTGTGTTTCTTGCGCAGTTTGCAGAACTGTCAGCGCATTTCAAACTTGACAGATAACAGCAGCAAGGACAAGACAGAGCATTCAAACGAAGCGTGCTTGTTAAAACTGCCCATGTATAGGCCTAGCCGATTTTATTTTAAAATTATATAAAATCTAGGATATTTAAGATATAGTTAATTTTCGTAAAGTCCAATTTAACTAACTTTTTGAAAGCATAACACAAGGTTCAATACCGCTCATTACCCTGACAATAGAAACAGCAAGCTCCTCTGAAAAGACGGTCATCTTCAAATGGCAAGAATCATTGATACAACGTACTGTAGGCTAACTATATCACACACAGAATGCACTGTATCCCACAAGTTTAACGCGACTAAAAAGTGAATAAAGTAACACATTATGAAGATCCTTATAGTAATAATAAGTTTCATCACCATCGGCACAAAAGCCCGCCATTGCCACTGTCCTTAGGTTATTCACGTATCAGTAAGTTTCCAGTTTACGTTCATTTTCTACGCGTTTTCTTGACTATCACCCGTGTTTAAAAAACTATACTTTCTAGTTACAACCAACTGTCTGTTAGTTCGCTTCATGGGTTATTTAACGACCCTTTATCTATTGCATGTGTTATTTAGCAAGTGAAAGAATTTTCAATGTATTGGAACTTTATAGCTGCTACGCCGTGTAATGAATTGAAACAACTCTAGGGCGTTTTCCGACCCGCTAGCACAGCCCTGCAGTCATTTGCAATGTAACGTGTTATCGGCGTATCGTATTAGCCTTTGTTTACAAAAATACCGCATCTGGCATTTTATACAACAGTACAAATTCACCCGCCTAAAAATTTGTTTTACACGTATATTTAGGATGTACATTTACTTTGGCAAGACTCAGATATTACGTGTTCATATTGGGTTTAATTCTGGCCATCTGTCAGAAGCGTTTCAATAAACACACAGAGATAACACAGGCTTCGGGACAGTGGATCGACCGAAGAAACACAGGAACAGAAGCAGGCAGTTCGGCTACACTTAGTTCACGCCCAGGTCAGTCCTTGCAGGATTCGTGGCGGACGAAGGTTTCTCTCCGAACCCTGCGGTTTTGAACTGTCAATATCATTCCACCGCTGCTCACATGTCTAGGAGGGACAAAGGGCCTGTTAGAGGCACAGAACACCGCAACAATAACAATATTCTCTCTGAGGGAAAATAATCTCTCCGCGTTGCGCAGACTAGGTTTTCTGAACACCACGGAGTGGTTTTAACTTTGTAGTTGCTTAAGTCAGCTGACACAAGCCAACGCATAAATGCAACTTACGCCCCTTCTGCAGAAAGTGCACATGGAGTGGATATTCTTGTAATGCCCAACTGTTCCATACGTCATTATATGTAACAGAAAACCAACCACCAGAATCTGTCAACGCTTTGGCATGACTTATTCAGTTCGTTCATTTGCCAGCACTTTCTAAATGCCACACAATGTACCGAGATTTATGCGATATTGCGTTCGTGAAAAACGCCACGTCACTGGATAACGTATAAACTGAGTACTTATTTTCACAGACTCTGATAATAATGGACGTTGCGTTCCTCAGCGGGCATTTGCAATAATAAACTTGGCGAGTGTGATTATTTTTTGGACATTGGAAGTGAAATTAAGTTTTAACACACGAAACACATTTAACAAACTCCATGGAGCTCATTCCTTCTTTAGAACTTGATGGTTGCTTAGCAAGTAAAGAAATTTTCCGCGTTTTGTGGAACCCGAAAGTTCATCACAGTGTTCAGATGAACCCGACATCGGTCCCTTTCCTGAGTCAGAAGAAACCAATCTCTTGGCTTCATGCTTCCCAACCAAAATTCTGTACGCATTACTCGTGCCCTTCCAATCACATCCTCCTTGAATAGAAACTACCAAGCACTTCATTATTACGCATTTTTCTCCAGCTTCACGTCACATCAACATCCGTCCTATAAACACGACATTAAATAATAAGTGTAGGCCTACTAAATTAAAATGAAGGCATCCCAGTGGGAGATGAAGGTATTTCCGATCTCTGAAACGAGTTAACCAAACTAGCAAAACATTCAGAATGAATTATCATTACATCACAGCGTCATTCCCTATTCAAACAAAAAGAATATACTGAATATTTACAGAATATAGGCCACACTCTGACACCTTCCGTAGTCTTCCTCAGTCCAGCCAAGCAATTTATTATATAGCAGCCTACATTAATGCGCCACATCCACTTCCTTCCCACCTCAGTATTAAGGAACACCCTACAGTTCGATCTCTGTGCGACTTACAGACATTTGAGACGTATTCTTTGAATAAACGTAGAAGCAAGCCGGTGGTACTTAGGCCATTCCTGACATGTCGCGTGAACTGAGATTTGAAGTCTAGACAAACACGATCACAGAGCAGACGTTACAAGCCGCTTCTGGTTGCAGTAAGGTTCCGGGCTTAAACAAATATTTATTTTGCCACTTACTGAGTGGAGTATCGTATACACCAGCTTGGCATGCATATCGCATGAGAGAAGACCAGGGGAGCCACCAGAAACCATTCAAAGAACACAGAGAAACCCGAAACCCACTTGAGTCAAGGAGAGAGACCCAAAGATAACAATGGCATTGCATCTGGCCGGCTGTAGGCACCACATCTGAATATTCTGGCGCAGGCGAATACAGACGGATGGCTGTCAGTCGGAATGGAACATCGCGGTAGGATCGATAGCCCTCTTGCCTCGTATTCGAGGGTTACTGAGTTTGATACTCGACCCCGACTATCGTGACCTGAAGGTTTCTTTGCGAAGAACTCATTATTCATACAACCATCCTGCGATTTACGCTGTAAAATGCGATGAAGAAGTTTTTCCGCTCAATGAAGAACCTCGGTGTGAATAGGTATAGGTAAGGATTGGGAAGGATAGAGTTGTGGATGGGCGTGGCTCTCTTAATAGCAAATACGCGAAGATTTTGAGGGCTGTCGTTCCATATTGTGAAATACTATCCTAGTGCTTGGATCGAGAAAAAAAGTTTCGCTGAAGAAAGCCGGCGTGCTCGAAAATGTTGTCTCCCGAATATAATTACCTTTATAAAACGTTACGTCTACGATAACATGTTTGATGGGAGGTTATGAAAAAAACTCTTGTAACATCAGTAGCAAAATCCAGTTCTCAACTTGAATTCGAAATGGGTGCTTCTTGAATAAGTGAGACGCACTGTGTTCAGCTAGCCTGTCACGGACGAAAACAAGCGACCGTCGCAGAAGTGTTCCCTCAGGACTTCTCATATAGACAGATTTTCCATTTAATGTGCATCGTTTGTCTATCCTTGTCACTGAATATGTAGTCGTTTGAAGATGGCGCAAGGAATTTTCGTTTCATTTTCAGCAAAAGAAATAATTGAGGCGTAAAAAATGCGCGTAAAAATGTTTCCGAATCAGTGACCTGTGACTACTCTTATTTGTCTACAACTTAATTCAGTAAGCACCTCGCTTGGTAAGAATTCTAAACCGCAGGTAAAAAGGAATGGAGTGGAAAAGCGTGCTGCAATGGAGTAAGTTACACCTAATTTCCAAATCCGGTGTGTAGCTCACTGACCTTGATGTTTATTTATTTCATTTACATTCTGTTATTGCAAAGCATCTCGCTCTAAGAACAAAATCCGCACAATGTCGTCAATGAAAGGCAGAACTTTCTGTTTCGGAAAGATGGCTAAATTAGGCCTATGCAACTATAGAAATGGTGAAGACGCCAAGTTCCATTACTACGAAGGGCATCAAATATAGGTTAATTCTTCTTTTATGCGGCCAATCTTCTTTGCGCCGAATTATGATGCTAGGTAATATGTAGAAATGTGTGGGCTCTCATTGCCAACATTGGAGCACACATTACAGCAGAATTATGTTTTGTTTCAGGTTTTGAAAATATAAACAACATTAAATTAATCTTTGGTTGTTTACAGAACCGTTCGGGGTAATTATGATTTTGGACAGCATCAATTCATATAACTGATACACATTTTGAAGAAGTGCATTCCTCTTCACGTAAAAGACTGAGTTACATTTGAAATGTTAGAAAAGTGAGAACGTAGCTTGTGGTATGTTGTAAAACGTGTTAACAAGTGTTAAAATGAAGAACGCTCTTCACTGACGTAACCCCACATGCAGACACATATTTGTGGCCATATATCGTCCCTACCCCCTCTTCGTAATGCGAAATTTTGTAGTGTGCCGTCATGTGCCTGCGTGCCGCGGATGAAGAAAGCCTGCAGGGCATTAGCCTACGTCTCGACTTAGCATCACGAGCCCCTGTTTGGGAACACCGCCGTAAATTTTCAGTCCAGACAGACAATGGTTTGTAGAGACTTGACGCAACAATTGATGGGAAGTTTATGCTGTGCTGCATGAATGCCTGGGAATTTTTATTCGTAACCATGGAGATAGGCACTACAGTAGTCGGTCTGCGTACTGAAGGCCGAGGACGGTAATTTATAGATGGGCGCTCCTACATCGGTTCTACAGTTTTTGTGTTTTGCGCTATCAGGCACAAGCGTCTAACTGCCACGACGCATCGATTATTTGCTTAATGTGACGAGACGATGCATTTTCTAGTCTCAGGTTCATAATGTCAGGGTTTCAGTCCTAAGTGCTCTGAAATTCGTCGTACCGGATGCCCCTGATTCTGTTCTCGGTGATAAGGCCGCTTTCTTTGTCTGGTTCGTTACATGTTGGCATTATATGTGAACATTTGGGATTGTAACTCCATGTAGCAGAAACCAATACATTGTCCAGTTATTATGTAATTCAGGGAGGATACTCGCTGATTTAGAACCTTTCTTCTTCGTCTTTTTCTTATCTGAAACAGTTCATTTGTTGTTTCCTGTGTCCCATTCTGAAATATCTTCTGGTTCTTCAAAGATCATTCTCATTTTTATTTTTACAGAGAACTTTGACATCAGTTTGTCGGTTTCCATTTGAACTTTAATTTTAAAGATTTAGGACCGTACTTCTACAGGTAATACAAAATTACTTAAGTGTCTTCTGTAAATAATGTAGTAAAATAAATGGAATTTGAGACTGGCGTTTGGACAGAATCGGCATTAAGTTCAAAACTGCAAAAAAGAATTTGAGGACGTTAAAATTTAAACTTAAACCACATTAGGTATGGGTGGTACTAATGCTGCTCTTGTACTGACATTTATGTTTGTAGCAACTTAAGAACGATGCACTCTAAATCAACTTCTCATCTCTGACGTAGACTTACAGGAACCAACATAAAGAAATGCAGCTATCACAGGAACAGTGGAGCTCTCAATATAGCCCGCATATAGCGACCATTTAACTGAAGATTAATCGGTACAAACAATTCTGTAACTTGAGCTGATCCTTAGTTCTTAACCCCTTGAAGCACGAATTTTATGTAAACAATATTTAAAAATCATTTCCTACCTCAAACGTTTTTTCGTTGCAAAGACAATATGGTTAATGCTGTTTAAGGAAATACTAGCTGTTTATTTTGAGATCCATACGAAACTCTTTAAAATACACCCAATGGGTAAAATACAGAGTTTCTGTTTGTTAAAGCAGGTGTTACCACCGGGCTTTAAAGAGTTTAACACTGCCCCTAGCTGCCTCGGCTACCAAGGTCACGGGATTCCAATACCGACAACGAAACATTTTTAAAATGTTGCAAGACCATCTGCCATTAATATAATCGGGTGGCTAGGTTAGTAATACTGCTTCGTATTTTGGTTGGGGATGTCTCTGGTTCGAATCCGAGCCCGGAGAGCGGTTGTCGTGATTGGGGCCATAGTTTCATTTTCACAGAAATATTTAGATCGCAGTTCCCGAAGAGAACAAAAGATAACACATGCAGGATCACAGTTTTGCCTGCTGTTTTGTATGGGTGTGAAACTTCGTCTTAAGCGCTGTAGGAAGAACGCACATCGTGTCTGAGAACAAAGTGTTGAAGAAAATATATGCACAAACGAAAGAGGACGTACAGTGCCCGAAATGATTACAAAACGAGGAGTCTGATAAGTTTTACTCTTAAGTGTGATTTAGTCAAGGGACGTGATATTGAGAGGACATGCAGCGCGCATAGAGTAGACGAGAAAGAACTTGCAAAAGTTAGTTTGTAAATATCAATATGAGGTACCACCACATGGGAAACCTAGACTTATACATGAGAATAACAATAAAATGTGGTTGAGATAAATAAAACAGTTGGGAAGATGGGAACTTGAGTCAGTTGGTTCAGTATACTCTGGATACTGTGATGAAGTATTGGGAAAGAGGCAATTTCGATGGCGACTGTGTACCAGCGAGATAGTCTGTAAGTATCGGAGTGCAAGCCGGTGTGGCAGTCACGCTGCTTGTGTGTTCCCAAAGCTCTTGCTGTGGGTGTGTTGTGAATGCTGGGAGGGCGCTTCCTGTGCTATTGTTGTGTGCCAATAATAGCTGCAGACCGCATTCACTGCCCGCGGACCGGCAACCTTCGACCCGAGAGCCGAACCATTATCAGTGGCTTGGCGACGCCTGCAGCGATTTCACAAAACGTGGTCCGCGGGGCAACATCTGTTTTCAAGAGATAATTCACTACTGTATTCAGGATTTAATTTTCAAAAGTAAGATATAAAACACATCTGATTTCACATATAGCAAATTACATGTGATCTTGGTCGGTTTTCCGACTAATATATCTTCTTCTTGGCCTGTAAGCAGGATCAATGCTGTAAAAATTTCTTTGCCTTTTCTGGTCATTACTTAACGAGGAGGCCGCACAATCAAGTCTGTCCCCTGTAAACACGATCCTGTCCACACTGCTTACTGTTCTTCCTGCTACTTATGGTTCTTTGATAGGCCACGGTCTTTGGCCACATGGATCTTTTCATTCCTGACGTCAAGATATTTGCATTTTAGTTGGGAGCATTTCCAGTTCAACCTAAGGTTACCTGACTTTGTGATTCAGTGATAATGATTATTTTTTCATTCGGAACGTTCACGAATCTTACCTCAGCCCTGAGATCGGCTGACCTCACTTCAGGATATCAATTAATATTTTCAAATTAAGTTTTTAAAATCAACCTACCGTTCGACATTTTTACTTATAGCTGTGGAATTCAAAAAGTATCTTTAAATTGTTCAACATTCTACGTCGTTAAATAATCCGATATTCAACCATCCGGCACTATATATGTGGTGAAAATGCATCCTTATTAAATTAAAAAAGAGGAATCTCTCAGATATGGTTCTTCATCCTCGTTACTTCTACCTGAAGACATGAATCCACATTTTGCATAGTTGGTCTCGGAAAGTGTAGCTCTCATTCTGAAGAACACGAAGAGGACTTCCTGTATTTAACACACCTGAGTTGAATTCCCTGTACATACCTAAGCTTTTCCATAAACCTCGCAGAGAAATAAATGAGTGGTGACATCCACTGTAGTGGATTTCCTCCCTTCTTCCTTAGCCCGCACCACCAACCAACGCATCCAACACTTACGAAGTGTCTTGTAACAGATCGCTGTATCCAGTGTTTAGCCCAAAGTGTTAATTTGCTGTACGTGGCATTCTGTGATCTGTGAGTGCAGCAGCGACTCCATTCTGGTGTCAGAATACGGGGAACCGGTTCCCATGAAAATGTTTTGGGCTCGGCACCCATGAAGTTGTTTTGGTGCTGACATCACAAATCATTGCTCATCGTTTTTCATTTTTTATTTTTTTATTTTCTTGAGCGCTGTTATTTACTTCTGCGCCGTTTTGTTTCCAACTATATTATCGGACATTGATGCTTTGTAGATGAGTGGGTGTGTGAGGTGTTTCAACACAATTACAGTATGATAAAAGGACACTTTCTTAATGTCAAAATAAGAATCTTCTAACCTTTATGTATGACACTTGTAACTTCGATTCAACGTTATGCATAAATACAACAAGAGTGTTGAAGTTCACTGCAACGGATCATATGGCTTATTTAGGCCAATTTCAAAGTGTGATCTTCACAAAAAAATGCATCCGTTGACGGTCTTCGTGTTCATTTACAGACACAAAATGTTTTCCTCGAGTTCGTTCGTCTTATCCATCTTGTGGCAGAAATTAGACGTACAAATTCGCAATGTGGAACAACGTTAACAGAGTTAAGGACTGAGTACTGCATTATTTTGTACTTTGTTAAACATCGAAACATTTTAAACAGAAGTTGTAGATCATAAAGAAGTGCAATTCAAGCCGAGTTCGTATCAGGGTGAACAGCTCTTCATACAGTGCATTAAATTATACTTAAGCTTCGTATCCAGAGGACCCAAAATTAAATCCGCCTTACAGCATACGGTTTATACCGTCAACGCGAAATTTAACCAAAATCCGTTCAATAGTTTTGGAGAATAAAGTTGTGGATGGACGGGCATTACTGTATATTGTATGTTTATTGTTCGCATGTCCCGTAAGAGCGCGTAACGTTCAATCACTAGGGCTATCGGTTAAGCAATCCTCTGCCTTTCGACAACAGGCGGCACCCGGCTTCAGTTGCGTCCGAATGGCAAGCAAGCCCTTTCATCAACAATCTGAGCAATTAAAAGCGTCTCTGAACAAACCAAGAATAAATAAATAATCAACGTTCACAAGGTCTCGCTATATCATTTTCTTTTTTACTGAGGTAAATCAGAATGGTTTAAGAGAATGTGTTCTCTGGAGTTATTAAAACCAAATAATGGCTGTGAAAAACTAGGTATAATTATAATATTAATGAAGTAATTTAAAATTATTAACACATTTCTGTTTACCAATATAAAATATGGATAGGCCCTGTATTAAATTGTAGAGGTCCTGCGATATGCTGATTCCTCATTCAAAGGAACCCAACCATAAACCTAATAAATTTCATGGAATTTAAACCTGAAAGAGGCCTAAACTGTATCATACGCCACGACGCCGGCTTTCTTTCCAGAAAGCTTCGGTTCAATTCCAGGGCACTGGTGGGGAAAACGACATTGGAACAGTTTTTTCTCCGAGTACTTTGGCGTTCCCCAGTCATTAATCATTCCACCGACACTGCATACTGGTCCATTACAGGCTCAGATGTATGCGATAAGCGAGCGTTTTCAAACTAGGTCAGTGAAAGGCGTGGGCCATTTGCGACTCATGTCAGTGCCTGGACAACCATGAACATTGGCTGTCGTCCGGGATATCAGCGAAGCATGTCCCGCGCACCAACCACGGTTTAAACATCCCTAATCGATTAACTGGCCGGTTAAATTCCGTCCCATGACAACACAGCCCGTGTAAATATCCCGTCTCGTTGCACACCAATGGGCGGGCCGCATTATGTCTTATTCAAGGTTCGAACCTGCAACTGTCCGTCTTGCTCAGTCGCTCCCAGCAAGTGTTGGTTTACGAGGAACAGACTATTCCGATAGAAATTTTACCTCGGCGAGACCAACAGACGTTTCGGAAGGAACTTGAATTGAGCTAATAGCGATTTTCCTCATTCCTCCAATACCAGCTTTCATAATTATCCTTAAATGTTATATGACAATAAATTAATCTGACTAGCGTTTTTAAATGACTATTATTTGTCTCTCGACATCGAGGAAGAGGCCTTAGACTGCAGGTGTTCCAGAACACGGAGCTGAGAAGAATATATAAGAGGGAGGAAGAACCAGGAGGCCGGAGAAAATTAATTTATGAAGAGTTCCATAATTAGCAAAATTCACCAAAATTATTAAGTAGTACGCATATGAGAGATGAAAAATTAATACGAAATTTTAGTTGGAAAACCCGAATGGTAGAGAATTTGAAAAATATCAGCTTGGATGTGAGGATAATATTAACAAGGATCTTAAAGAAATATATAAGGGTTTGGACTTGATTCATCCTGGTCAGAAAAGGGTTTATAGTTATTCTCATATGCACATAATAATGAACCTTTGTGTTTTTTGATAGACGGGTCATTTCTTCACCACTTGAACGACTATCAGTTTATCAAGAACTCCACTCGATGAAGACAGTTATTTGCCAAGATACAGTTTAATGCACAGTGATGTAAAATCAGGATCGGGTCCAGCTGTGGTATTTTGTTGTGATGGTGATGAACATTCGGGATAATTAAAAGGAATTGCTAAATCAGACCGGCCATCAGCTGCTCCTTACTAGCGGCACAAGAAGAGAGAGACCTTCACTCAAACTGGTGATCGTCTGCCTGAAAACCGCATTCGCAGATATAGGACTATAAAAACGTCTCATTCACCCTCACATAAACCACCCCTTGCAGATGATGAACAAGCCTGTTGAAATTATTACCTCATGCAACAACTTGGGCCGGCGACCTTTTGAGGACTTTAACACGATTTCCGATGATGGATGAATTTCAAATCTAATACAAGTGGAACGCAGTGCTCAGAGCGCCGGTCAGGCAGGCAGGCCCGCAGATCGATCGCACTCGGCATTAAACAGGGAACTGAAGAGGACTAGCGGCACACAGCATGCCCCAAAAATGCGTTTCACACTACCAGGTGTCACAAAACTGGCGCAGTTCTGCGTATGAAATCCGTTCGTGTTTCTAAGCTAATTGCGTATTCGGGTCAAAGCAAAATGAAGTTACCTCTTTGCTTATCAGGAAATTATGATAACGTACAGAGTGCGTCAAAGCAAAGGTCCACAGGTTTTTAACCTCGACGAATTTTGAAGATGAGGGATTTGATGAAAGAGCCAACTGAATAAAAAATCGTCTGAATTTAAACGTTTTATATAAACATTTACAAGGGAAATTTCAAGGCAGTTCTTCAAAATAGCCAATTAAACAACAGCTTAGACTACTGAAAGGAATGCAAAGGAGTATATGACAATATGTTCCAAGCGCATTCTTTGTTATTTGCCATACATCGTTGCACTTCCAGATATAAACCCATTATGGTGCAGCATCTTCCTTGAAATGTTATGGCAATTCAGCAGGCCAGATATTTCCCTGATAATGTGGGCTGTAGTCTTCTGCATGGCGACGCCGTGTTACGTCGGTACTTACCAACGTTTCGAAAGAACGTATTACATCCATGTTCACTTCTACCCTGAATACGGAAGCAATATGTTCCTCCGAAACATTTGTTATTACCTACAAGAGTATGCAGCGTCAACCCAGGAAACCACACTTATAACAATTTTCCTGTTTTTATGTAATCCGGATCGTATACTGAGGTAGATGGGTAGCCTACAATTTGTATCCTCATAGCCCCTTCGTTCAAAAATGTACTTAAACAAAAGACAAAGATATTAATTGCTCCCTCTGTACCCCAGTTTTAGATGACAGAATGACCACTCTTTCAAATGCATAACGAGAATTAGTAATTTTGAATATCCTTGCGGGTGTTTGAAATATATAACACTACAGGATTTTATTCTCCAATAACGTAAGCCTATAGTTAGAGTTATAGCTATTTTATCAATATTTAAATTAACCGCTTATCTCTTATTTATTTATTTTACAACCAATGAAGCTTCAAATATAGTCAGAGGTAACATAAATATTTTGTCATATCTCGCTTGTGTATTATATTTTCGCTGTCCAATGTGTTGTTTCTGTAAGGTTAACTTATTTTATTTTACCACAAAATCGGATACATTTACGAATAATACTACTAACAAGAAGTTCAGGGCAAATCCCATAAAGCCTACTTTCCTACAACACCGCTGTCCCTTTGTTTGCTAATGTTATATTTAGATAGTGCACCCTTATAATGTAGCAACAGGCCTATAATGCATTATAGTTCATGAGTTTTCGTATTGACCTCGTGTGCAGATGGTCTAATTTATAGCTTACAGTTGTAAATAAGTTGCAGAACCGGAATCAACCGGTTGTATATTGGGCATATTTTATACAAGTTTGAGTAGGGTAGTGCTTTGCTAATCACCCGATACTTCACAGGCTTGCCTCTCCGTACTAACGCATTCATCTCTCATTCACCTCTTCTTATATCCGAATTTCATTTTCGCTTTTTTGCGGGCAGTAACGCGATTTTGCTAACCACCCTCCCTACTACGCTTCAACCCTCTTGGTATTTTCTCCATCCCTCTCCTGTCATCCCTTCACAAAACACCAAAATTAAATAATCTGCCGCATACGAAACTTTTCTGGCCTTGTGTCCGGCGAATTTAGAAGTGTCAACAGTTACCAGGCTCATGTATGAGGCAGTCTGCCCTGGCTATTAAAAACGCGGGGATTCAAAAAGTAGCAGAATACTTAGGGCGCATAAGTTTAATTCTTTGCAACACAAATTTCATCTAAATAATATATAAAAATTAAGTTCCTACCGTAAAGAAAACAAAACACTTCTCCATTACGAAGATCATGCTGTTGATGCTGTGAAGGAAAACAATCACTTTTTATCCTGAGAATAATACGAACCTGTAAATACATTCTTTGGGAAAATGACGTAGACTGGGTGTTATAAATCGGGTACAAATTATTCCAGGAGATGAAGTCATAAACATCTTTAGATCGTACTGGAGATGTGGCCATAAAAATAATTCAAGCGCCCTCTGGAGATTAGTTCCAAACAGTTGCAGGACGTACGGGAGACGCAGTCTTAAACACTTCTGTATCCTACTCATTATGCAGTCCTGAACTGACTTAAAGGTACTATTGGGAGACATAGACACAATCCTAAACAGTTTTAGGTCTTACGCAAGATGTAGTTCTGTAATGGGTTACAGGTCTTGCAAGAGAGATCCTGAATCGAGTTCTAGAACAAGTGAAGGCAAGTTTGCCTGCAGTACAGTTGGCTAATAAAGTAAAAGTGTTTTGTCCATTACCTTGATGCGTCTTGCCGGAGATGTAGTCCTCCTTGCAGATGAATTTGTTGTCATCCAGCACATAGAGTTCTTCGCCCGTGCTCAGCTGCTTGCGACACACCATGCACGTGAAGCAGTTGAGGTGAAACACCTTCTCCCGAGCCTTGCGCACCAGGTCGCTCGGCGAGATACCCTGAGAACAACCTCCACACTTGGTGCCGTACCTCCTGCAAGTAAACAACAACCAAGGCGTTTCAGAACCACAAATAATTGCAAGCACGAGCAAAAATAATACTCGAAGCTCTTCAGAACCACAATGGAACTACCAGAGTACCAAAACCATTTTTTCGTTGTCGAACAAGTGGACTTAAGCGGTTCTGAATCTGATAATCTGAGGTGTCTAATTTGGACAGCAATGACGAAGTTCTGGATCTCGTGGAAGAAGAGTGTGGCCTACTGCGTAGAAGGGAAGGGGCTTCTTAGTGATTGGTACCAACGATGTCTCTGAGTCCAACTTCCCGCTGAATCGCATAACTCAGTCTCGCACTATTTCACATTTGTGACCGCAACAAGTTGTCTCCAGCGTGACTCGCAATCAGAAGTACCTTGTTCGATCTAAGCGTCAACATCTCGGGGGGGTTTTTTATAATAATCTGTGCTTTCAAAATATTTCTTACGCATGTCACCAACTATAGCATTTTCGCGACGGGCTGGTGGTTTTTGCACATCTTCATTTGTTTAATTATGATCGATAAAATTTTATAACATGGTTATGAATTTCAAGGTCTTTTTTAGTGGCCCGTCACCGAAAAAAGTTAGCAACACCTGGTAGGCCTTATAAACTGGACGTCGGTACTGCAGGTATCCTTTTAGGCCTACTCAATCAAGATTTTGAATGTGGTAACAGCCACCACGAAGAACGTGTTCATACAGCCAGTTGCACAGTAGTCCACTTTGCGGGGCAGGTATAATATCGACGCTGCTTCCCGACGCTGCGGTAGAGACGACGACATAGATATATATCATCATCCCTCTTCTCTCCGCCACCTCCCTCCCCTCAGCAAAACTTCCAATTCACTTTGGAATGTCTTCATCCGGCTCTGGAAACTGCAACAGTATCTTCCATGCGGGGAACAGTGACGTATGTAGCCTACATTTAATGCAAGAACGTGGGCACTAAAATTTTCAGAGGATCCGTGCAAATGAGTTGTATTCAGACTGAACGTATTTGATCCTGCTTTCATACAGAATGGTGCAAAATAAAAACCCTGCTGGAAAGTGCGGGAGTATTCTAGGCCATTTTCATGATCTCTTAGCAGCAATTCTTGCACCAGCTGAATATTGTACGGAAAAAGGGAAGTCCCGTAAGTTCATAATAATCTCCCAAGCCTCTATTTTATTTCTAAAGAAATTATAAAATGAAAAAATTAGTTATTTGAAATTAGGTGATTAATTATGTGCCACTTTGTACTAAATTAGCACAGCGCGTGGCAGTGAGTGTAAGACTGATGGGAAAGAATTTTCGATGTTTTTACTGATCCAAAAGCTAAGTCGGGGTTTGCAGAAACTACGTAGCCACGGCTGCTGTCCCCGTCCCGCGGTCACAATAAAATGCCAGCAACAACAATACCCTTTAAACTATTTATTATTACTACTATCATCATCATTATCATCACAATTCTATTCCTGAAAGCCGACCACTTCATATGTTTATCGACTGGAAAAGTATAAAGTTTTAATTACCTCGTTTTATACTTTTTACCAAAAATGTTCAAACACACACAAATAAAATCTGATTTCTATGTATATATTGTGACAGGAAATTATTTCTCCGTAAAAATGGTGATGGAAAATTATCTGTAATTTATTTTGTGTGCTTCATCTCCGCAGCTATTGACCACACTTTGGAGACTGCCCTGAAAGTAATTAAGTGAACATTACTTTGGCCCTGATCATGTATTATAACCCTCTTAACATGAAGTTCAAATCTACTTTCAGTTTCAAGCCAAGAACATTCTCATCCCATAAAAATCAATAGTCGGTGAAACACATAGCTTCTGAAACATTTAATATTTATCGAAATACAATATATATTTATTTATTTATTTATTTATGCTCGTTTTACTTGTAATGCGATTTACTTGTAACAACAGAGTTGTATTTCTGAAGTATGAAAAATTACAAAGAAGTAATTTGCAAAATGCGTGTCTACGTTTCCTCTCTTGTATTGTCATTCCTTGGCGTCAACATGGGAACAGATCGCCATCAACTGTCAGCAAACTGCAGACTAAGCGGTCACGGTCTATTTAAATACACCGACCAAGAATTTGCATGCTGTAATGATCAACGAAGAAAGTTTCGAAGTTCGGAGAATTCGGGACCACACCGAGAGAAGAACTACGAATAGTTCGATGTGTTTAAATGCAGGGGAAAAATACTTCTTCAGGTATCATGTATTAGGCATCTGGCCTGTTTCTATTCAGAATTAATTCTAAATCCCACATCATTTAAATAACTTTAACTTCGTGGACAGAAGATAGATTCAACGTAACTACACTAACTACAAGCCGTACACAAATGCGAATGTATGTTCATTCCCTGAACTGGAATTGAACCGACGAACCCAGAGACCGAGCGGTGCGATATCGTAAGCGTGCCCTTGTATGTAGCCACTGACCGGGAAGAGCAGACTTAATTCATTTTTTCACTAAAGTTATAAGATTATTTTACCGTTTCACTGCAAGTAAATCTAAAGGTTATTTTTACCAGAAAACTCATCTAGATATCTTATCTGTCTGTAGACCATCTTGGCTACTCTACAGCCGGGAGCTGTAACTTGCGTCACCTCGTTATAGCACCCGCCCTGCTCATTTAAATAGCCTGTATGAAATAAATGATGGGAAACTTTATCTTACAGTCAGGAATCATTCCACTTATAAATTGATGATAAATTCACTTCTTCTTCAGAGGAGAGAAGAAACCCACGACGGCGACACTAGCAGATGTATCAGCTGGACTGGGACAAGCGCAATTTTAAACCTAGCGACATCTTTTCCCACACGGCATCGCAACAACTCAAGCCTTTATACTTTCTCTGACCTGAAGGAATGGAAATCGGAGATCTACATGATTCCACGTCGATGTTTGGGTGTGAACCTTGGTCTCTCAGGTTACGGGAGGAACATACTGAGGCTGTCTGAGAACAGGCTGTTATATAATTTATATTTATTGTTTTGTGGAACATCAAGAACCGTGGTTCTTGACCTGTGTCCCCCCCCCCCCCCCCCCAGGG
>NW_019060611.1:138449-148597 GCF_000696155.1 Zootermopsis nevadensis | reverse complement strand
CTAACGATCGTGTAACAAAAGGGGATGACATGACAGAGTAAAATATAAAATTCATATGATCAAAATGGCTTATACGCAAGAAGTAAGTAAAAATTCTAGTGTGATGTTCATATCATTAGGCGTTCATTACTTGCAATTAAAATGTAGCGCTAGGCCTTACGTGAAGGCATTCTTAAGGGCGGCGTGTTTAACGGGTTCTGTTTCCGCGAAGTCCTGAGTTCTACTGCAAGCGAAGGACTAGATCTTGTTATTTGGTATTGCTTGCTGGATTTGGGGCTGAGTTTTCAAGAAGTCCGTATAAAATATAAATTCACATTAATGTTGACATTATCGGTTTCCCGTGAAAACGCTGAGATGGTAAACCAGTGAGGTGTAAAAGCAAAGTCAGTATTGAGTAACTACATGTACAAAAAGGATATCGTTCTCAAGGAACAAAGACGACACTTTCGATTGTGGTTTGTTTCCAGAAGTACGACACAAAGGTCGAGCCGGCTGATTTTTATATCATTTGTTGCTTCACACTTCTGTACTGAATTTTTTATTCGTACTATTTTATGTTCAAATACACATTTCGTCACATTACTTGCATAAAGTGGATAAAATGAGGTGGTACAGACAGCTTCCAAATGTGATAGGTAAGTCTGCCTGCGAATGTATGGAATAAGCAGTCGCGTACAGCTGACAAGAGGTGGTCGAACAGTTCTTCACACTGTAAAAACTAGCACGCATGGCCTTTGACTTGGGCGTGCTGTCGGAAACACGGAAATTAATCTTCGGGTTCCATAAAAGGTGAGGAATTTTTTGAATGCCCGAGCCACTATTGCCATTTCAAGAAGGACTCTGCTGTGTAGAGTTAGTGCCTAAAATGAACGCACAATGCGGATGTCGTGCGTCCGTCCTTCCACATGTTTCTTCTAGGAAGCTACTTAACTGGATGTCGATAATATTTGATGTTAGGGATTTGCTCTGATAACTGTCCAGCGAATTTGTGTTTGGTTAGAATTAATAAATCGTTTCTTCTTCACACAAAGATCAAATTAAATGTTATCGATTTTCTCTTTACTGACGAAACATTTTACAGATTTTATTGGTCATGTCTTTCAAGTGATCTGTTTACCAACGTATTAGCTATCTATCACGATAAAGCTCCAGTATAGATGCATATAATTTACAATTTATACAATTTTATAATTTACCATCCCTTTGTAAGTTTTGCCTAGTTCCTTGTGCACTGGATTACTCAAGGCTTTTTATACATGTGGAAGTCTCATACTTGTACTGAACCTAGCGGGGAATCGCCGGTCAAGTTACCGGGAAGCCGAACAAGACAAGCCGCCAGAATCTTTAAGATATCTCCCTACAAGAACTTGGCTACGGTTGCGATAGATACCTTCAACAGCAAACAATGCATACTAAATATGAGCATCCAAGTGGCTCGATGCTTGCGCGATTCACTTCAGAATGTTTTGTCTTCCCGTCTCCTATTTAAAATGTGCACATACCTATATAATTGTACATCTTGTTTCATATGGGTGTGAAACTTCGTCCAAAGGGAAGAAAGAAGATTGAGGCTGTCTGAGAACAGTGCTGAGGAGAATATTTGGACTGAAGAAAGAACAAAATAGGGGAACTGAGAAATCTGTGGTGTGAGTGGTTCTCCAGTTCGTATTCCTCACCAAATGTTACTTGGGTGATGAAATAAATGTCACTAGATTGCCGTCGCATGTGGCATGCTTAGGAAGATAATAAATAGGCTTAGATTCACAATTACAATCGCGAAATTGAAGGGTGAGAAAACTTGCGGTCAGAAGCAGAGATGGGACGATAATATTACCAAATAAACAGGGCATGAGCGCGAGGAGTGGATTCGTGTGGCTCGGGATAGGGTGAAGTGATGGGGTTTTGTGAACACAGTAATGAACATCTGGGCTCCATAAAGAGCGTGGAGTTTTTTGACTAACTGAGTGACCAATTAGCTTGTGAAGAAAGATTCCGTGAGAAAGTTTGCAAGGTGTGAAAATGATCACAGTTTCATCTACTGCTGAGGTTAAGAATGTGTGGAGTTATAGATCAAGGCCTCTTATACTTATGTAAGACGAAGCGCCCCGACACTTATCAACTTATCAGTTTTGTGTATTTGTTCTCTATTTAACTTACTTTTATTGTGGTTTCGTGGGACGACTACGGTCTGACATGCCACAGAGATGGCACATATCTAGATGTACCATCACCGGACTTTTGGTCATGTATAATTTTCCCTGCTACCGCAGTTTTCACCAGTTGGCCACACTGGGGTCTATCTAATGCGATTATGCAAACATCATTCAACTATTAGCCCTTCTGTATATAAATTAGGCTGTAACCGGTCAGTAATTGGTCTTATTACCAAGGGAACTCACACATAATTCACTAAAGACATCCATCCACTTTGTGTTTTGTAATTTGGTAAATTTAACTGCTGGTCGTGTAAGTACAGGAACTTGAATCTTTCGAAAAAGACGGTCAAATTATTAAGACTGTGTTCTTGGGGAGAGATTCCAGTACCAGGTTCTTCTGTACGAAGCTAATGTGCTAATGTGACGAGCAGCATGGACCCATCTTGTTATGAACAGTTTAACGTGACAGAGGGGTGTTTCCTCCTTCCCCCTTCGAATCCATAATTTCTAGTCTCACTGCTGAAATTGTTTTAATTAACTTTAAAATGTATTTTAAACAAGCAACCAGCTGTAACATTTTACATCAATAAACGCAAAATATCCTCTAATTCATGTGCGGTTTCTTATCACTCGAACTCTAGAATAGAGGGTTTGTATCCCACTATGGAGCTTTCTGTGTTGTCTTGTGTAGGTAAGGAGGCTGTGCGAAGGTCCGATCCTCCACCCAGAAAAGTCTACTGATTGTACGTGAATCGAAACTTACTCAGGAAGTACTGAAAGTACCCACTGCTTCTAAGATTTCGAAACCTCTCCTCAAAGAATTTGTGTATCTGTGAAGAGGATCTTCATGTATGTTGTGTTATCATTCGCTTAGCGCTATCACCTTATGCCGGAAGGTTCGTCGGGGGTGTACAGTAGACATGTGTCTTTCCCACCCTCTGACTTGAGTCTAAACCCCAGAGTACACGGGCAGCATTTCAAGTGAAAACCACCAGCCTCTGAAATACTATGAAGCTGAAGTAGAGAGGATTGTGATGGGGCGGTTTTAAGGCCCACTGGCGCATCTCATGCATAACTGAGCTCCTCCATACTCATCTGAAAGCAACCCACACCCCCTGGTGCGAGGTGCGGGGTGGCAGGGGTGTATTATAGCGGTAATCCTCTCTGAGAAGAGATCGTTTTCAATTTGGAGAAACCGCTTAAGTAGATAGCCTCTGATCTCACCGTGGCGCATGATGGGAAATGCAAAAAGGGGGAAAAAGTCAGTCAACTCTTTAGCTTGAGCGTCTTCTTCTTCTAATTATAGCCCGTATTTTCGGTCGAAATAGATATTTGCAATTTTTGTGTGGCCTATATAAAAATGAATGAAACTAAATGCAGTTCCATTTAGCATATTAGGTCCCATGAGGACGATTTTCAAAACACTTTGCTTTAAGAAAGAAATGAAACTAGGATAACTCTGCCAGGGCGATCCGTCATTCATGAAGTCGCAGCTGAAACGATTTGGAAGTTTAATTTTTCTTACTGTGTTATAAGTGACAAGTTGCCACCTATATAGAAAACAACGTCTATGAAAGGAATGACAAACGTATAGAATAATTGTGCTTAAATGCCTATGAAGTCTGTCCTAATGTTAATGATTTGTCTTCGAACCTTGGATGTAGTAGTTTAAAGCAGTCATTGTTCCAGTACACGTGGAGATTCATCGATGCGTTTCTGAATTTCACTCAGGGAAAAAAGTTCAAGAACAATTGTTTTCAGTTTAACTGCACCCACCTGTGCAGATAGACCAATCCACTTGAAAATTTGATAGTTACTCAGCGGATTTAAGTATTCCTTAGTTGGCTTCTTATTTTATGAAACTTTAAGATTTATTACCTTATTCACAAAATCCTGCTCTTGGATATCATCTTCAACAACCTGAATTCAGTCCACACCTTCACACATGATTTACCTTGAGATCAGTTTTAATATCATATTCCATCCATGTCTAGGTCTTCCGAAAGCGATCGTCCCTTGAATTTTCCGACTAAAAAGTAGGCCCCTTCGACTTCTCTCTTCTCAGTGTGTGTTGCATTCTTCGCCCATCTCACACTCTTTGATTAAATCACCAAATGTAAGTCTAGAGCAAGCCTACAAACACTTCAGCTCCTCATTACGTAATTTTCTCCGTTCTGTTATTGTTGTTGTTTTACTTGGCGCCGACGTTGGCAGTCGTTTAGGCCTATCGCAGTCCCTATGCAATATACTGAAGGAGTATCAGCAGTGTGGACAGACGTTCCCGTAGCAGGTAGAACTTATTTAAGGCAGTAAGAACATCTTATCGTGGACGTAACTAAGCGGAAAATGGACTGTTGCGTTAAGTAGGCGGCTTACCAAAATTTACTACGGCTTCATTAAGTAATCAGTAAATAAATATATGACGACGCTAAGTTGGCCATCATTCATGGACATGCTGCGTTTCATTACGGCGCCTTGACGTTGAAGACAGGAGATACAGTAGGCCTAGTTGCTGTGACGTCACGAACAAATAAACGAATAATTATAAATGTCAGGGGCAAGCACTTTCGGACGGCAGCAACAAGAAACGGAGTACTGGGAGAAATATGAGCGGCGTAGTACAAGTTGCTTGGAAGAGTGTCGTTAAATAACCGAGTGTGAGCCTAGAGTCATTAGGTGGCACAGCCGAGCTCGACAATGTGTTTGGATGAACGAATGCTGGGAATCAGAGACGGAGTTGTCCGAAGGATTACCTGAAGAAGTCGTTCCTGCAGAAGAGTTTGCCCTCGCGGCTGAAGCACTTGTCCGTGAGGTTGCCTCTGCAGTCGTAGCACCGCACACACTCGGCGTGCCACGTGCGCTCCAACACGTTGAGCAGGAACTTGTCCAGGATGGGCTTGGCGCAACCCGCGCACTCGATGATCATACTGGCGGCAGAGGCGGGGAGCAGCGCGGCGGGGTGGACTCGACCTGCACAAAACTGCACTGTTACAATCCCGTGGGAACAGCGGGAACAACCAGACACTGGGCTAGCCCTATAAAAACTGATACTAGTCTACAGTGACGGGCCAAAACCGTCCAAGACGGGTATCCCGCGCTTAAGATGGCCATGCCGCGACAGCGGACGAGTGAACCCGACCTGCATGAAACAGCAAGTGAGATTTAAAGTTCTCACGGAGACAACTTGTCTTCTGGGATGTTGCGACGTGTCGTCTGGTGGTAGAAACGTCGATCTGTTCCTTCGAGACTACACGGCGCAACATCCCAGAAGACAGTCACCTTCTTACAATGGTCAGTGAATGGAAGTAACAAACACTGTTCAACAGAGAGTCGTAATACATTGTTGGCAAAAAGTCCTCGACAGTACACGGCAAAGATGTGTGACTTATTTTGTTTCGGCGGACAAGTTTATTTCGTCTGTACATCTAATAACACAAAAATGTGTTCAAAGTCTTTTGGCCCATTCTGTACAATGGCAAGTCCTAAGCTTTACAGGAGTCAGCCTGTGAACACGATGACAGTTCTGGCGGCAGAGTCAGGACAGTCCCGATCTGCGCGGACCACCATCATATCATCACGTGGTACGGGGGAAATTGTCAAATATTTGCCACAATCAAGTAACAGGACTAAAAAGATCGTCCATGAGAATAATAAAGAAGACACAGCTGATAAAAATGCAGCCCTACGCAGTTGTGACAACGCGGAAGAATACAAAATTAAATTACAACAAATTTAAAAACACAACATTATCGAAAATTGGCTCTCTATCTGCTGGATGGTCGGGTTTCGATTTCTGTGAGGCGCAGATTTCTTCTCTTGCCACCACATGTCTATATTATCTGTAAGTCTCATCCAGCCGGGGCAAAGTGGCAGGAGGGTTATGGAGATCACTGATCTCCATCTGACGCTAAGATCTACAGTTCGTGGGTAGCCTATTTACCTTCACGTCCCTATACACTTTCATGGCGCGGTGCTTAAGTACAGTAACAACGTTTGCTTTATCTGAGGACCTAGCTACATAAGGTGGACAGATGTAGCGAAGATTAATCTAATATGAGAGCCTTGGAAATTATAAAAGAGATCTAAATAAAACAGTTTTCAAAGAAGAATGTAATGTAATTTGAGGAATCCGTGAAAATTAAGATATCATAGTCATAGGCGTATATGGCAGTTGTACTGCGCAGACGATCACTGATATTAGTCGCGTGTTTGTGGGCTCCGTCATTAAATTAGTTAATGGAGCCCCAGCACACTCAAGACCATGCTAATAATAGAAGAAGTGTGGGTTTTACCGCACTTTTACACGCTTGGATACAACCCTGATTACTTAAATTTATATACGCTCTATTTATATGTAAATTACGAGAAGGAATTACTGACCTCGTGTCTCTTTTACAGATCACACAATCGAGTTTCGTGAACCGTCCTATCACTTTGTTTATTTTTAGAGACACATTTTATAGGCTGACAAAGGACGATTAGCAGTTTTATACACGTGCAATTAAACACAATCTTTTTTATTCCTCAGTTATGGAGGTTTCATTTCAGTAAATATACTTGACAAATTTCAAAATTGTCAAAGTGGAATGTCATGATTCTCTAAACGTGCGTGGCAATGGTTGTTTATGACACAAATACAATGCTGGCTGAACATTGTCCATTTTCTGAAGTAGGATATATTTTATATAGACCTTTGCTGTTTGCTACACAAACGTTAAAATTTTGTAAGCATTTCTAATCTCACCCTTGCACATAGCATTCCGACAATCTGCAGTCTATAGAGTAGCCTGCCGCTAAACAACACGAGAAACATTAAGTTACCGAGTTTTGGGAATAAATGAGCGACTGTCGAGGAAAACGTCAGCCTGATTACAGGAACAGCGCGTATTTCTGTTCTCATGTTAACGCAGCGTCGCGATGGACGCTATCGATCAGTGGCTGAGTTACCATGCAACGAACGATGCCTTGTGGGGTTGGAGGGGGGGGACCTGAATATCGATATGCAACGATTGCCGAGATTTTTTCGGTAAAGGAGAATTGTTGTTCCGGGTTTGTGCAGAAAGATTTCAATGGCGGCTTTATGGCATGTTTCAATATTGGCTTATATTAAGAGTGCAAGACAACGAATGGAGGAAAATCGTGTCCCAAGTGAGTTTTGACAGTCCTATGGTCCTCGAGGAAAAAATAATTATGGAAGACCTTATAAATAGATGTATAAATGCCGGAACAGCCGTTGGAGCTAATCCTTGGAGGTGCAAATGATCAGAAGAGACTAGAAAAGTAACTTGAAGTGGTCCATGTTTCGAAAGCAACCAACCACCAAATGTCATGTGTATTCTTCCTAGGACATCAACTTGTTTCCTGAAACTAGATAATTATTTGTGAGGAACCCTAAAGAGAAGAGACCACTCTAAGCAGCTAGGGATGTTCTGGATCGGGCGAGCAGCTTCAGCATTTCACGGAGAACTCTGAACCGTGGAGATGGCTGTCGTCCTAGGTCAGTTTCAGAATGCACCGAATCGTTCTGAATCATTACTTATTTGTAGCTTGAGGTTTTCAGCTAGTCTTTCGTGGAGATAAATGTCGCTCTCCACTAATTTATGATAAAAATAAAGACATACGATCTTCTCAGAACTTCACATCCTTGAAAACAAAAGCCAATCAGTTACGTGTTTTTATTAAACCGAGATAGCTCTACGACAACGATCTAATCCTTTTGTCTCTACGGTGCACGTTCCGGGCTTATTGCGAATTCAGGAAAAGTTTTCGATTGTGAATCAGAGTCAGAACTTTGCGTGGACCTAAATACCTTGAAGTCGAAACATTAAAGTAAATAAGGAAGTGCATAATCCGAGGACTGACAACAGTCGACAAGATTATGACATGTGCATAACGAGACAGTAATTAGCCACCTACTGGGAGAACGTCGAACTACTTGTCACATGGAACACTTCAACAGTTTGGGTTGTGACTCTCGAATATAATTTACGTTGCTGTTGTTTGTTTTATGTAACACAGTCTGCGCTCTGTTGGCTCGAATTACCCTTGAACATGCAAGTTTGTGTACTCCGTTATGTTCCCATATCATTACGACTAATCTGACTCCGAGTCCTGGACCCCACACACTGTGTGTGGGTCATGCACTGAGTGTCAGCCCCACTGTTCCTGGTTCAGTCCTTCCTATCGGACGCCACTGCTACCTCACCAAAACACTCCAAAGTCAGATAAAATATGTCGTGTCTGTAAAATTTGGTCTACCTGTTTCGGAGTAACTTGTTACTTCCTCGCTCATGGTCCAAATAGCAAGAAAGTAGTGTGAGAGAGCGAACTGGCCTGCTGAAATGCGTCTGTCTCTTAAACTGTACATCTTAGCCAGGATATCATGATGTAGTATGGGAATCACACTCTTAGGGACTCCTGTGGGCTAGGAAGAGGATCTCTTTCTGAACAAATCTCAGAAAGCGTGAAAACCACAATTCTCATACGTTTCTCTGCTTGTTAAGAATGTTATTTCAACATGATACGTAGTTCAATATACTTTCTATCGTTAAGGATCTATTTGCCATAAAAAAACCCGTCTAGTGTGGTGATTACTTGACTTGTCTTTCAGCTTATTTAATGACTCTGTGACAACTGTTGTACTTTATAATAGTGTATAATACTGGGCCGTGCATTGTATAAAGATTATTTATTTAGTTGGAAGGAACAAGATCATATACTATAATACAAATAAATAAATGATATTGTACGATGTTATGCATGCGTTTACAGACTAAGTCGTTCTCATCCAGGCGAAGAAGTTTATAGACACATTGCACAAACTGGCAGACCTAAACATCACGTTTAAATTAAATTAAATTTGACTCAAGTTCACTTACGCAACTGTGTGAGACCGATTTGTAGCTGTAACTAGTATCAGCGTGACTGCTGCATTATGCACAAATATACAACTTATCGTTGAGTTGTGCGATGGAATTAGTTCTAAGGAAGTAAATAGTAATTACAAAATAGATGTTTGTACCTAGTTTTATATAGGTTTAAATCATGTAATATCCCATAGGCCTATTCACTAAATTTATCGTCATTTAAAATGATTGGCATTTATGAGCCACGAAACTAAATAATTTAGTGAAAATATGAGGCAAGAGTATATGTGTGGCCCATATTCCTTTTGCTCAAATCACTGTTAACTGCTGTATGAATAAAACAGTGTATGTAGAAAGCGTATTCTTACCAATAAAGGGGCTATAACAAGCAAATTTACTCAAAATGATGCTAAAACATAAAATACGTCGGATAGGCCTACTCCTGTAGGTCAGTCAGGTTTCCGCGCGTGTGCGTGGGTGTGAGGCAAAATTGGAATTGCATTGCCTCTAAATCTTTGCGGGCTAGGTTCAAATGCAGCTTCAGCTTGTTTCGCGGACGTATTTAACGGAACGGTCATGCATGGAATTTTAATTAGTAGGATCCTATTGCCATTATGTTTGTTCATTTTGATAATTTATAATTTTATACTGTATTGATAGTTCTGTAAGCTATTTTTACTTTTGTACTTTCACATTAGCTTTGTTATCATTCTGATTTTATGTTTCTTTGCATGCCTATTCTTCCTTGTTTTGAAAGGGAGATACTTGTACGTTGTGAGTGCATAAAATATATTATTGATTTTTGTTTTATATTTGTTGATTATTATTACTATTAGATCTGACTCAGTTTCAGAGGTCCAGCTTCAACAGTTGATACATTCTGATATAGGCCTATACCAGTGTTCCACACCAATCACGGTTCATTTAATGTTCTCAGTTTCAACGCTACGTACGTGCCAATAGTACGGTACGTCATTCAACTGAAATGCAATCCACAGAATGCTTAAGAAGGTTATATAATGCGTACATCACATTAACAACCAAAATAAAAAGGCCGACAGACGATAAATTGTAATTTGCTTTTATTTCTGTCGCTATCAAAGTTATTTGTAGCTAAAGGTAAACA
>NW_019060611.1:113273-125955 GCF_000696155.1 Zootermopsis nevadensis | reverse complement strand
TTCCTGGGTTGCAAACTCGGTTTCAGTGATATTGTTTGTGGTTTTCTCTTTCCTTCAAGGTAAATGTCGGTCCACTTCCACTTCCTTACACACACATCGCAATGCGTCATATTAATCTACAACTTATACTGCAGAGAAGGCGTCGTTAAGTAAACCAAGAATCAATCGATCGGTAAGAGAGGTTGCGAATCACTGTTCCAGATAATAGGATACTAGACCGAGGCGCAGCTTTGAAAGTTACAAAGACTCGACATGAGACGTCAGATTCCGCAAATAGATTTTTTGTTTCAGACTCAGGAATGGCTTCCTACTGGAAGCCGTGCGAATTCCTGGGCTTCATAATGATGGGTTCTGGTCAAATAATTGCAGCTCTATACCGTATTATTAACGAAACGCCTGTGGGAAAAAGCTACTTCTTAATGATAATAATCAAGCATGTTTAGGTTCTACGACATTTCATTGCCAGCCAGTCATAAAAAACGTCAACATTAAACAGTAGGCACACGCATGCATTTTTTTTCTGTTCGTACAACTAAAAGAGATAATAATTATTTTCTGTGGGGATGAAGTTTCCAAAAGGACACGACGGGGCTGTAGAAAGCCTCAGTACGTGGAACAGGTGGAAAGACTGCGTCAGGTGACGCGGCCTGTGCCATCCAAATGTTTCTTTGCTCTTAGATACTTCATTGGCCTTGATATTAATTTACACCGGATGCAAGTGCAATGTTCCCAAAATATCTGACAGCAGAGACATCACAGACACAGAGGCGGAAATGATTTTCCGTGTACTTCGTTACATATTCGCTATTATTTTTTCACGTAAGAAATATTTTGTACGATGAGTAGTTTCTTTAAGTAATTAAAAGAGTTAAATCGCAGTCTTATGAAAAATAGGCTTTGAATGTAATCGATAAATAGGACTACAAAGAAATATTTAGAACTGGCTGTACCTTCCGTACTAAATTTAATCGGAATCCGTTCAGTAGTTTCAAAGGTGGTCAACCCAACTCTGACGTAACGGACTGTCTTTCCTGTAAATATAGTCAGTGTGTGTGGAAACATGTAGGCTACAGCGGCAACACCTGGGAAGCTTACTGCCTCTCTTAAAACAACGGGCAATGATGAAGCAGGCGAGTTCCATGTAGTGCCTGAGTAACAACTGCCAGGCTTTGTTTCCCACATTAAACTTATCGGTGTCACAGTTCTTTACCTCTTCTCCCGTTACCTTTGTTAGGCCCATTCGCTGAGTTAGGCTCCGTAAAGCATAGGGTGGGGTTCGTGCAGTCGTGAATCAAATACAACATCCAGTAAGTCGGAGGGGGGAGGGGAGGGGTCGTCATAAATCCAAACACCTATAATTCCCCCCGACCCCAGAGGTCAAGCTTTAATTACAAAAAAACCCAACGTTGCTGCAGGTACATGGAAAGTGTCACAAGACAGCCTAATCTCAACATTCGGTTGGTTACAGTTTTTATCCCCCAGTTAATTTACACATATTTATTTAATATTGTTATTTTACTTTATTCTCGGTTTTATTTACTGTAGATTCTATTATAAAAACTCTGTACGTACTTCTTGTTTCTTCCATAAGAGCCACAAAGCCAGCCTATCTCACCATCATGAAATTTTGCATGTCTTCAAGATAACTCGTCACGCCTTCCATTCTTCAGTTAATCCATGTATTGGCCCACATATTTTCCTAGCCACTGTCTTTTATATACATCGTCTGTACTTCTTTCAAATTAAAATGCAACGTTCCGCAACCATAACAAGGGGACACTGATTTATAGGCCTAAATTGTAGAAGAAATCAGTCAGGAAACGTACTCACGCCGTGACAGTTCCGATTCATTCGTCAACATTTGACCTTTGCGAATAGCGCTTGTGACATCACAGTCGGAGATTCTCCATGTGGTTGCTGTCTTCTCACGACGTCATCACAGGGATTCCCCACGCGCTTGCTTAATCTGGCTGAAATTCCCCACTTACCAACTTTCGCTCGCATAAACGCTTGTAGCTTTATTTTTGTCAGATTTCAACAACAATTGGGCGGAAATAGGAAAGAATTTAAAATAGCAACTTGTTATTTTGATGCAGCAGTCTCAGAGCCTGACTCAGCAGACGGCAGCAAACAGTAACGCAACAGGAACAACAAAATACAAAAGGAATTGAGTCAAACACAAAATATGAACTAAACGAACTTGGAAAAGATGGGTTGGGATATTATGCCATGCAGAAAATACTGCCCGAAAATCTCGTTTTATATTTTACAAGAAATTACTAACAGTATAAGTAGGACAGGCTTCTGGCAAGTGGACATAGTAGTAGGCTTAATCGAACAGAAATTACACAGTAGTTTTACTCAGCCGTTACTGGCATGCAAAGGGGCAATTTTTATAAATTGTGAAATTGTTAAATTATTGGAATAAAGATTAATGGATATTTATAATCTTCACAATATTGCATAAAGCATGACGGACAAAATTTTAGGCACAGGCATAAACTTCCAGGTATCTGAAGATGTCTGTCTTCTGGGTTGTTGTGCCGTGTACAACCCAGAAGACAGCCATCTTCAGACTCACCGCCGTGAAAACCTCAAGACCTACGTTCCAGGTATCTGTTGAGAGACGTGACGGTGTAGGGGCTGAGAAAACAGCCACGTGCTACGGCACAGAACTTAAATCAGAAGCAGGCCCACTCCCGTGTAATAAAACCCCTACGTCTCCCGTGACAATCGAGTTAAGATCACCCCAGTTTCTCAGACGCTGTGAAGGTGCAGAACGTGTGTTCATTGTCAAACTATATTTCTCCTCTAAATCTTTTGCTGCTGTTCGTGGAGCATTCAGCAATGCATGTCCTGACAAGAAAGTACCGGACAATACAACCTCTGATAATTAGGTGACAAGTGCCCATCAAACAACAGAACATTTGAAATTACGGCCGTATCGAGCAGCTTGAAGTAGTCCAGCAGCTGCAGCGATGGGATCCGGCTACAAGAAGTCAAAGCTGTTGTTGGATTCGTCATTTTATGCGTGGAAGGGTTGCGTTTTAAGTTGAACACTCTGTAGTGCCGAAGGTAGGTCTGTACAGCTTTCTCTCAACATCTGATCGATTCAACACACTAAATTCATCTAATAAGTCGAAGCGTTTTTGTGACACATGTTTTCTGTTTAAGGAAATGCTTAGTACAGAGCTTATTGTCATTATACATTCTACACGAAGTTCCGCCCATTATTGTAAGTGCAAATTGATTGTGACAATTTCCGGTTAGTTGGCAACACTGGTTACAGGTAAATTAGGTTAGGTTAGTGTCGGTTAATCCTAGATACAGTCAGATTGCCATCACAGCAACTGATTAATTGCCACCACAGTTGAAAAAAAAACATTTTCTACGAAACAGAGAAGGGTCGACCAAAGCAGAGGTCATTAGTGTCGCATACCACATCAGCTCCGCGCCTAATTTGTAAAAAACAAAAAGCGGGCTGTGTTTCGGGCGTATTCCATTGATGTTTTTATTTTATTTTAATTTTATTTTTCTTCCTGTTGTTTGGTCGCTTTGTGGGGACCTCGAAACCGAATGTGAACAAGCCTTTTTCCCCTCCACGTCTCAAACTGAAGGCCCTTGTTAGGTTCATATGAAGCTTATAAGTTAGGCCTATTGTTTCATTAGACATCAGACTAATTTTCTGTGAGGTTGGTGACGTTGATATAAGTTGATTTTATTTTTTTATTTTTTTCGTAGAATAGTGTTGGAAGGACGTGTTGTCTTCCTGTAAAAGTTTCTCAACTTAAATTGATTTTTCGATCTATTCCCACACCTTCCTATGTTGCTTTTTCCTCAGGGAGCGTAATTCATTTTATGTAGCCGGCAGACACTGTTTTCCAGTGGCAATCACAGTCATTATCTGCTTTAACGTTCAGTATTGCTGCATTTTCCCCTCACAGTGGTTTTGCGACACTTGTATGTTTCCCAGAATAAGGAGCTATAATCTCCTTAAACGTCAATAGCCTATTGATCCATATGGGCTAATGAAGCCTCGTGTTTTCTTTGAAGTAGGAATTGAATTTTAAACAATGTTTAGTTACGCTTCTGCCTCAGACGTCCAAGTGGTAATAATTTTTAACCTGTCAAATATGTTTGTAGTCTGCAGTCTGCTTTTTATTAATTTTTCACTTCTCTTGAACAAATGAGTGTCGCTGTTGACAGACACCTTGTGCTGTGACCATTCGGAACATCCTGTGGGTGCCACATGTGTGACAAGATGGAGTGTCAGCGTGCAGACTGTTAACAAGCTCGAGGGCTCTTACATCGGTTAGTCGGTTTCCTCAACCGAGTTTATCTTCCCAGATTTCTTGCTGGGTTATTAATGAGCATCATAAGCTTCTGGAACGGTGACAAACATTTCGTTCTCACTAAACCGTCGATTGTACAAAGTTCTAGAAAATAAATCTGTAACTAAACCAACTGTGTCTTAACAAAAACCCGGAGATTCAACGCAACTGGACACGGTCTTGAGCCAGTTTCATTCACCTCCCTTCCAAAAATGTATTTTCGTGAGGCGCTAAATGTATCACGTACTTGAGTTCGATTCTAGGAAGGGTCGTTGAGATTCTTTTCTTCACCATCCACTTCAGAATAACTCTGAGGCTCACCCAGCCTCCCCTCAAGTGGATATCGGGAACCCTTTTTGAGAGACACACCACAAAAGTTTTAAATAAAAGAGGTGGATTTTAATGAGAAAAATAATACAATTTTAATTTCAACTTCATGGGAAATGGTAATTATGTTCGGACGATATGCACTACGACTAAATTCCCTCAGCAACTTTCAGTACATCTATACCATCAGTATGGATCGTGGACCAAATCCGTTGAATAGTTTCGGAGATGAATCATACAGGCTGACACAGACCACCTTGTTATTTATTCGTGTAATAAACTATGCAGAGAGTGCAAAATAACTCCGCCAGCACTGGAAATATGGAATATGAAGACGTCTGTCGTGTCACTGTTGTACGTACTGCAACATAAGAAAGTAAGTAGCTTTCTGGTGATGAATTCACTCGGTGACAGGCCATACTTCACCGCCCCCTAAATTCGCTCCTGTTAGGCAAGCCCTTCTGTAACACATGTGCGACAACTGGAGCCCTGTTACTGTTAATTAACTGCTAATTATGTACTAATTAGTTTTCAGTTGCAGTCGCTAGATGTCTCGCAGGAAATGACGACAGGGTGTTCTCAATGGCGCGGAACTCTGTGGTTGGTTGATTTGTGGGAGGGACCGGATACTGTATACTCTTCAACCTTCGTCATTACGTTAGTCCGAAGAAACTGTTAATGTTTTACCCGACATTGAGAATGAAAATGCTTTGAGACTATCAGTTATGAAGACTGCATTTCGCATTTGTTGAAGGACCTAATTGACTGCACATCTACCGACGTACTTTGGCGTGTGCGGGGTTTCCCCCCGCAATATCTGAGAGTTATCGAGCCTCAGATTAGCTAAGGAATCTTTATCAGTAGTGGAATTTATATCTATCGGTGTATGGCATCGATTAAGGTCGGAAGATGATTATTAATTATAAGTAAGTGAAAGTTTGATTGGAGTCGGTTGTGTCCCAAGTCAGGGCAGACTGGGGAAAACCACAAAGTCCTCTGAAGATACAGCCGGCAACGTAGCCGAGATTCGAACCTTGTTCCGCTCTATGCAGTGAATAATATTGGAAAGGTGTACTCTTTACGTCACATCACAGGCCACGATGTCAGCGGGATAGCCAGGGGAACAGATAACAGAGGCAATTATTACAATAATATGATTGAAGTTTACAGAATTACCTGTTGTTGAGTTTTAAACACTTGACCAAGTGTCAAATGTCAAGTGTTTTAACCTCCATTCGGGGGGATAGTTAATTTCTTACTCAAGGGTTAAAACACTTGAATGAGACACTAAACTAACCCCCCCCCCCGAAGGGGGGTTAATTTAGTGTCTTACTCAAGATTTTAAAACGTGTTTTAACCCCCCATTCGGGGGGGGGGAGTTTAGTTTTTTATTCAAGAATTTAAAACGCAATCAAGTGTTTTAACCCTCAGTTCGGGGGTGTTAGTTTAGTTTCTTACTTAAGATTTTAAAACGCAACCAATGACCTTGATGGACGAAAGAAGCTCCGAAAGGAAAAATGCGAAATTATCGAAAAAGAACGACTCTAAAGAAAGCGCTCCGAAAGGAGCGCGTGGCTCTAGTAATAATAAAATATGGAACATACGTAAAATGGGTTAATATATTGAACAAACCGGCCGAAGGTATGCAATCACACGACAGATGGCAGAAGCAGTTCAGATCATGGTCTTCCATCTGCCGGAGAAATATTAAACTAGATGCATCTTTCAAGGAAGTCGATTGTACTTGTAAGTTTTAATCGATAATTTTTAATATTTTATTTTAATTTAAATTTATATCATGTGTCCCATTAGTTCTGCTTCCATATTTCGAACTTTTATAGATGGAAAATATTATAGAAATTTAATATATCACGAGAACTGTAACCGGACTGAGTAATCAAACTAGCGTATTTCGTATGCAATGATAGAACACACTCCAGTCCATAGATTACCAAAGTCCAAAGAGGTAAAGAATTATGTAGTGTCCATATTAGTGATGTGCTTGGGTATTTCACTGTGACCGAAATTGAAAGATTGTCCTTTGTTATTTGATCAATATGTTTAAACATTATAATTAACGTATTGTTTGTAGTAACCAGAAACAGTGTGTTGTCACCATCAGACCTGTCAAGTTAATATTGTGATTATCACAATTACATTTGGTCTGAGTAACATTTTATTTCCGAATCAGGAAGGTAATGTGGCATGCATTTTATAACGTAGCGATATTGAAATGACACAAATCATCTGTATATGACTTCATATTTACAGACTTTGTCCTGTGTGACTGGGTTTAACAGCTTTGTGAATTGTATAATGCAGCCATCTGTTGTTATTTGTTTCATTTCTGTGCATAGTTAGGGATAAGCACACTACTGTCCACTGGCAAATATTTTTGAATAGGTACTGAAGGACTTGCTTCAATAGCTGACATATTAAGTTTTTTGTTTTCAGAACTTTAATTGGTTTCCAATTGATCCTCCAGTCTGGGAATTGTGGGAGCTGGGAATAGGTTGGGGGCTGTAAAAAGACCATTGTGTTTTAAATGCTAAACAGGGCCTAAAACTTGTACTGGTGACAGTTTCTTATGAATACTGTAATGAAACTTTATGTTCCATAAAAGGCTGGGAATTTCATAACTCGCTGAGTACTATCAGCTTATCAAGAAGGACTCTGCTCTATAGAGTTATTTATTGGTTTCCATTATGTGATAATGGGTTTTCCTACATGTTCTTTGTACCACAAAATCTGTATTCTTCTCTTTTAGTCTTTAGTGAACATTAAGGTAGCACCTTTTTTATTGTTTGCCATTAATTGTTGTAACATACTTATTGTTCCCATGTGATGTTCAGAAAATTGTGACATATGCAGTTTGGAAGGAAATGATTTAGTGAAACTTTGTTATAACCTGTGCATTTTTTCTGTTCTAGGCATGGCATGTTTTGATCGTAATAGCTCAACACAAACCCGAAATTTGAGAAGTAACCTTCCAGCATTCTCAGTATTTAGCAGTTATCACAGCAGTCCGTATCGTGTAACTCAATCACTTGCTTCTCTAGGTATGCCCAAACTAAAGCATTGCACATGTACTACAATATGTGAGTCTTTTTTTTATTTTCCTACATCGGTGCACAGCCTCTCAGTTGACATACACTTTTTGTTAACCGGTTGCTCCCAACAGGTGCACTTCATTACTTCTGAAGGATGATGAAAGGTTATATTAGCATTTTTAAATATTAGAATTTCAAGCAAATTTGACAAATTTAGAAGTTTGTAAACTGTCATTCATCATTGTTACCTAGCAGTCATGGTATGGTGCTTAATTAGACATATTTCTCCTTCTTAAACTTACCCATATTAGTTAATTATATGTTATTGTCAAACAAAAACTGTATGACTAGAGAAGTTGGTGACCACTGGTATATGTAATAGTTTCTCAAGTGAACCTGAGCCTCTGGAAATGCAGTTCAAGTAACATCTTTTATCTTGTTGTTTAGGTTCATTAAGTGGACTTCATATTAATCAAGCTCAGTTAAGACAACCTTCTACTGAAGGTCAGAGGCTCTTGCGAGACAATCTGCACACTATGTTTCAAGGACTGCAACCACTGATGGAGCATGCAAGAACTGCACAGAGCCACGGTCTTCCTCTTTCATGGCTTCGGACTCGTCAGCAGCAAATACAGAACCAACAGCAGCTGCTAACACCATTGTCATCACAGCAACATCAAACTATTCCCATAACTCAGCCTTCCTCTAGTGATAGCTTTGTGATCACAGTTGATACTGATGAGGCATCAGACTCTCATTACCACCATCATCAGCATCAGTACGGTCCAAACATGGCCAATGTGCCAAACACTACAACTGCTGAGAACTTCCTTAACAATATCCGTGAAGCTGCAGCTACCAGTCATCCAGAGCAGCCGCATCCTAACAACAACAACAACAATAATGTTCAAGAAGGTATAATCTTCCTCATCCTCAGTTTCATTTCAGACCACTCGGGAAAATGAGTACCATTTTCACTTTTAGACATGACTAGTTTAAGCTGAATGCACCATAAGTTTGGTCTGTGTACTGAGAGAGAGAAGGGACCAATGAAGCTATTGTTGTGAGTGATTAAAGTTCTTTAGTTGCAATGCAGTCCCCCTCATTCTTATGATATATTTGCTGTTCATTCATCCAGTCAAAATGAGAATAAAGGAACACCAAGCAAGAGTCCTATCAAGGATTCAAAAAATGTAGGGGCACATATGTTTTACCCTTTCTCTGCTAAGTTAAATTTGCTGTTCTTTCTGACTTTTGCTATTTCTGCCTAATTTAAAAACAGGAATATTTTCATGTTTCTAAACAAAATGTCTTCTTTTGACCAAGTCATTAAAAATTTATACGATAGAAAACAAAGTTGTTCTTTTCCATTTTTATATCTTACACTGTTACAGTGTAAGCTAGAAGTAATGCATGAATATGAAGAAAAAGGTTCTTCAGTAGCACTGATCTTATGTCAGGCAAGTGATGAATTACTATTCCAACAACTTTTGAAGGATTCAAAAATTAATGAGAATCCTTGAGAAGTTAATAAATAGTTATTTGGTTGGCGGAATTTATTTACTTTTTTAAAAGAGCCTACCACAGGACTGTACACTGACCCAAGTAAATCATTCATACCCTGATATCCATTTCAAGATTCATTTTAGTATCATCTGCCTATGCCTTGTTCTCGCAAGTGGTCTCTTCCTTTCAAGGTTAATAAACGTTCATTAAAATTATAATTTTTGTTTAGCAGAAAAACATTCTCATCCTTTTCCTTGTTTCATTTGTGAGGAGTTCACTTCCCTTACATGTTGCACTCTGTGAAGTTCCAGTATACATACTAATGAATGGTATCTTACAACAGGTCATGACTGCTTTGTTACTTGATATTCTGTGATGAATGTTTCTTGCACCTTATCCACATGTTAACTAAATACTTCATGAAATCACACATGATTTCATGTTTTATTTGTTAATATTTTTTCATTTGTATATTTTAATAGAATTTTATAAAACAACTGTTGTGTTGCATCCTGCTGTAAAAGAATTTCAGTGTGTTATTTGGCAAGTATAAGAAATTTACATTGGTTTGTAATTGTGCCACTACTTTCATGTTTTAGGTGTTGCAGAAATATTGCATCGGAGTCCAGAAGCAAGGCAGTCCCTCGCCTTTCTGCAAAAGTTTGCACTTTTCCTGCTTATTCTGTTTGCCAAAGGCATCTATGATCATTGTTTTGGTAAGTTTTTGGATTTAATTCCAAAGGAGATACAAATACTGGATGAAAATGAACTTAATGCATCAGTTTGAGTTTAAAAATTGTCAGACCCAACCCACTGTTTGACTTGATTCTTTGAATGTTTAGGTATTTTGGCTTGAAACAGACCATAAGTTCTACTTTCAATATAACTGCATAAATTGTGTTCTTTGCTTAGTTGGTCCACAAATTTCTTGCCCTCTATGGAACTCAAAGATTTATTACCATGTAGGATTTGAAGTTTTCATCATGTTGACAAGAGACCACCATTGTACTTTACCCAGAGGCAGTTGAATGCAGGCCACACCAACACCACTTTTCCATATCAAGATCCATTTTAATATTCTCCTCCTATGTATACATTGGCCTACCAAATGGTAGAGGTTTGCCAACTTAAATTTATATATTTCTCATCACCCCATTGGTGCTACATGTCCCTCTTAACTCACTTTCCAATTCTTAATAATATTTGGTAAAGAGGACATACTATGAAACTCGTCATGTAATTTTCTCCATACTGTTACTTTCGCTTCAGTTATTATCTTCTGCATCTTGTTCTCATACATTTTCTGTCTGTGCTTCTCCTGTAGTTTAGGACTCAAGTGTCATGCCTTTATAAAACAACAAGTATAATTTTAGTTTTGTCATTGTATATTATAAATTATAGTGTTTTCAAGAGTTAGTGGAACAGTAGAGGGGAACTCTTGTGAAATGTGAGACCAGGTCCAGGGGGAAACTAATATTTCCTGTCTAGCAGTGGTATTTGCTCTGCACATTTCCACATTTAGGATTGACAAGAGTGTGTGCATGTTTTTCTTTTCCAGGTATTCTTTTCTTCATTGGTTTGTTCATCACCTTTTGCCATGCGAATGCAGTGGTGAAGCAGGAGATAGCTAAACAGACTCAGCGGAGTTTGACGTCACTGTTACTGATCGTCTGCAATATTCTAGGATGTATTCCGTTTATCTACTACTTGTTCCGAGAACAGAAGCTATATCTCAGGTACTATTAAGATACAGAAAAAAGGCAGATGCATTCTTGAACAGAATATGACTTTCCTAAGTAATAAGGAATACATTTAAAAATGTAAAGTTATGGTATCTTAACTCAGTGTGGTACCACAATACAGACTACAGCCATCATCCTAGAGTCCAGTTCCTAGTGCTCTCACCCCCTTTTCCAACCTTGCTGCTGCTGTCACCATCAGTAGTTTTCAAGTGCAGTCAACATACTTTTGTGTAATAACTGTGAATAAGACCATAATAATTTGTCCTTTGTTGTAGCCTGGTGTTCATCCCCCCATATTCACAGCCTCTCAGTGTCTGGGACTTACTGTGGGTTGTGGTTGTGACAGACTTTGTGCTCAAGTTGATCACAATAATCCTCAAAGTGTCCGTTGCTGTACTACCTGTTGCCCTGCTGCCCTACCAGAGTCGAGTAAGTTGGCTTGTACACTAAAAAGGCCATAATCTCTTCCTAGAGTAAGGGGGTTTCCATTTTGTAGTATTTACTAAGTTAATTATTCCTGTAAATGTGAATGGATTGTTTCTTTAAGTATCATTAACCATTTGATGTTTGTAATGTTGAAGTGTTCTTTTCTTCTCAATACAGACTGAATTCTTAATAGTTATTTAGATACTCTTCAGATTCAAAGGGCTAAGGAAGAATTGGTACATAATATCTTGTTTCCCATATGCCCCCTATAGGCATTGCTGTCGCCTCATACAACATTTTCAACTTCTGTTTTGAGTTTGAACTGCCATCCCTTCATGTCTCACATTTTCTTGTCAAGACTTCATCCAGTATGGATAATACACAACTTCTGTCTTTTGTACATTTTCCTTAAATAATTTGTAATAATTTAAAGGGTTGAATAGAATATATGTAATAGGTATGTAGTGCAACCAATAATGAAAATTAGGGATATATGAACATGCAAATATTCAAGCTTAAGCTTTGCCTGAAGTCTGTCTTCAGACTTTTTATTTATATTAATCCATCTAATCTTACAAAATATGCCTTTATATTTTATCCTAAAATAAGATTGTTTGGTATTACTGGTAGCAAGTCCAGACGAAACAAGAGTTTATTTCTCCAAAAAACAAACAAACAAAGGCTTAATGTTTTTTAAGAAAATGTCTGAGATGACACATCTGTGTATCTTGCTGAGTTGTAGATATTGTCTGAAAGATTTTTAATGGATATTACACAAAATGTTCCTGAAAATTATGTCTTGATTTTTTACCTTAATTAGCTAATTTATCTCCGAAGTATCATTTTGTGCTTGGACTTTATTAAGAAAACGTAGCAATAAATATAATCAGAATCTAAGTGTACAGTTTTTTCTGAATTAAATTTTGAAGATTCATGTAAAGTATGGTATAAATTGTTCAGTGTTTTCAGATAGTATACTTTTTAATTCAAAATATATTCAAAGCCCCAAATTAAATGTGAACAAAACCTAATAATTTGTAATTAAATGTTTTCAGAAATGAAATTTGAAGTTTAATTTAAAATATAAAGTAGTTTTCTTCTCCCAACTCCCAAGATCCAAATTGTTTTCGACAGTATGCTGTAGATTGTCTTGAACCAACAGTGTTTAATTGGATATGAATCCATCCACAATAGTTTTCTTATCGTATTCATAGATGGGCAGTGACAGTAGATATCTGAAACTGAATTTCAGGAAAAAAACTAATTCTGCACTCCTGCAGAATGACATCAACAATGTGAT
>NW_019060611.1:98879-113255 GCF_000696155.1 Zootermopsis nevadensis | reverse complement strand
AGGGAAAATGGTACTTGTTCTTAGAAGCCACATCCCAGCTCTACCGGAGCCTGGCCCCAATCCAGCCATGGCTGTATTTTCTGCTGGAATCTTACCAAGGACCAGAGAAGGTTGTTGGAGTATTCCTGTCTGCGGCATATATGGTATCCAAGGGAAGTGACCTCATGAACAGAGTAAAACTCATGAGAGTTGCATTTTGGAAGTTGCTTCAGAGTGTGGTATGTTGAATTCAGACGTTGTACAACACCACACATACTGAAACATTGTTAACAAAATTCCCATATACTTAATGCCTTAGTTAATCCTAGAAATGGCAATATCAATTACTTTAAAGGTAAATTACAGCAACTTTCTTCTTGGTTATTGTAAATTAAATTCAGAATATTTAGGTGACAAAAAATTTACAATTTGACTTTTGGAACAGGGTTACCTTCTGTTCAGAATGTTTAGCAACTTTTTTCATGGAATATACAGTGGGTTACTGAGCTGAAAAAAGTTATAGATGCATGTATTGCTGATAAGGACTCTAATTTGATCATATACACAGGGGTAAAAATTTGACAAACCCAACTCTCCGAAATTTGCAGACGATAAAATACCCAAGATATAAGATTATATTGGGGGCAGAAATGTGGGTCACGGTTTTCATGATCGTGATGCGTATGATGTTGGAAGTGGCTGCCAGTGCTTCAGAGTAACGTATCGTCTCCGTGTTTAGGTTAGGTTATATGTTCCTCCAAAATGGTGTTACCTATGTGCGTACTTGTATGGTGTCACAGACCAGAAGACCATAATCTACAACAGAGTACTTTATATTGAATCTTAGGGATTAATTATCTAAACCGTTTAAAATTCTTTTAAATATTTTCTAATGTTGTGCTTTCTCTTACAGAATCTTGGTATAAGCCCAAATAAAGACCAGCTACAAACTGCAGGCAGCCAGTGTCCAATCTGTTATGATGATTATAAAAATCCAGTTCTCCTTCACTGTAGCCACATATTCTGTGAAACCTGCGTTGCCACATGGTTTGACAGAGAACAGACATGTCCTGTGTGTAGGGCAGTAGTTGCTGATGATCCATCATGGAGAGATGGTGCAACAACATACATTATTCAGCTTTATTGATGATCTTCCTATTCCTTAACCCCAGTGAGTTGAATTGTAATCTGTTCCATGTGAGGTATAAGCTCTTAGTCATTGAGAGTTTGGCAAGAGACTGATCTGTATACAAACAGAAAGTCTGTACTAAAAAATTGATGTGACAATGGGACTGAGTCTGTTGCCCTCTAATTTGGCTGTGGTTTTGCAGTATGGCAAAATGAAACTGTTTTCTAAAGAAAAAGTGGAGTGTCTACACTTAATACTCTGACCAAGAAGTCAGAGGAAGGTGCACTGCCATGCTGCAAAACTAAAGCTGAATCAGACGGTAACGATCGACTGCGTCAACCTTGTGAGTGATATCAACAAGTGATTCAACAGTAATATAGTTTTGAATTATGGATTGAAGTATATCATAGCATACATTTTCATAAGAGTACTGATTCTCTAGTAATTAGAACACTTTGAATTTCACTACTCTGTTTCTGTTAAATAAGATTAAATCAGAGACAAATATTTGAGTCATTTGTAGACACTTTCTAACACAGAAAGGTAATTTATGTAAAGGAAAAGAATGTTATTAAAGGAAAATTACATGGTAAGGAACATAAACTCTGGGAATAACTTGCAGTACCTAATGTCCTTTATATTCTTCAATCTATGTAGACATGTTGGTGGAAGTGATAATAGTTTTAAAAAAATTTCCATCAGTTTTTTCTCTCTACTTGAAACTTATTAAGACATAATCTCAAAGTTTGTCATCACCATGTTTATAATTTTTAACTCTCAAAAAGGTGTTTCATACAAAATTTGTAGGTATGTTTATGATTTATCATCTAACTACAGAGGTTCATCAATAATTGATATCAAAGAAAGTTAAATTTATATTTTTGTGGTATCCATATTCTTATTTTATATTAATCACAAAAATTATGTTATCAGAAGGCATATATTATTTAAAATTTTATAACAACTAAATTTTAAACTTTAAACAGAACTTACGCTGCTCCCATCTCGGGGATATGCGTGGTCACCATGTTGGTGTTATGGTACTGAATTATAAAGTGTGGATAATGGGTGATCTGTGATGGTGTGATTAGACAGTTGGTTCTGTAGTTGTTGGGAGTGACATGGACATGATGATGTCATAAGCCTCTTATAAAATTGGAAAAGCATGACAGATACACATAATCTTGATGAAGTACTTTCTCATTTGGGGCAAAATCTGCTGAATTTTAGTTGAGCAAGGTGATACAGATTTGTGTTACCATTTTTATCATTAGGCCATGTGGTCTGTTGCATTTTCTTGTCATCACTTTATTAGTCATCCCAATATTCTGTTTGCCCTAGTCTTGTGTGCTGTAATTTGTTTTGGTATTCCATTGTTCTGCTGCTGGTAGCAGGAGAGCTCAATTTGATAGTGCCGATGATAAATGAGTGATACCCATATAAGTATGTTTTGCTTGCCTTGTGATTGCAAAGTGTTATGTTTGAAATGTTCTGTTTCTTCCTGTACCTATCCAAAACCTGCTCAGTTTGGAGAGGATAACCAGTTAGAAGGGTAGGATATCTTCAGTTTCTCAGGGATATCATTTTGAGGTTAATTTTTGGGTTCAGTTAGATCAGGTAACATGAATCCAATCTCAGGGAATATACAGGAGTGAATTGATGGTTCCTGTTTCTTCTCTTGATGATGATGTGGCAGGCATATGTTGATGGCTTCCTGTATTTCCTGAAATTGTTATTGTCTAAGGCATGTGAGAAGTGCTAATGAGTTGTGCGTGATGCAAACACACTGAAATCTCGTGTCCGATAGTTCACATATCTAAAATATAAAAATAAAACTTTCCAACATAAATTTGGTTAAAAATTTTGATTAAGAAAAGTGCTGATCATAATAAAATCCTATCTTAAGCTCCTTCCTTTGCATATAAACCGGAACAAGTGCCAAATGTCCAATTTATGTCCATCTCGGGAGACTTGCTTTGAAGTATTTTATGAAAATATGTAATTGCAACACAATAAGTTGTGATGGTAATTTTATATATTTTGTACACAAAGATAATCAGAATTATTTAGTTATGAATGTTTAATATGACTCGGGAGGTCCAGATTCCAAGTTTCTGCATATTGCAGATGTTATGGTATAATGTAACATTGAATAAAGTTGAAAGCAGAAGTGATTATTTGTAGTATTATAAACAAAACAGTATTTGGAGAAATTTAAAAGTGTAATCAGATTTGATGACTGAATGATAATGGAGGGATGCACTCTTGCTATTTTCCATAACTCATTGGCCTTGTTCATTTATTGCAAAACTGATCACAATACAGATGACAGAGCATAGTCAAACATTGTTTCCTTCTATTGAAGAATGGCATACAGGTGACTACAAGTCAGTCACCTTAATGAATCTGTTTTTTTATGCTGGTTTCCTTCTTTCTCCTTTGTTATATAATTATCAGTGAGCCATTTCTAGGAACATTATGATTGAATTAATGTAAAATGGGGGTTATACAAATTCCATCCAGACAAACTTTGTGTTATAACTTAAATTGTAGATACCCCGATACCAAATTTAATCAAAACATTTTGAGTAGAATAGTTTCAGAGATGAAATATGCAGGCTGGCACTGCCCTCCCATTATGTCTACTTTTCATGTACCTTATGAGTAGTTACTAGTATACTACATTGTGAAATGGTGATCAATATTTCTCCATTAAATGACATGTTTTGCACTCTTATGTGATAAAGTAAGGCATTAGAGGTCTGAACTCTTAGTAGCCTTCAGTACATTGTAACATATCATACAGCTTTTAGACGTCCTGGTCTTATATTTTCCTGCCTTGACAATAAAAAGGGGAAACTTCTGCTTTTTATTGCTTGATTGCCAAGGTCTTTCTAAATGCTTGCTTACCATAATCTTGGTTTAAAATATATATATATATGTGTGTGTGTGTCAGAAGAAGTAGCATGCTTGGTTGTGACACCAGTGTTATGAACACCCACTGGGGCCCCATAACCCTCTCTTAACCTTCTGAAGCCAGTCTCATCTAAATAATATTTAAAAATTATCTTACCTCAACAAAAAAACATCTGCATTAAGAAGATCAATTTATTTAGGAAAACAATGAGAATTATGTGAAACCCACAAATATACTCTAAGAAAAATCTTATAATTGTAAAAGTGTGATACATATAATTACCACTCAGCCCTAACGAGTTGAATGTATTTCTCACCTGAGAACCGTAATATGCAGACAGAATGGCAAATTAAATACGGCACTCAAAGGCTGGGAAAAGGAATATTAGTGGTATTGTAAACTACTTGATAGAAACACTGACTAGATTGAGGACTCCTATGTACACAAAGATGTCTTCTCTCCTTCTTCCTACTTAGAAGAGAAGAGCCTGATTTTATAATCTGTTTCATATCCTCAGAAACATATTATCAGATTCACATTTTACTATATAATACAATATATTATTTTCATTTTTGCACAATATATCATTCTTATTTTTTCAGTTTGGCTGCTATTGTGGATTGGAAAAAAGCACCATCCCCCTGAGTAGCTTGCCGGTTAATTTCACGGTGCCGATCTCGACTCACAATCTCCTCCAAAATCTCTCCGTCACCCTTGATGAGCCTATTGAAATACAGAGTCACAGTCATTATTCTTTGTCAGTGTTTGTATCATTAGTCAAACATGCTACCTTATTGATTTTAAACTAAAGAACTGTCATAACTGTTTATGAAATGTAAAGACACAATATAACAGGGTGACACCAAACAAAGCAAAGCAAATCAAAATCAAATTATGGCAAGACAAATAATGACAAAAATTGAAACTTTCAAGGATGACTAGATTTTTAAAAATTACCTATAACTAACTTTGGATTTATTTACAGTCATTAAACACTGGGGTTGTTCATAACAAATTGGGAAAGATAATATTTGGACTTTAGGAAAAAGAAGTAACATGAGAATGTAGAATATTGCATAACAAACTTCATAATTTGATTTCTTCTACTACTTCTGTACTATTACATATTGTCACTAAAACCAATACTTACCGATGCCTACCAGTTTCTTCATCATACACTTTACGAATCACGCTCTGACGCTTCTCCCACTCTTCCTTGGTCATTGGAGCCATAGCTTTAGCCCTGTCCATCAACAACTGGTCTGAAGGTTCCTCAGGCTCCTTGTCCCTAAAAACTTTATGCTTCACATCCTTTGCATTTTCTGTACTTGTCATAGCTGCTGCTGCAGCCTTTTTAAGCCTCCTTTTTTCTTTCTTGTGCTTCTTTTTTAACTTTTTCTCTTTCATTCGCTTCTTCTTTTCTAATTTCTTAAGCTTCTTCTTCTTCTCCTTTTCCTTTGGCAGATTGCTGCTTCTGGAAGAGCATGATGAATGACTTTGTGAATCTGATGATGATGAACTTTTTGGTTTACCTTTTATTTTCTTTGACTTATTAAACTTTTTACTACTGGTAGATGTATGTCCTTCATACCTGCTATTTTCCTTAAGTCTCAGCTTTTTAGACAGCTCATTTTGTTCTGAAGAAGCCTCACTGATCTTACAAATCCTTGTCCTGTCTGGAGATAAAGATTGTGACTCTAAACTGCTCCCGTGGGATCGCTTTTTATCTGCCATGATGGAATTGATTCATAAACAGTTCAAGACCTGTAAGAACAAGGAAACAGTATCAAAAAAGTGAGCTTCACAGACAAGCTGTAAACCAAACGTTTAAAAGTCTGATCTAAATGACAAGTTCTATCCTACCTCTACTTTCCAAAGCACATATTTTCAGAATATCATATTTTTTTGTTTTGGTGTCTGGTCACGCTGTATCTATGCCCTTTACATTTAAAGAACACGAGGAATAGCACTGCTGAAAGGCAGTACGGCTGAAGAACTGAATGAACAGTTAACTTCATTTTTCATGCTATAGCATGAAAAGACATATGATATGACCAAATGAAATGACAAGGATGCGAAAATTGGTTAGATTTTCTGACCGACAATTGAAACCCTAATTAATTGATTAAAATTCAAATAAGGTATGAAAATGTTTAAATAAAGACTGTTTACAAACGCTGTCAACTAAACGGTAGAGGTTATTCACATAACCTCAATGTACACACATCGAAACACAGTACTTTAGAATATGTCTTTAAAAATTATTCATTTATTATGTTTACTGAAATAATCGAGTTGTAAAATTAACAATCTACATGTAATGAAATGGATACTACCATAAATTTATTAAAAAAACAGCTGACCGAACAAAACACTAACGAAATCATATCCCACCATTCCGTTAGTGGTTTGATGCTATTCCACTAGAGTCCGCAACAGTAGTTTGTGGTTCGTCCTCTTTGCCCTTGATGTAAGGCAAGATCACCTGCTAGAAGTGTTACAAGAGAATATTAGTGTGGTAAGTGTACTATTTTGACTATTCTTATTCTGTTTGAAAACTGTATGGTATTATGATAATTTCTTTGTAAATGCCAGTTTAATTTTTTAAAATCCGTCATATATTAACGGAGATAGAAAATAAAATGGAAATAAGGTTAATTTTCAGGTTGACCCGCCCCCTTCGATTTCAAGGGATATTTTATTGTAATTTTGAAATGCTTTGATAGTATTTTTTTTTATTATTAATTAGAGGGATCTCACTGTTCTTTTTTCCTGCGTAATTTTGTTTTAACTCGCTGTAAAGATTACAGCGTGGGTGGGAAGTAAGTAGGCATTGAGGCATGGTTATAACCTCTATATTTCCAATGTATAGCGATTATTTAATGCCTACTTACTTCCCACCCACTCTGTAGAATAGCCTACGTGTTTCCAGGATTCGATCCCGGGACTATGCTGATGATGAAAATAATAATAATAATTGCATTTTGTGAATATACCGATGAATTTCCGCCAGTTTTGCAGGTAAATAACGTTTCAAGTTATTTCATTATAAGATATATGCATGTCATCATGCAACCAGTACGTATTGCTTACGCAATTGTTGAATAAATAATTTCAGATAATTTTAAAATTTAACTTTCTGGTGGTTTGGTTTTAAGATCGCCCAGTTTCCATGATTGATAACCAGTATACAGTCCTCCAAAATGTCTTCTTACAATTTTATCTTTTGTGCAACACATGTTTCTGTATATATATTTTGTTGTTGAGGGTACATATTATCACATAAATCACATAACTGCTTGAAATCTTATGAATATACTTCCATATTGTTTTCGATAATCAGTATTTTAATGCATTGTTTGAAGCGTGACACATCACGTTTCCCACATACCAGACCTCAGCTCTAGTTAGGGTTATGTAAAGGACTTTTCAAATATGTTCGTAAATATTTATCGCGATATGCATGCTGTGTAACTTGCTGACGTAACTCAACGTTATCAGTGTTAAGTGAAAGATTATTTGGAAGAACATTCGTGTTGGTTTCAGTTTGCTCACTGAAAGTCCAAAATTTCAAATATCAACAGCCCGTTTCCAAATTTTGAACAGGTGGTTAGTGAACCATGATTTTGCTGGAATAGTAAACACGGGCAAGTGGCTGTTGTGTATGTCGTAGTCTATTTCACCGACTTTTGGGCGCGGGAGGGCTTGAAGTTGTACGCAAATTCGAAGTGCGAAGAGTTAATTGCTACAGGCGACCGACGACTGCTTCTTTGAATTGTTCTTGTTCAGTTTATCTTCATGACATAACCAATTTCCTCCAATTTAGATTAGTAGCTACACCACAGTTTTCTTTGAATTACTGTCACGAAAGGAAACATTATTCTTGGATAAGTTTCTAACCGCGCCCTTCCGTTCAGTTTGGGCCTTCTTGTTTATACTCGACGCTTTGCTCTAGGTCTCTAATACTTAATCTGCATTCTCGGACCCGCTTTGTTACGTTTTTGAAAGTGTTTATTATTTCTTATAACCGCAATAGGCCTATTCTGTTTTGAAGATACATTTTGCAGGTCCATTGTGATAACTTTCGATATTTCTGACATGGAATCTCTTAGATTATTTATAAATGGTATAAAATAATACTTCTGGGTCGTAGCAAAATTGAGACAGTAAGGAGAATTAACTGTTTGTTGACGTATTATAGGGACGCTAGATTTGTTATTACCGTTCCGTCGTGCAGCCTGCTTTTACGGGTGATTCTGTATATCGAGTTGAGTCTCTGTACCACTTATTCTGCAGAATCTTTGCTTAGGTTACTTTATCTTTAATGCAATTCCCTGTTTTGCGTTTGATTGCGTGTTTTCGTGCATAGTCGCGAATGACCAGGCAAGTTGAATGTACAGTTAGAAACTAGTAAATAGACAAATAGAAATAAACTGCAACAACATAAATAGGATATCATAAAATAGTGGAATGTTACACAAGAAGGAAAATTATTGTAGTAATATACTGAAATAATTTAAGAATCCATCGAAGACTTTAGACTGAACTGTAAGGCTAAGACGCCATGTTTATAACCTTTACGTGTATGTATAAAAGATGTGGAGAGGATGCTAAAGAAATATATAAAAATAACATGACCGTGAACCACCTTTAAGATGCGATACTATATTAAGATTAGTCTTCAGCAGCATTGCAGCCTCTAAAAAGGTTTCACCTTTCCTTTTCTGTTATCAATGTCAGTGACCTTAGAATCTGCACTTACCACTTTTATATAAATGCTTCTAGGGTGAATGTTACAATGTTTTATTTTATAAAATTATGTTACTCCTTAGGCCGATCTGTTATATGTGAAACAGAATCGTGGGATTTAGTCTCTTTCTGTTCATATTTTCCAGACTAGTAAACTCTTGGTAAGAAACATCGATACAAGATAGGATAAAATGTCATTCAAGTACGTATTTTATTTAAAACATTTTACGATGTTGTGACTACGAGTCTTAACGAAATGCTCGCAAAAATAATGTTGACTATGCAGTGACATTAGTAATGAAGGCTATAGATTTCTGTGGTCTGTTTTGCAATAAATAAGCATCTGTGCCATGGTGAGATAAGAAAACTAGCAAAGGATTTGTTTTCTTCTTATAGCGAATAAATTTTGTAACTCAGCAGCTTTTTCTAGAGGACAGCATACCCTACACTTCAGTATGTCATAACTTAACAGAATAAACTCTCATTATGCCAAGCAGTTCAGTTAAGCTGGTCTTAGAGTGTCTTAGTAGTATGTACGACCTTCAAAGTTTTTGTATAAATTAGGCGAATATGTGTCATTGAAGTTGCTTGCCTTGATGACGTATTGGCATAATGATAAGCGAATGTGTCTGAGCTCAGGTTTTCACGCACCGATCACATCATGCTGTCATTTGCTTGATAGATCACGTAGCCCGCTTCGTGGTATGCAACCTCGCTCCACACCTTGGCAGTATTCGGAAGACGCAAGAAGTTCAATATAATACGCGTCAGGTACAGGCATTTTCAGCAAATTGGTTGACGTCAGTTACTTTTGACACAAAGTAGCTTGTGAGATGCTGTCTACTTTGAAATAGGCCGTGACCACCGAATTATAGTCGGCACGAGTAATACGCGTTGGCTCATCATCGCTGTGAACATGAGTGATTTGAATAGGGCTGTTATAATTTTGTGTCCACATTGTTTCAAGAAGTCTGTACTTTTTGTCTGAAGTTTTCCTTCACTGAAGTGATTTTGTAAATTTGGTTTCCTGTGGGAGTTTTCCAGAAGACATTGGTAACATTGGCTCCAACTGTTCAGCCACACAAGTTGCTCGGTTATGTGCAGTTTATGCGTGTGTTATTGAGGGATAATAATCAGCACAGATCAGTGATTAAATTGATCGAGGGATACGTAGGCCTGATACAATTTCTGTCAGGAAAATATGTTGTTTCTCATGTTGCCAGTGTAGAAGAAAGAATTATTAACATAGAACTGTTATAAAAAGACCGACATTCTAACATTTGATTTTATGGACAAAGTTAAGAAACTGACGTGTTCCTGAACTTCTCTGACATGTTCTCTGATAATTCTTAAGGGACTCGTACGGATTTGTGGGTCAAAGATTACGTGTCATCAAGTGTCTTAACAATCTAACCCCTGACCAACAAATTCTTGGACTTAAACTCAAGATAACAAATTTGACGTCATTAAAAGTATTTTTCCGTAAGCTTATTCCACTCAGAAAAGTTTCTACTGCTGAGGCGAACCAAAAACTTACTAAGTTCTCATAGGTTGCGTTTTTCTACACAGGAATATTTATAACGATCATTACTGCTCAATGCAACAGTAAATATCTCCTGCTTATATTCGAGAAATCCTGGGTTCGATTCCCGGTTTAGACACGGACTGTTATGACTGACATTTTTCATGTTTTCTGTAGGAAAATTACTGGGTTAGTACCGGAGCTTGATCAACTACCCACTTAAATAGAGTCGAATCGAAAATGATAGGGTACTTTTTAAATATCAGTGATGTGTAAGATGTCACGCCTCTCTCTCTCTCTCTCTCTCTCTCTCTCTCTCTCTCTCTACTCTCTACTCTCTCTCTACTCTCTACTATATCCTGGAGACCGGATGTTATGTTCCGGTAAAGCAGGGCTGTGGAGTCGGAAGCAATTTTAGGTGAAGTTGGAGTCTGTAAAAATGTACCGACTCCGACCTCGATATAAAATCCTAAGAACAATTTCTATACTTTTTGAGCCGCCGGCGGCCCCACTCTTACGCGTTGAGCCACATGTAACTTTGGCTCCGGTACCTTAAGAATACAAACTGTCTACAAATCAACCGATTTCTGCAGTAACCATTAGACGTATATTTAAATATAGGTTATAAGTCTAAAAAGTAGGCTGATGATTCACGTGGTGGTGATGAAATCTCTTATTTTGCCATTTACCATTTTAGTAGGTTTACCTATATTAATACATATTGAGCTTTTATGAAGGAGTCGGTGTCGAAGCCGGAGTCTGAGATTTTAGTACCGACTCCACAGGCCTGGGATAAAAAGAGGTTTCTGTTCTGTGTAATTTTTATTTTAGACACGTTTTTTACTTGTAACCTCGTTGGATAGGTTTCAGTTTCCGTTTGAAGGAATACTAATGTAAGTAACAGGGTGTGTATATATTCTTGTTTACTTTCTAATGACATCCAGACTGACACCGGAGTAATCAGTAGTAGTCGCATCAAAACAAAAAGATACTAAGGTCATTTGAATGTGTAGTTGAGTTATCTCACGAGATAAGCGCTGGTTGGAGTCCAGTGAGGCTGCGTGTGACTTATCATTGTCACGTTGGTCCAGCTGGCTAGTGGTAGGCTTTGCCATCCTTCGTCTCGAATCGGTGAGTTCAGAGGTGTTACTTTTATTTGCGTGTAAGAAAATTAAAGTTTTTTCTTTTCCCTTTGAAAGATGTTCAGGAACAGTATAAAACAAATATACAAAACGCATAGAAGAATCCACAAGAGAGGGTGAAATTAACAGTTGAGTGCAGACTTTAGTGACCTTTGCGTTTCTAAAATGTTTCATGTACAATTTATAATTAATTTTATAGCCATTAAAGTCCTTCACCACATAAATGTTTACGCCCGTGGCATCAGAAAGGAATGTTTTGGGATTCCAGTTTGTTTTATTATGTCCCTTGGTGACGCAAATATTTTGTCTCTCTCACCGTCTCCCTACTGCCCTTGTGTAGTACTGTATTGTGTTACGTGGAGGTGTTACATTGTTGCTCTTAGCTCATTAGTGCGGTTTGCCGGAGATAGTGATATTTGTAGCGGCGTTCCTCTAAATTCCACGTTATAATAGGTAAATGAATGAATGTGGGATTCTTTTGTGATCGCTTTACAGCAATTGTTGGGCTCGTTTTTGCGCGTGGTGAAATGTATGACAAACATTAAAGGCGTTTAGTTCTGATTATTGGAACATTAATTTGTGGCTTTGATGAACGATGTGCAAGAAATAATGTTGGTTTTTGACTTCGCATGTGACTGTTGGCGGTTATGTTCCCTATCGGATGTTTATTTGGGGTAAAGTGAAATCATTTTATGCTTCCTTTATGAGGTGCATGAAATGAACGCGAAGTCGGAGATTGTGCCTGTCTGAGCGTCCGTCTGTTCTGATGTCTCATCTTGGAAGCTATTAAAGGAATGTCGATTGTTGTCTTCTGGGTCGTGGCACTGTGTGGTCTTGTAAGTGGTTCAACAACGTTTCCGAAGAACATGTCGCCTTAATTTAAACAAAAATAGTTCACCTTAGCTCTAAAGATGAAGACAACATGTTTCTCCGAAACTTTGGTATCTACAGAACTGATTTTGAGTGTGGTCGATTTGCATAAATTTGTATAATGAATGGAGAAAACACCAACGTTTCGAGAACCATCTTCGTCCTCGTCATCAGGGTACTCAAGGTTGGTAACTCAAGAAGTATTCATTGTACTTAGTCGCCGTGAAAACGTCAGGTCATACGTGCATAAATTTGTGTCAGCGGCGTTGGACTGTTGGGTTGTAATAGTAGATAGTACTGTGACACCAACAGTGCTGTGGTGTACTTGGTGGTGCAAGAAGTGTTTTCAGGACGAAAATGGATGTTAAGGAAACTGGTTACCATTGTGTAAATTGGATCCATTGTGATTCACACGGCAGTGGTAATGTTAATGTTGGTCTTCTAACGCCATGTGAGCTTGTAGATAGATACAGACGTTTCGGAGCAACACACTATCTACATTTTCAGGGCTGCGATATGTTATCCTCGTTATTGATATGCATCCATTCCAATAAAGTGGTTACATAGGCCTGGTGTCAGTTCAGAAGTGACTTTCTCATGCATTACCATCTGATGATGACCTTAAGGATCGAAACATGTGGTGGTTTGTAGATTGTACATTCCTATGTCTACACGTCGTGTTGACCGCTCTCTGGTTCATGTTAGCCGTACGAACGAGCAATAGGATGCACGGAATAAACATTTAAATTTTCTCAGGAATGTGTTCCAGAGGAAGGCGTAACCACGAATGAGTTGAGTAGTTCATGTACATCTTAAGATATCGTGTGGTTTTTCACGAAAAAGCAAGAAAGCATTTTTGTTTATGATTACATTAAAATAAATTAGTGAACGACCTGTATATTTCGGAGCAGGCATGAAATTTCTATCAGCAGTGACTGTAATCTTTCTGTTTACCTTTATTATATATCATGGACACTTTCTTCTTTGATCTTTCCGGTGCAGCATACAAAATCGTCCTTTCATCTCATTCGATGCTACATAACCTGTGATTTTAAATCAGAATATTTAAATAGCTATGATGAACGTTTGTTTTTATGGGGCCCCGAATTTGAGGAACGACTGTAGTGTTCTTGATTTTCATCGGCCCCTTCCATCGATGCAGGGGATAGTATATTAGAACAAGCTATTAAAGTTTGAATTTGCGTATTTCTCCGCTCATCATTGATCATTAATTTGTAATTTGACCCGGTATAATTTGTTCTTTATTAAGTCTCTTTAGATAAGCGAAGAAATTGTCGATCCACGACGAAGGCTGCTGGCCGAATTTAATGACTTTTTGTTTGAATCCTTCGCTCTGCCGCAGTTCCCCGTGCAGATATTGCATTATTGCTCTAAGTTTGGCTCTGGTTTTAGCGTATCCTGTTAGGGCACAGGGGCGGTAGGGGGTTGAAGCTCCCGGTCTCTGCATTGCGGCGGCGGGCGAGAGCTGAGGTAGTGGGGTTGACGTTGTCGTTGTCGCGACCCTATCTCGCTGCAGTCGGCGCCTGGCGTCCGAACTCGCCGGTCGCTTTCGGTGTCAGCTGGAGGGCCTGCACAGGTCAGGGGTCGGGGTTTCTTAAGTCATGAAACAGTTGCTTGTGCTTCTTGGCTGAGGACATGGCACGTCGGTGTGTGGATTCATATCACGGTAAGTTTCACTTTCAGCACGGTACATTTTGGTATAGTTTGTTACGGAACCCTGTTATGATATAATTTAATGCCGTAGGCCTACAGAACTGACAAGACGTTTATTGTATTTAGCTTATGTTATCGTATATCTGCATTGGAGAATACCACCGCTTAATATTAATAGAACGGTCACTATATCAGATGTTCTGATGTTCGTGGTACGTGACGATTTATACTGTGTATGATGTAAGATGCATATACAGAACATCTACTTTAATGCCAGTCTCACCTTCACATTGCGTACTCTGTTTTTTAGTATTAAGGCTTTGGCTACGAGCCATTGCATTCAAACCATTACATTTACTTTGGAGGAATTGTCAATCGAGAGGGATCAGGGCTG
>NW_019060611.1:80794-98837 GCF_000696155.1 Zootermopsis nevadensis | reverse complement strand
GAAACTAAAAATGATGTCTTGACTGTGGGCCAGCGGACGAATCTCGAACAGTGAGTAAATCTGCGTGTCCAAGTGATCGGGTGGGAATCCCCACGTGGGGATACCCGATCAGCCGCGCAATCATGTGAGGGAATCCTTCGCCATGACGTCATCACCAAGCGAGACAGACAGGCGTCACATCCCTCCAATTTATAGATCATTGCCTGCAGAAGACTGACGTCACTGGTTCCATTTACATTTCCCATTTTCGGCATATGATATTATGATTGTCAGTAATTTCTCTCGTTATAGTCACGTACCAGACGCAAGAGCAATGTGGACTTCTTCCCTGTTTCATTTTGCTCATTTCTTGTAAATTTATATTAACGCTTTGGTTGTAACTTTTCAGCTGTTGTTTAAACGCTTGTGCAAAGATAAAAGAAAATATTCCTACTACTTCGTAGGTAGTTCGGGTTTTCGTCCTTCAATTTTGTATAATTCTCAGTAGGGGCACCGAATATCGTAGCTGAATCTTTTCTTAGTTTTCCTCAGTCACTCTAGTTAGTACTTTGATGCAATTCGACTTCGTCTTTCTCCCCTTATCCATTCAAATTCGCAGTTTATTTTCAGGTTTGCTTCTTATTTTAGAAATTAGGATGCAAATGCAGATCTTGAGACCGACGAGGTTTATCGTGATTTTCATCACTTCCTCCATGAACCGGTTATTGGCTCAGAGGACATGATCTCTTCCTTCCACATCGGTCCTAATTATATTCTAAAACCCTCTTCGCAGTTAAAGCTACGTGCCTTATGAATATGACAAAGGGTCGTTGCATAGACAAAATTCTCAATCTTGATTCGATGCTAATAACCTCCGAAGTTGATACAGTGTTTTTAAACGGACTACGAACCGAACAATCAACCCATAGTCTCTATTATCATCATCATAATCATCATCGACATCGCAGTCTTCATTTGTTTCTGTGGTGTATGCGATGTACGACTCGATTATGAAGTTTTCGATGTGTGAGGCCACTTGTTACAAGTTTGCGAGTTTCTTTTCATGGTATCAAGGACTCTTCTTGTTCGACGTCATTATAAATTGGGTGGCTCTAAATTATGAGTACGTACATGATACGAAGCTCGTGTAACTTAATTTTAATTCATTACTTAATCAAATCGTTAATCGGTGATTTTCACAGTCATGTGTCGCTGATAGTCGTCGTCTGGATGGTTAGGAAATGTTTCTTTATGCAACCAGAAGATTCGTTGTTGTATTTAAAACTGCCTGCTATTTGGCCTTATTCTGAGCCAGCTCAATCCATTCACAAGGCTCACATCTTAATTAATTAAGATTCATTTTAATATTATTATTTCATATAAGCCTGCTTCTTCCAAGTGGTCTTGTCCCTTCAGGTCTTTCTATTAAAATGATCTGTATGAATTTGTCATCTCCCCCTACGTGCTGAATGTCCCGCCCATCTCACCCTCCGTGACTTGATCATCCCTAATAATGCTTTTTGAAGGCTATAAATGATTAACCTCGACATGATGTACTTCCTTTCTCTGGCGGGAGTCGGATCCCGGTCGCCCAGCCCGTAGCCAGTCCCATGGAAGGAGGGTATTTAATACGACCTTAAGATCAAACGACCTCTAATTTGTTTTCATTATTCCAGCATTACGTACAGCAATCGCAGTGTTTTCTTTGGGAACAGTGAAAACTGCGGAGCTTTAAAGCACAACTTGTTAGAGCTTGCATGTATTTCGCTGCGGTTAGCCGTAATTACAATCGATTGCCATAGTATCGATTTTCGGTGCTAATTTCTTGCGGTGTTACACACACACACACACACACACACACACACACACACCATCGTGCGTGTTCCCTGCAGTCCGTTCTTTTAAGGGGGAACATTGCTAACGTGTGTGGTGGATTTTAGTTGCCTCATTCTTGGTTTGAAGGCGCTTTGTTAACTACATTGGTTATTTCGCGTAGGATGAGAAGTGAGACAAAACAACATCTCATGGTCCTTGCGTGTACCGGACTTTAGGTGTTGATGCACAAGTGCCTGAAACGGTTAAGGCCTCACAGTAGTGCATTATTATATACAGACAGCTGACAGACATGCCGTGCAGTTTTGTGGCAGTGACTCCCAAAATACTCAGGTTGACGTTCTGTCTTGGATGTCCCCTATTGGTTCTACACCTGGCGCATTGCGGAAAACGGATGCCGCTAGAAAAACGGGGAACTGAAACCTTTGTGCTGAAAAGAGGGAACGTTCTCGACGGTGAGAAACTTTATTCCATATTATCGTGCAACAACTTACCAACTGATGGCAGGATTCTCAAGAATTAACATTATTATTGTCATTGTTGTTGCTACTATCGACTCCACAAATTATGCGTAGACGACATTTTGTTCTTTTCACGTAACATCCAGCTCCGATGTTTATATACGGAAAGTCGTGGTGAGAAAGGAAAGTAATAATAAACAGTAAACTCTGTTGTATAGAGTTCTTCTTGAGATGTTCGAGAAATTACCCGCGTTTCATAGAACTCGAAGATGCGCTCACAAGAGCCCGAGAGTGGGAACTCATTCCTCGTCCTCACATCATATTTCTTTAACATTTACTTTAATAGAATCCATCTACGCTTACGTCTCCATTCGTTTCCTTTTGAATTTATTTGCAAAATTTCATACTCATTTATCATATTCCACATGCGTTCCACAAGTCCAACCATTTCAACTTCCGTGATTTGAATTTAATATTTATGGCAATGTAATAATAGAAATTTAATATTATAATGTGTAATGAATTTATTTTCCTCTAGCTTAGTTCTTTATTTCAATTACGTCTTAAAGAAATATTTTCAGTGGCTCTGAATGTCACAACGTATATGAAGGCTGGTACCTTTGAGATAGTAAACGCTTGGTGTAGACTGCCCGTGCTTTCTTATGTTTGTCTTCGTGTGCAGAAATTTCAGACTTCAGCTCGATGAACGTAGTAAACTGTGAGTCTAATTTTGGACGGCTTAACCCCGTGCTGTGGTACCATCTTGTGGCAGAGGGAAGTTAGATAGGCGGGGCGGCTAATCCATCACTATCTCTGTTGGATGATTTGTGGGTGATTTCGTGCCAGGTCCTGCCAGCACTAGGAACATGATAGCACCACCCCGTTCCACCTATCGATCTTCGTGACATAAAGACTTGACCCCTCCCCCCACTCTTCGCTGCCTGTCAGTTTTTGTAGATAGGCTGCTATTATCCCTGTATAGGAAGGTTGTTTAAGTTTGATAGATTGTTAAATAAGTTGTTTTTTTACTTGACGTTCTTGTAACTTTTAGATCCTGTTATCGTTAATATCCGTGATGAATATTGCTTCAACAGGTGTAGGAATTCTAAATGAACTGTAGCCCGGCGTATCTAAATAAGTTATTGCTCATAGTCAAATACTGAGCCCGCGATACCTCAGTGGGCAACGTGCTAGACGGAGAACTGATATTCTGATTGTTATCCCTTACCAGGACGTCCAGAACGGACCTACTCGTCTTTTTTCAATAGGGAGCTCTTTCACCGGTGATAATGCGACCGGAACGTGATTCCGCCCTCTAGTGCCGCTGATTTATTTAAAATTGTTCCTAGTGTACAATTCTTTCAAAAATGTAATTTATTAAACTCGATATAACGTATTCAGTTGACTCAATGTCATTAAATAACTCGAGAAGGCGTCTAAATTGTATTTTAGTTTCTCAGCCCAGCGCTGTTGAGAATGAGGTGAGTGAATTTGCGTTGGCGGAGTTACCCCGTGCTGGAACGGCAACTTCTCTTGCACCTGTGTGTGACGGGTTAGACTAAACGCTGCTACAGGGACTAGTTTCTACGTAAAACTTATTGAAATGGTGTAGAGTCACGTTTATTTACACGAATTTTTTGTTTCTCGCTTCTGAAGGTGAAGGAGACGAGGAAACACTTTTATTTGCAATGCAGATGAGGGGAAACTACAGTGGGAAAATTACATTTCATGGATGGGCTGTTTATGTGACGATAGATTTTGGGTACTTCTGTAGTTTGTTTGCAGCATGTGCAACATTAAAATGGTCTTTAGATAAAACGGATTTGATTGACTGGTTTGGATTCAGTTTGTTCAGAATAGGGAGAAGATTAATGACCTTGGATATCATAAAAACAGGGGTCTTCTTGACCAGCTGAGCAACTGTTGTCGTTTTTTCAAACGAAGATCCTGTAACTTTGAATTAGTGAGGTTTCATCCATCTTACCATTTCAAGCGAATATGAAGTGACTGTTTAATGCGTCTCAAAGTGGAAAGTAACAGGAGTACACTTGACCTTGGATCACTTCCTGATCGGTCCGCGTGCACATTGTAAATAACGCTACTCTAAAAGACTCTTTACATTTCATTGCTTAGATTTCTTAAATTCCTATCATTTTCATGATTTTTCCATAGATGTTGGTACATTATTTCAACAAACGGCAACACGCATTATAAATTAGATATCAGTGATGATGCTAACTTATATTTAGTAGAGGTTATTTTCCAATCTAGCCCTCAGTACCTGCCATTCCTGATTGGGAATTTTCGCTATTCCTCTTAATAATTCTGGGAAAATATCGGGACCAATGTCTTCCCTGCATCTGAAACAGCAGTCTTATTTATGAAGTTGGTACAGATTTTAAAACATTTTTGTGGATGTTTGCTATTTTTCTGCTGAATAATTTGTGAAGATTATTTTATGCATAATTCTGTGGTAAATTACAGTATAGGGAAAATTGCTTTGAAACTCGAAGTATATTGTTTGAAGTGTTAAGAAACTAGGAGAGGCTTCTTTTGGTTGATAAATACCATACATGTAGGATTTGAGGTTCTCACGGCGGTGAGTCTGAAGATGACTGCCTTCTGGGTTGTTGCGCCGTGTAATCTGGTAGAAGTTTACCTTCAAATACCATACAGTCAAGACTGAAGAGCTCGGATCCAAGGCGATTTATCTCGTACGTAGCGTGGAAAGTGTTGTATATGTTTGTGTTACAACTAGTGCATACCAGTTTTCATAATCATTGGATAAATGATTTAATTTGTGAATATGGATTCATGGACCAACTACGTTATGCTACATAAATGCCCTTGTATTCCCCAGTACGTCCGGAGCGTCCAACAGCGGCAGTGGTGGATATTGATTTACCACAGGTCTGGAAAGTTCCACCGCCTCCCTCTGTCCCGTTCCTTCATCTCTGGTCTTCGTCTCATTAAATTTCCATGCAAACCAATTACATAAATGTCAGTGAAGTAATACTTCTCTATACTTTTACACCTATTTAAAATCTTTTCTTACATGTGAATAAAAATTCCACAATAAACGTCTGATTGTATTACATGTATGTGGAGTGCCGGAAACATTGAATGCGATATGTAGGATTTGAGGTTTTCACAGCGGTGAGTCAGAAGATTGCAGTCTTCTGGGTTATTGCGCCGTGTAGTCTGGAAGATTTCCACCAGCGTTTCGCCCTTATGACGGAGGCAGTATGACTTCTGAAACGTTGGTGGACATAAGCCAGACTACGCGGCGCAATAACCCAGGAAGGCTGCATTCTTCATTGAATGCAATACTAGAAAGCCAGTCTTCTAACTACTGAAGCCTCATTGGTATGATGTGGGAGCTGACTGCAAAAACACTGGCAGAAAATCAGCAATACAATGAACTCATTCTCAGAACACTCCCGAACTGGTTGGTGTACTGGTATTAAAAAAGTAGCCGCTAGAATCTCCACTTGGTTGCCAGATATGCGGCTGTAGTGCCTTAGTACTCTATTTTCCTCAGTCTTTCTAGGTGAAGTCAGAAGTTAAAAAAGGTCACTACCATCTCCTTCTAAATCCGCACCTTCTCAACATTCATTAATTCTGTCTCTTATTCCATTTTATTAACCTCCGAATTTGAAACAACGTCGTTAAATGACGTACGATTCAGTAGATGGAGGCACATGCTGGAGTTCGTGTTACATCACATGGGAACAACTATTGAAGCATTTGCTGAATGAATTGTGTTTATTGTTCTAGATGCATTCGTCTTAAAATATTAACGATTCTATATCAACTGCGGTGTTTTTTAGCGTCGGATGATATTAGGTGGTGATGGCGTTCGGTGAATATTAAAATTATTGGGTTGGGGGTTGTCATTACTTATATCAAGGTAACAATGTTTGCATTTGCCTGGAGGTGTTAAGAAAAACCACGAAGAACCTCAGTCAGATGGTACGTGGTCCGGCCGATATCCGAGCCGGGCATGTTACCTCCACACGATAATGGAGAAGAGTTACCGCTTAAGCGAACTTGATCGGTACGTTGGTGTTCCGAAGGATTTGGCGTTAAAGTTATAAAAACCTTGTAATTCCGCAATCATTTATTTTTTAAATTAATGTATTTGATTGTTAATGAGGTTTATGATACCTATTAATTTGCATTATAAAATTGTTATTACCATGCCAAAGAAAGCCCATTACTGAACCCTAAAAATGTTGTATATCTAAAAGAATGGAGGTGCATGAATAAGAGAATATTGAAGTTGGTTAACACCTTTCCCTTACACCTAGGTCATTCAATATAAGTAATTCAGCATTGTTTAAAATTGAGCTGTTGGAAGCTACAGAAACAGAGACATAATAGATTAACAATTAAATATTTTGTCATTTCAGATCTATTATTGTAAAATCCAGTGTCAAAAATGACTACATACTTCAACTACCCTTCACCCGCTCTGCAGGAGGAGCTGTCCAAGATTGCCAATGCAATTGTAGCACCTGGAAAGGGCATTCTTGCTGCTGATGAATCTACTGCTACCATTGGCAAGCGTTTTGCTGACATAGGCATAGAGAACACCGATGAAAACCGTCGCCACTACAGACAGGTATGCTGCCATGAGGATTAAGTTGAACTTTTTTTTATCTAACCGTGTCATAGGTAACAAGTTCATCATTATTTTACTTAGTTATTTGCCCTTATGCTTAACTGATGTCTGTATACTTCTGCTTTATTTGTGTCTGGTCTTGTGTTTTATATCTCACATCTGACATGGGAAATTCTGTTTTTCCTATTTATTCTCAGTCACTCCACGAATGTATAGGGGTAATACCCTAAAAGAGACCACAATCAGTTGTTTCCCTTGTCCCACCAGTTTTCGTTTTATATTAATATTGTCGTTCCTTTTTCACTACACTCTGCAGTTGGTATGCTGTTAAGTAACCCAGTACACAAACACAAGTTTTTGTACCTTAGTTGGTGTTTGAGTTTTACATAAGATGAAAGATCTCCGTTGCTTTTTTTTCAGCTCTTGTTTACTACGGACAAGGTGGTGGCAGAGAACGTCTCTGGCGTGATTCTTTTCCATGAGACGCTGTACCAGAAGGCTGATGATGGAACACCATTTGTGGAACTGCTGAAACAGAAGGGAATCATCCCCGGCATCAAAGTTGATAAGGGTGTTGTTCCTCTCTTTGGATCTGAGGATGAATGCACCACACAAGGTACAAATTTAGTTTCTTTCAGCATTTACGTTTACAAAGTGCTGAGCAGAATATTTGGATCTGTAGGAAATTAAATAACAGGAATAAATGTAACGACGCAGCGGAGAGCTGGGCCTAGCATTGTTAAAGTGGTTAAACCAGGAAGATTGAGAGGAGCGGGGCATTGTGCATGGATACAGAAAGCAGAAAGTATGAAATGCATACAGGGTTTTTGGTTTGTAACCTCCAAGGAAAATGGATAATTTTTAGGTTCCTACTACAGGATCTTCTTTGAAGTGTGTGCTAAGGAAATAGTTTAATATACCTTATTGACAGCTACTGCATGAGCATATATCTTACAGAAAAGATGTCGGAATGTAATATACCAGTCTAATTTGTGCTTTTTTGCTAAATTGTCACTTAATCTCATCTTTCATGTCATATTCCATAATATTAGTTTTCTGCATGTCTTTATGGAATGTTTTAAAACAATTGTTGTTTAAAAAATGCTGTATTACACCTTCAGGCTGATGCAGAATTAGTGCTGTAGTCTTATGTCTGAGAGAAATTCAGTTGACCATGTCACTGTCTGACTGACTGAAACTTTTGTGATTTTCATCAGTTCCTCCAGGCAAATTCTGTGATTATTTCTTGAAAAGGTCATGACAGTCTTATTTGACTCCCTTGCTCACTCAGTTTTAATAATAATTTTCTTATCTTAATAATATTATATCGTCTTTACTTTTGCAGCACTATAATTAAATTCTTAAAAATAAATCAAATCCAAACCCTTCTAATCTTTTTTCACTTTCCTGGTGAGAGTTTTGTGCACCTGTCACCCTGAAAATGAAATACTAGTTATGCTCTTGAAGAGAACCAGACTGCTCTGTGTTGTAGGACTGGATGATCTGGCCCAGCATTGTGCACAGTACAAGAAAGATGGCTGCCACTTTGCCAAGTGGCGCTGTGTGCTGAAGATCAAGCATAACACTCCATCATATCAGGCCATTCTGGAGAATGCCAACGTTCTGGCACGCTATGCTTCTATCTGCCAGGCAAATCGTATTGTGCCCATTGTAGAACCTGAGGTAATGTGTTCATAGAAGCTAACAGCTTTAACTATTCTGGATGAGGATTTGAAAATGAGTTATCCCATCTTAACCCACTGTATATATTTTAAGTGAGATTATTTCTGTTGTGTTTGAAATAATTTTTGCTTTATCACGTTGGTTTAAAGAGCTGAAATATGTTTGTTGTAAAAAATAAAAATATTTGTAGATGATTTTTATTGTAATAAAATATTATACATAACTTTGTAAAAAATGGAAAGTGCTCTGGAACTAAGTATGTATCTTACAGTGATGAGTATGAAGATGACTGTCTTCTGGGAGATAAAGGTGTCTAACTTCTGTCTTCTTATTATTTCACAGGTTTTGCCTGATGGAGATCATGACCTTGATCGTGCACAGAAAGTCACTGAAACTGTCCTGGCTGCAGTATACAAGGCCTTAAATGACCACCATGTGTTCCTGGAAGGCACACTGTTGAAGCCAAACATGGTGACTGCTGGTCAATCAAATACCACCAAGTATACTGCCCAGGATATTGCAGCTGCCACTGTGACAGCTCTAAACAGGACCGTGCCAGCTGCTGTAGCAGGTATCATTGTTGTTCATCTCTGCATAGGTGAACAAGTGAAAAGCTGTACTCTAGTTTTGAGTTTGGTTTTATCACTTTGCATGTGAAAGTGTTCATGTGTAGTAGTTATAGTTTTATTTTAAATGGAATATTCTGTACTCGCAGCTGCTTAACAGCATATAATATCTCTATGACCCATATCTTTCAGGTATCACATTTCTGTCTGGTGGGCAGTCTGAAGAGGAAGCTTCTGTCAACCTTGATGCTATCAACAAGTACAGTGGCAAGAAACCCTGGCCCCTCACCTTCAGTTATGGACGTGCCTTGCAGGTAGGTCTTCTTGGAGGAGGCTGTGTTCTTACACTGGTAGGTTCTGTCCGATATATCTGTTGATCATCATCACTGTCAAGACATTATAGAATCACATTACTGAAATATTTAGATTGTGCATAAGAAGTTGCTAATGAAACATTGCTGGAAAGTGTTCAGGCTTTCATGATGATTAGGTGAGACGTATTATATTTTAGTAATGACATGAGACTGTGGTGGGCTGGTTTGCTAACATTTAAGGATGTTTCACAGCTTCCAACTTCAGGATGAGCTGTAGTGGGCATGGCCATTATGAGAATTTTGCTTTCAGTCTGAGTTGTGTTTTCGGATGCTCCCTAGCATAATTGTGTGTTCTATGTGATCACTAATCACCTTTCCTCATTGTTACTATTGGGAGTTCTGCAATGGGTCAGCTCTCCAGCCCATTGAATAAAAGACAATTCTGGAAAGTGACTATAAGATTTGTGGAATAATCTGATTCATTAGGAAGAAATCACAATGTGAAAGAAAGGCATGTGATCCAGAAAAGAATCTCTGGTTGGGTTTGTAATATAAACCCACAAAACTGTGCGGCGTAGAAATAAAGAAAACTTTTACCTAATGACTGTACTGTTCTATTTTTTGTAATCTGAATTTTAAGTTAATTGGAGGAAGTTATTGCCAAAGAGAAGTTAAAAGAAAACTAGGTAATTGTTTTGTGTTGTATGCCATATATTTGTATGCTGTGTGCAGGCATCAGTGCTTCGAGCATGGGGAGGGAAGCCGGACAATGTGAAGGCTGCACAGAGTGAACTCATCAAGCGAGCCAAGGTCAGTAACATACATTCAACACCTTGCTGCAAGTGTTTTCCTATTCTTGTACATAAAACCCTTACAACCATATTAAAGGTAAGACTAGCTTGATTGCACTGTAGAAACACTGGAATTGCCCACATAATGACTGTAAATATTTGTTCTTTGCAACATTAGAAGATGGACACAGTTATTCCAAAATGTAGATGGGAAGTCATTTTAAATTTTGTTACTTAAATATTAGGATATAATTATTAGGATGATTGTTATTCTGTATTTAGGTGTGGAATATTTATTTAACTTGTTACCACTGGAATAGATTTCCACAATTGCCATGAGGAGGAAACAAATCAAAATGGCAAATATATGTCGGATTGATATAATTGACATGGCACTTAAGCAGTATTTTTCCTGTTGACTTCTTAAGAGTTAATTTAAGTTTGTTAGCCAGTTAGTTGCTTGCATTATTTCATTAAGTTTAAAAATGTGCTTTGTGCACATAAACACTGAATAAAAATTGCTAGCTGAACAGAAAATTGCAGAATTGTTCCTGGTATTCAGTTTGCAAGAAATGTTAGGGCAGTCTTGGATATGTGTTGATTTTACAAGTCATTGTGTCATAGTCACTTAGATATGGGATAATTATGCATTGTAGTAAGGGACAGTCACTTATGTACAGAATGTCTTGCAACTGTGGGTCAGCAGTGATGTGGTTACCATCATAAATTTATTTAACTAACATTTTGTATTAAATTTAAAATACAGTCATTATATGTGCAGTCAATTTAGCATGTGCCTTCAGCTGATCAGTTTTTGTTATTACATTGCCTTGTATTTTGGCTTTATTTCTTAATGTAGTGCTTGCCAGTATTTAGTAAGACTAGCGTATGACTGATTTTATTGTCTGCACACAAATAAACTATTAACTTCTAAAAGTAGTGTTGTGGCTTTGTATTAATCCCTTGGCATCAGCTTTATTTTCTCTTCTCACAATACTATAAAACTGTTAAAATTAAAATATTTCAAACTGAATGTCTCAAATTGATCTCAGAAACTTCTGTAAAGATGTATCTACTAACTACTTCTGTGGTTCATGAAGTAAACTTTTTGACATTCATGCAGCTTTGTACAGTTTCACATATAATTTTGTTGTGGGTATTCCAAAATATATTTGATGCTTCTGTCATTAAACGTGTAAAGTGTGTTTAGCCATAGAGTGTATTAAGGGTGTGCAGAATAAGCAGAATGCCAAGATTGGAATGAGACATCTTATATCTGGTTACTGAAACTTTTTTGTATTACAGAAGTAGTTGGTCACTGTACTTGAGAATCTGTACTATATACTCAAGTATTGGAAGCTTGGCAACAAATCAGATTTAAATATTAAGAATATATTATAGTTGTAATTAATTTTTATGATGGTTTTCAGCTTGCTCAAATATTATTTATTATTATAGCATGACACTGAACTAATCAGTTTCACTCCTCTTGTATATCTGACATGCACTTGTTTGTTGTGTGTTGTTGAAAGCATGTTTGTTGCTGTGTATCTTGCAGGCTAATGGATTGGCTTGTCAAGCCAAATATGTGGCTGGATCTGTCAAGAACATCGCTGCAGTTGATTCCAACTTTGTCAAAAATCACTCTTACTAGATCATCACTAGTTTGCACTGACTTTCCTCCTCTAGAACTCATGGTTTGTAAATCTTTCTTGTTTAGTGTAAGCATGGTCCATAGATCACAGTTTCTTACCATCAAAGCCTTTTCAGACTTTGAATCTACAGTTGTGTGAGTCAGAACATTACTTCATATCACATCATAATATCCTAGTGTCTGACTTCATATAAATGCAGAATACTGACCTCTACCATTTTAATTTAAAAATTAATTGAACCTTAGGCCACTCCTGCTTCTGTTTGGAGGGTCTCACAGACTTGAATCTCTGCTTGCAGAGACTATCCTATGGTTTTTCTTAGTCTTGGCGGAACATGGCTGGGTGTACACAACTGATCATTGCTGCTGCTTCTCACCTCCTAGCAAATTTATTGTTTACATTTATCCTTACATTCACTGTTTTACAGTATAATCTTTACAGTTGGGAAGGCATTATTAAATAAACCAATAATAAACTCAAGAAGCTAGCCCCATATTTCCACTGAAAAGGAAATGACTCAGATAATTGAATGAATAAACCCAAAGTAAAGTTTGGATGAAGTTGTCCCTGGTTCTTAACTAAGATTAGCATCATGCAAAGTGGAGGTATAGCTCCACACATTCTTACCCTTGTCACTGGATACAGGTGAATGGCTTACTGCATGCCCCATCCACTTTACCCCTGAGGAAAGAACTTGAGTACAGTTTGGATAGGAGGCTGAATTGGCCCCAGGGACAGTCATGAGTTCCATGTGAAACAATGTCACTGAATTAAGATATACATATAAATTGCAATGATTTTGACTGATTTGTGTCGCTCAGTTAGATTCATGGACCATCCTTAGGATAACAGAATTTTAAGTTACTGAGGATAGGTGTTAATAATATTGTGTTATGCTTTTCATTGCTAAAAGGAAAAGAACCGTTATGGTAAGTATACTGAAAATATTTTAGACTGGGAAGTTACTTTCATTATATGGAGAAAGCAGACACACAGGTGAGATATGATCACCAAATCTTCCAAGTGGAATTTTTGCAGTGATGACAGTTAATGACAGGAGACTGGGTTGACTTAATACTTGGTGTTCATGTTCTTGTTTTCCTGTCTCACACATGCTTTGCTTTAAACACTGTATAATTCTTCATGTTTGGCCATGCAGAATTATCGGTAATATTGGACATTTGATTGTAAAACTATCTTAAATATTTACAAAATATAGATGTTTCCCACCTTTTAGAGCGCAATACTCAGATATCCTTCAGACATGATCACAGTTCTTATTTATACATTATTTTATTTATTCGTGTATTGATCAAATTCAAGAAATGTGGGCTTTAAACTATGTATCTTAGAGATAAGAACAACTTAATATCTTCCACTACATGTCATTGAAAGACACTTCCTTGAATGATGGCAGAAATTACAGAAATCTGCTGTTCTTTGCAGTACATAAACAGTGCTTGTATCTGCCATGTATTCATACATTTATTGAATCAAATATAGCCAACAGTATTGCTTCAAGTGTCAAATGTATTAAATCATAAATATTGAGCATATATGGACACTGATATGAAGCTCTACAAAATATATTGAGTGTTGTTAGTGGGGAATTAAATGAGAATAAAAAGTGTAATCAGTTTGGGCCAAAATGGTTTGGTGAAGAATTGTGAATATTAGAGCGCACAGTATGTTTGATAACTTTCTTACGGTTTCAGGCTAATGGACTGGCTGCCAAAGGTCAATACCAGGCAGGCAGCGTACAGGGACAAGCTGGAGACCAGGGATTGTTCATAAAAGATCACAACTACTAAGAACTGGTCCACAGCTTTAGTCAATGACACAATCCTCTCTAGCATCACCAGGAATTCACCAACCAGGACAAATTAAACTGGCTCCAAACCCATACTAAAAGTAACACATCATTTTAATGTATGCTGCAGTGGATTTCAAAAATATGCAAGAATTAACAACAACAGCAAACAGGTATAATTTATGATGGCTATAACAGTAAACATTACAGATAAGAGTCAAATACTAAAGGAGTTAGATTTTGTGTTTGTTTTTAATATCTTGCTTTAGTTTCCAAACAGTGATCTTACTTAATCATTGGTACATTTTTATTAAGTTTACTTTTCAGAACTGTTGATGTTTCAAAATTTTAAATAATTTATTAGCTGGAAAACATTTATCAAACTAATCAAATATGTTCTCTTGGTTCAAGTTTGAAATAAGTATTTTTTGTTTCTAACAAATTTTTGACTATAAGTGAAAGATTTTTTACACTTTCTTTGGAAATCATGAAATTATGTTTCCTCATGACTGGAACCAAACAAGATTCTGGGATGCAATATTGTCACATCCAGTCAGTTAAACTGAATTCAGTGTTTGTCAGACATTATCTTAATGTATCAGTAATTGCATAGCTGAGCCACAGTTTAAGAAATTCATATTCAGGAAGTGAGAGAATTAAGAAAGCAACATTAAAAAATACTTTTTCTTCTTCTTTTAGATGATTATAATTAAGTAATGAAATCAGTGTTAAAGTAAGTCCAGTTTTAGCTTAAATGTAGTCATGTGGTCTTAAACCAAATGATCCTACACATTGTGATTTGCTGTTGTGATCAGTTAAGACAAGAAAAAATATTAGTGAGACATGTGTTGTAATTACTGTAAGACAAATGTAACTAGATTCCAGATCTGTAATTCACTTTATTCTCCTTGTTGTTTAACTGTTAAAAATGAAGAATGGGAGACAGAAATGCAGGATCTTAAAAAAATTATTATATGTGTGTGTGTATATATATTTCTTCATTTAGTGTTTTCTGTACGTACCCCACTCAATGCTTAATCAACTACTGATACAAAGTAAGTGTATAAAATCAGATTATATCCATGTAAAGTCACCAATTGTAAATGCTGTGTGGAGGAAGTAATAAAACCATCATTATCAACACCAATTAATGTTTGAAAATTAAATTATTTTGCTTCTTTTCTTGAGTATCTGTATGTCCCACTGTATATTTCATAGGTCGCAGTTCTGAATATCCATCTGAAGACCAGCTATATCATGATTGAGATTTTAATGGCTTTCTTCATTTCCCACAGGGTAATTACATTAGGCAGGATTTACACAGAATAACTAGAAACAAGCAATAAAATGATATATTGCTTGCATATTCACACTAAAACAAATTGGTTGACTGTGAAAATGCTGCTAAATTAAATGATATTTGAATATCACATTCCGTAATTTGAATGAACTTCCTACTGTGTTATTCTTCAATATTCATAACACTCTGTTGTGGTATTGTTTGCAACTCTGAAACGCTGGTCAGTTTCTACCAAAGTTTTAAGTTTACTATTGCAGGGTTTGGGGTGTTTACTGAGGGTGGGCTAGTTGGACGGTTGTTACCGATTGAGATCCGGCATTGGTTATCACAACTTTGATATATTAATAGTTCTTTGCAGTTGCTGATAGATGGCAGCACAGATAATTCGTGACGTCACACGCCTCGTGCGTTGCCAACTCTTATCATTGAGTAGAAATTTTTGGATGTCACGGCGGTGAGTACGGAAATATCAGACGCTGGTAGAAATTTACTGAAATTTCAGAGGTTCTTACTGCCTTAATTATCAGGGCGATGAGTGAGCCGAACGCGAGAAATCGGTTTGGGATATTCAATTGAGTTACTTATCTGTGTGTTGGTTTACCTGCGTTTGCTACTACCATTTACCAATGAGTGTCTTGTAATTTCATTGGTTGATTATTTCGTCATGGGTGTTTATGGCGTTGATATTGTTGTACGTGTTTGTGATTTATAGTTGACCGAAATAACATTAAAGCCGTCATGCCTCAAGATATAATCAATCCTGGTGATAAGGGGCTTGTTGTAGAGGAACAAATGGCCAAATTGCAAATATTTAAGGAGCCAGTTCCACCAGTGAGGCTGAAAATCAAAACCAAGAAGGTACTGGATGAAGATTCCTACCTTCGAGTAAGTAATGATTGTAATGGATATTATGTTCAGAAGCATCTAAATAGACTGCATGTGGCTGTGAATGTATGCTTGTTATTTAACGATGTTTGTTTATTTTGTTGTAGGAAATGGGTCGAATTATTCAGAGAGACTTCTTTCCAGATTTAGAAAAATTACGAGCACAGAATGCATATTTAGAAGCGGTGGAAAGAAATGATGTGGAAAAACTGAGAGAAATCTACGCAAAATATAGTTCTGGGAAACGTCCACCAACAGAGAGATGTAAGTACAATTCAGAAGGCCCTTTTTGTGTCTTTATGTGATAGTATGTAATGAGGAATTGTGTAGTCATTGGTTCATTTAATGGCTCTTCATCAGCAGATGGTTTATATAGGATTAAATGATAGGATAGTTGTGTAAATATGATGCATTGGGAATTACATGGAAGTAACCAGTATTGACCTGTTTTAAGGTATTGTCCCTGTATATACTAGGATGTAGTGACAGTTATAAAAATTGCAGTGATGCTGCTTTGAAGTTAAACTTTAGTTTCAATATAAATGTATGGTCTAACCTTTATAATGCTTCATAACATAATTTGTTTAAATATGCTTGTGGTACTGTCCCAATAAGTGTCTTTCTAATGTTTGAATCCTTGTGCATTTCAGATGCTAGCCCTGCAACGTTTGAGACACCATTGGATGCTAGACGGGAAGATGACCATCCTGATGCGGAAGATGAGCCAGACAAGTCACAGTTAGAGGGGAAAGATGGCACCTTTACAGAGCAGGATAAGTCTTCGCAGGATTTTGACAAACGTAATGAGACTCTTGGACTTTTTTATAAGAGTAAAATGAAAATGACCTAGAATTCTTGAAAGTTGTAATATTACTCAGATTTTGAATGATTTGAGCTTTGAACAGAAGTGGGTTTGGCTTTAGAAAGTAAGGTAGAATTGAATTATTAAAGCACTTGCTCATTGATTCTAAAAAATCAGACAGTTTCAATACTCAGCATGCAGTTTGTGGTTGTGAATCAGTGTACAGGAGGGAAACTTGTGGTCAAGTGGTATAATTGCAAAGAAGAGCAAAGAGATTAGGTGTTTTAGAAGAGAGGTGGCAAGTGATGACAGCTCATTCCAACATATTCCATTTGTTACAACCACAAGTTTATCATAAACACATTAATGAAAGTGTTTTTTTGTATGATTTTGTGACATTTTGGGAACCCCTAAATTCGCGTAGTAACAGTGGATTGAAGTTCTGAACACAAAAGATGTATTCTAAAGAGAAACTAATGTTATGTTATAGTGTAAGGAAGCAGATTCATGCATTAATTTATTTCCTTTATAGATGTTTGTGTTATAATAATAGTGATGTCTGTTGTTGTTTTTATTTATATAGAGGAGGCAAAGACTACACTGGATGTGTACCTGAATTCTCACACAAGTGAAGATAATCAGAGTTTCCAAGAAATAATGAGAGCTGCAGAACTCAGACATAGACACAAAGTAAGTTGAAAATAAGTATTTTAGGCTTTTGTTTTGTGTGACAGCTGCACGTTTTGGAGGTTTCTGGCGAACTCTGTTGTATTTGTTACATAAAGTTCTGTAGAATTGTATATTAAAACTGACCCTTATAGATTTTGCTTTTATAAAAAGTGAAGGAATCCTTTTTTGAGATGAGCAATTTTGATACAGCCAAATGAATCCCTCAAGCATGTGTGACATCATTGGTCCTCCACCAACCATGGGTCTCACTGTATGCACATTGTCATGTATTATTCATATTGTATGCTTGGGAAAGTAACTGTGATAAAAGAAGTTATTTTGCAGAGCAGTAGTTGGTAGGAGTAGCTGAAACTTGAAGGTTTGACATATTTCTGGCCCTACATTAGTCATGTAACTTCATTGGCATTTGATTACTTAGGTTTCAAGCATTTGACAACATTGCATCCAAATAGGGGACCAAACAAATATAGCCCAACTGTAAATTGTCTTATATTTGGGGAAGAAAGGAAGATTTGTTGTATTTGAATCTTAGTTAGGAACGTGACTATCATTACTAATATTTATGTGGTTTTCTTCACATTCTTCCCTATTCTTCAAATAAGGTATGTCTGATTCCAAATTTCTCCCCACTTGACTTTTGTGGTTATACT
>NW_019060611.1:60794-80731 GCF_000696155.1 Zootermopsis nevadensis | reverse complement strand
GGGTTTGTTGGGGGGGTCACAAGGCCATTAACTGTAGCATAATTTCCTCCAGTAAAAATTGTGAAAATTAAGGTAGTGATTTCCAACTGACTGTCAGTTACCAGTTACCTGATATGTCATGTTTATTGACAAGTTTTATTGCCTGTGCATTAATGTTAATGTAGAAAATCTGGTTATGTATGTAGTTACACTTGCAAATCTTTTCTGTCAAAATTTGCCTTAAAATGACAAGGTGAAGTAGCCTGATTCAGATGTTATGCAGATTGCCTACTATTATGACAAATGTTTTTGATTTTGGTTTTGTGTCTCCAAGTAAATGTCAGGTTCCCTTCCAAATTCTTACCTGCTGACCATTTATGATCATCTTGTAATATTATTCAACCCTCTATGACTTCTGAAATTAAGAAATGACATTTGTTAACCTAATGATCAGTTATTCAAATCCCAGACCTTTGGCTAAGACAAAGCAGGACTACCAGGTCCCTATATTTGAAAATGTGGGTGTAGATTGTATTGAATCTTGTAAGTATTTCTTTCAACATCAAATTTATACATATTAAAGAATACACCATCTTGTTCTTTGTGACCATCATCCAGTGGTAACATTTACAATAATGTAAGCACTATAGTAAGATGGAGAAACTTTTTTTATAGTTTGGATGGTTATATAAGGCTGAGGAAGATTCCAAGGAAGAACTGAAAGAGATGATGCGGCTACCATCTATTGAAGAACAAGCAAGTAATGAGAAGAGGCCACTGATGGTTGATACATGGAAATATCGTAACAAGAACTACATCATGTATGTCCCAGATGGTAAGATAGAAATTAAATTTTGAAATCACGCAGTTTCTAGTCAGAATTTTAATCCTTTGAAACCTGAAGTTTATGTAAGTAATGTTCAAAAATTAGATTCTTACCTTAAAACATGGCATATCCATTACAAGACTTAATGTTAATGTTAAGGAAACTGTGACTGTTCTGAGAATATTTTTAAGTCCATAAATACAGTGTTTGTGAATGTTGAAGTATGTGATATATATATATATATATATATATATATATATATATATATAGGTACTACTCTGTTCTAAGGGTTAAAGAGCTATATAAACTGTTAACTGTTGGTAATGTCATTCAGTATACGAGTACCTTTGTTCATAACATATCTCACTATGCACTTTACAAGATGAGTTACAAATTTAATCATTTTTTGTTACTTCACCAAAGTATTTTTCTCCATACTCAACCTAGAGACTGACTATCCTGACAGATTATTCTCAGTTCCTCCATGCAGGTGTAGGTATAGTACCTTAAATTAGGCCACAACCACTTTCTTCCATATTCTTTCCAATATATTATTAATTAATCATCCATTCAGCACAATATCAGAATTTCAGTCCTTCATTGGGATTTCAGCTGTGAACAGGCACTTGTCAGATAAAAAGAAAGTGAATCATTTTATTTTTAGTGTTCTCAGTTCAGTTCTTTTTTAGTTCAAGTTTTATTAAATTTACCAGTTAACCCTTATTATTTGTATGCATTCTAAGAACCAAATAAAGTCAGTATATTTATTTTGTGTGCAGAATGTTGGATTATTCAAGGTTACAGCAGAGTATAATATTGAACTGTAAAGAATATTAGTACAACACATCAAATTTTCATTAAATTTTATAATTTTAGGTTTAGGAATAACTTCTGTACTAAATATATTGAGTTCACAACTGGTTGGATCGAATGCCGATCTTTGTCTTTCCTACAGAACATTGTGACTATGGTACACCAGAATTCAACTGTGTTGCAGAGTGCTCATTATGTAGTAGCTCACCACTGTAATTTGTCATCACCATCACCTTAGCACTGGGAGTAAGTGGGAATCCTGCTTTATATTTGTTTTTCCTTAGAAGTAATTTCTTGACCTTTGTCAGGTGTCCAGAAACATCAGACAAGACAAAAAATGGTGTAACCCTCTAGTAAATGTTATATTTATTGCCTTACTGTATCTGAATGATATGTCTTGTACATGAGAGAATGATGTGTTATGTTCTGTGTTCTCTACGGACTACAGCCCATTGTAATGACTTTGTAAAACTCTGTGCAGGTGTTCCATTAACTCCTGAAGAGGAAGTAGAATTGGCAAGGCGGAGACAGGTTATTGTCCATTCAAATACGAGCCTCACGTCGAATCCATTTGACGAGCAGCAAAACAAGGAGACAATACACCAGTTGGCACAGTCTCAGGCACAGTCACTAGAAGGGAAGATAGGCGTGGACGGTAAAGAGTTGATCCACACTGAAACTCCAAAAGTTAATGGGTTTAGCTTTGTGAAAACGCCATCACCTGCTCCAGGTGCGTATGATAAACATGAACTAAGTGACATTTGGCTTACCTCAAGACTTGCATGTTTATAGACTGTTGATATGAGAATTTTTGTGAAACATTATTCTGCTTCATGTGTCATTCTTTTTGGTTCGGTGTAAGCAAAGACAGAAATACCAAGTCACATCTGATGGATGTTACATCATTATGAAGTGTACTTCAAAAGCAGAGTCAGTAGCTTCAACTGGATAAATTGCATGTCTGCATGGTGGTAATGACGATTGCTTCAGAAATACATCATTACTGTTTGGATATACTAATTTCAAGGTACATCAATGTTGGTTGATGTCTGTTTTCCAGAAATTGTTGAATTGAGCTTACCTTTTTATGCATATTTCTTTGTTTGTGAATGTAAGACAACACACAATTTTTTAATGAAAAGAAAAGAAAACTGGATTACTAATGTCAGATGCATCACTTCGATATGGTAAAACAGACCCATTGGTGGATGGATTCAGTGACTGTTGAAATGCATTTAACAGTGTGAGTGAGTTCTGGAGCACAGCGTATATTACAGTCCATTTGGAGAATAATGTAACTGGGGTAATTAATTATTGGACTCAGTGAGCCAGTCTGTTTTGGTCAGTGTATAAAATGAAATTTTTGATGTTTGTTGTTGTATTTTGCAGGTGTTGGTGAATCACCACTAATGACATGGGGTGAAATTGAGGGGACACCTTTTCGTCTTGATGGCGGTGACACACCAGTTCGAACCACGCTGCAGGGACCTTCATTTCGGATACCCGAACCTCCAAAGAGAGAAAAACTGGCGTTGGCATTAGCAGAGAAGGCAGGAGAACGACACAGGGACAGGAAGATGAAAGCCATAGAAGCAGCACGGAAACAACTGGCAACGTAAGTAGACGCTCTTTATGTAATTGACTGAGACCTCTAGAAAATCTGAACTACGTGTTGGAAGCTTCAACGGTAGTTGCCCTCCTGAGGTTATTATAATGGCTGCTTTAACAAATGGCACCATACGCTGTAAAAGTAGGTTTCCCTTATTGAAGGAAAATTGATATTGGCAACAAACCTGTCAATCTATACCTTGCCATAGCAGTTAGCTTTGTTGAAGCAGTCGCTGATGGCAGAGTGAATTCACTTTTTTCCATAAGATGTTGGCATGAGCATATGATTCATTATATAGATTGCAGTTTGGTGACTGTGGTTCAGTACTGTTAATAATATCGGAGCTTGGTATTGAACATATGTGTATTGTGCATACAGTTGTGTTAAAACAGGTGTGGTATTTTTGCTTGGCTCTGTTGAACCTTTGCCATGGCAGTTGTTATCGACTTGCTTCTCGCTGTGGAGGTCCATGTTCGCTCCCAAGTCAAGTCTATTTGGTATTTGTGGTAGACAAAGTAGCGGTGGATAGGATTTTCTCTAGAGTCCTTCTGCTTTCTCCTGTCAGTATTGCATATTCACTCTTGTGTCATCTGGGGGTTGGGCAATTGGCCTGTTAGTGACAGCGTTTCCATTCACATAGTTTCATCCCATTGTGAGAATAATAATGAAATGTTACTATGTATATCATTATTTGCTGCAGTGGTCTTACTAAATTAAATATCAAACCACGTATTTCTGGTTTATGGTGTTGTTGCTTAGTAATGTGAACTTTTGCATTGTCAGGCCTTCTCCTCATCCACGTAGTGGCACTACATCATTGGATCGTCTGAACTCCATGTCCCCTGCTGCTCGACGCTTAGCATCAACTCAGTTGAGACGTCGCATAGGTAGTGACTTGGCATTGCTTGCATCATACAGCCCCAGTCCTCGGCATAGCACCCGTAACGGACATCCTTCACCTCATTTTGCTAACACTCCAACCCCGGGGAAGAATAGTAGTGGGAGAATTAAACGAGTAGCCACACCAAATCTGAACATCACAGACAATCTTTTGAATCTTCCTAAAAGACCCAGAGCAGCTGATTTCTTCTGAATCTTCATTGAGCTTAGTTTTTATAAAGAATTTAAGCATTCCATTTCTGCGTGGAAACAGTACCCTGCATTGGTTGCGCAGAACCTGATCACAGGATTATAAGTAGAAGTATGTATGTCATGTTGCTGATTTTTGATACTAGAATTACCCAATGTTTCATGCTTATTGTTGTGCTCATAATTATTTGCCTAGAATGTCATTGTTATCGTATGTTGTGCTTCTCTGGAAGTTTTAACTTTTATTTTTATTTTTAGCTACTGTTCTACAAACCTTTGGATTGTTACATAGTAACAAGAGTTAAATTCAAGTATTTAGGTGCCAGATTTATACCTAATCTTTCTAATTCACCATCTATTCCTAAGGACTTGCCGGTGCAAATGTATAAGGACATCAGACATTTTTGTTTGACTTTTTCTGCCTTTTTAAGGGATCGTTTTCTTATAAAGGAGTGACTTTGGATGAAATACGTCCTCCTAAATCCTTGTTCCAGTGTTTTCCATTACTGAGTCATACCTTTCCTGGTTTATTTAGTCATACTGAGAGATCTCGTGTCCGTCCTGTTTGGTTCGTATCCAAGTTTCATTTCCATATTCTGATCAGGTTAGTGTGACAGTAAAATACTGCACTTGCATTAAGGATGTTGCCAGCAACTCTGATTGAGATTTCTGATGGTTTTATCACAGTCTCTCCAAGTTAATGCTGAGGTTGTACCTACAATTATTCCATGGCTGTTGCTGTCCCATTCCTTCCTCATTGTCCATGTGAGCTGATATTCACCTGAATATTTATATTTGGAGGCCCATGCAATATTTCAGCTCTGCTTGTGTATGCGTTAGTCTTCAAGACTTCCAGTTTCCATCTCGGACATTATCATATGGTTCAGTGACCAAGAACTGAAGTATTTTAGATTCAGGGAGTTGAACTTGTGATTTAGCACATGCATCCTTAACCTTTTGGTTCCTTTTCAAGAAATGAATGGACTGTGTATTCGGGAGTACCAGCATTTCAATACAGGGTCTTCCTAGGAATTCGGATCTCATATAAATTAAAACTCGCAAACTGATGATGTGTAGATCACGGTATATCTGTAACACAAGATGGAGTAAGATTTGATGTTCTCGTGGTGGCAAAGATATCAGTGTGGGTCTCTGAAATGTTGGTATCTGCATGTGAGTCGACATGTCACAACCCACATGAGCAAAATATGGAGTAATTTTTTAATATATTAAACACAGCTGTTGTATCTGAGATGTTATTTTTTTAAGACAGGTGAGTACTTCATGGTTCCTGATGCCTTATAGAGAATGTTTACTTTATTGTAAACAAGTTTTCTTCATTTTGAGTTCATAGTCTTGACAAATAAGAAAGTATGTGGAAGGCAAAAGCAATTACTCTATATTAATTTTAATTGCATTTGTTGTGTTGGGCATGTGTGAAAGTGAATTTATTCCTTGATTCAGAAAAATGGCGGGTGGTCATTTTAAGGTGTCTTAGTGGCTGAACCGTCCATCAATAAAAGTAACATGACATACAATGTAGAAATGATAACGTTCATATGTTCTCCTGGATACTCCATGTGTTATATTTAAGTGACAGTTGTTAAAGATTGTACAATACTGTAAATAAATTTTTCCTTTGTAGTACTGTTATTTTATTACCCCATGCCTCGCAAAAAATTGTAGCCACGCCATATCCATCTCTCTGTGTCCTTGTAATTACTCCGGTTAAGTGAAATTTGATATTTACGGTCCACAGCTCCTACTAAAATGCATTAGCCTAATTTAAATTGTATCCGACTAATTGGTAGCATTTCAGAAAATAGTGAACAGATTAAAAAGATTTTCTAAACTAATTGCATCAACTAATGATGCATTTCAGAATCATTTGTCTTCTTGTCTGCTGGTCTATGTGTTTCTTGCGTTAAAGAACGAAGTGTTGAGGATAATATTTGAACCGAAGTGATAGGAGGACGGTGAAACGTAATAATGAAAAGCCTCATAATATCTGCTCTTCACCAGTCGAGGAGGAGGATGTGGCACTCGGGGTGAAATTAGAAGTGCGCACAAAATTTTTGTAAGAAATCTGAAGGGAAGAGGCTGCTTGGAGGAGGACCAAGGCGTAGATGGCAGGATAGGGTGACTAGATATTAATTGGTTATGGGCTTTTATGAACATGTTAATGAGCCTGACATCCATTTCACTTTCTCATACCTTATTTTTTATAGTGTTTGGGAAAAACAGTGGTTACAAGTTGGAGTTAGCAGGACCCAACCTTGAGTCCTGTGTCACTAGGATTGCCAACTGTGGTCATTGGCTGAGGAGGTTCAGCCATAGGAAAGGGTGAATTGGTGCTAGGAAGTGTCAAGACAGTTGTACTCCTGGTGCAAGTGGATGAAGTGTTTCATGGCGTGATGAAAGCAGAATGTAAGTACAAATAATTAATTGATTAGCTATTAGTGTTTCCTTTGTGGTGTGAACTGAAGTATGAAATATTATTTATATGAGTTTCAGCTTTCAAGGGTTAATGTGATACCGCCATATTTACCATATTTACATCGTCATTTTGTGAATGGTCCATTGCTTTGGTTCAGTTTGACTGTTTTGACACATGTAATATGCTAAGCTGGGAAATTGTGATTGTTGGTTTGACAGCATGAAACTATGTTGCATTGGACGTCCCTTCTTGGCTATCAGTCCAGAGGCTGGTTATTCTGATTAAGAATTTTGTGGTTTTATCAGTCTGGCCAATCAAATGTTGGAATAATGACCTATTTTAATATAATGTACCACAGTATCGTTTTACATAATTTCCTATTTATCATTCGAACCTTTCAGGAAGCACACTGAACCGTCTTTATAAAAGAAATCTGTGAATAACTGCACACCTTAAGTCCCGTCACTGCCCACCGGCTGAGAAACGCTAATATGTGGCCTTTTTTTTCTTCTTGAGTTGCCTGTGTGGGTGGTCAGAAGGTGACGGTCATCTGGGTGTTTGTCCTGCGATTTTCGTGTAAGGGGACGGAAGAAAATTGCGCCACTCTCTGCCGTCAACAAATGAAAACAAGGGACCTGAAACGTGATTAATGAGTTTCCATGTCCCCACCGAAGCTGTCGTATATACTCAACATTTAACTGCCCCCTTGCAAGGGTAACCTGATGTGGGGCATGTCACAAATAGTAAACTGGAGATTTCTAATGATTTAGGACAGTCGTTCGCAAAGCTCATTCATTCGTTCGTAGTGAAGCAAGGAAGGTTAACATTATGAACACCAATTTTGTTCTCGTCACCCTTCACCTTTACGGCTTGGGCCCTGTGACCTGTTCCGATTTAGAATTCACTTCTGAAACTACTTATTCTCTTAGACATTTTATAGCACTTCTTGGACAGGAGATCAGAAAATCGCAAGGGATATTTGAAAGTGGCCTACGTTTGCGCTCTTTTCCTTTCCATTATCCGACTCTTTTTAACTGTTTTCTTAATGACGAATTTATTGAGAAAAGTAACGGAACGTTTTTATGTTTGAACCGTGGGGAGCATTGCCACATGTTGCCTTGTCTCAGGAAGGAAGATGTCAGTCGTCCCTCAGAAGCGACAACATAGGCGACCCCCTACCTGAGAGCAACAGTGGTCTAAGTCGTTAAAGCACGGTGATGAGTTTGGTTCTCAGGTAGGAATAACGTTGGCTGTTGAGTGGTTGTTTCTCTTTACATTGTGGTGTAAACGAAAAGTCCTGCGTAAGTATAATAATATAAAGTTAAGTACTGTGCAGCAAGATAAACTAGCCTGCTGTTAGCGTAAACCCTCCGTTGTATCAACAATCCTGCTCTCTGTGCGTGCTTCATACTTGGCGATGGATTACCTCTCTTTTAAACTTTCTTCCTTTTTTTTTAAATCCTGCGGCTTCTCTAGACGTTCAGTTTGTTTAGTTCATGAAACTCTATCGAGTTTACTTCTGCAGGACGGTAGTATAGACAGAGACTTCTTCTTTCTGTGTTCTTTTAATTTCCTTCATTCTTTTCTTTTTAGGATTTCTTCTAACGTCACGTCTGTTTGGGGAAAAACACTTCTTGTAAGATGAATGCTTTCCAGGTTTTAGTTGCTTCTTCGTTTCTTTTCCACTTCACAAATTGTTTGTCCTCCTTTTAAGAGCAAACAGGACGTGAATTTCAACTGAAATTCTCGTGAATCTGTATGCAAATATAAAGGATATTTGTCCCTCGTATATTGTAATTACAGTAAGTTAATATTAACTTGCCGGCATTTTTTACTTTGAACATCGTCTTGATATTCTGAACAGACCACTACTTTTCGGAAACTGGTTCTGGTTCCACCATCGATCCCGGGTGCTATCACTCCCGCGTTCCGCATGGTGAAACAGGCGAATATACCGGAATTAAGAGGTGCTTTTTTATTATTTTTTTGAAAATGACCTAAAGAATTGTCCGCGGAAACATAACATAGAGTCTGCCCATGAATTAAGAGGTGCTTTTTTATTATTTTGTCGAAAATGACCTAAAGAATTGTCCGCAGAAACGTAACATATAGAGTCTGTCCCTAACACTGCATTAGGCCGTAGCTTTATACTAGGCTTACAGAAGTGGAGTTCTTTCAGAGTTTGAATAACATAGAACAACCGGCATCGTGTATACACTTGAGGTACAAATATTTATAAATCTTTTAAGGGTGCGAGAAGGACACGTTTTCTTTTACGTGAAACATCAGACTCTCCTTTATTTTAAAATCTACCCCTGTAACCTACTTGTAACACACAGCCAACCCTTCAAGTTAATAATTGTCCGCTGAAAGATTCTTAACATCACTACTGTGTGTTTGTATCTGAAATCCTCCCCTATCACCTCTAACCTAAATATTTTCCACATGGCCTCCCTCATCCCCTTGCGTCAGGCTGTCTGGATAAGAAGTTTGCAGTGCTTCGAAAATGCAGCTCGTGACTCAGGCATCAGACAGCTCTCGTTACCTCCCACAATGCAACCAGCGATTTCTGTTGGATAACCTCTTGTAAACAATCCGTTTTGGGAGGAAAGGCAGGAAGATAGACCTAATATTATATCTTAATGTTGGTTTCTAGACAAGTGGTATTCAACCTTTTTTGTTCGCGTACCCCCAGATATAATTTCTCTTCAACTTTGTACCCTCAAAGTTATTGGTGTATAATTAAAGTTATACATAGTATATAATCTACATCTAAAATAAATTGAATAAATTACATTACTGATTATTCAGTATTTATCATAAAATTATATATATATTTTTTAAATTTCACGTACCCCAGGTTGAAAACCACTGTTCTAGACGATTTGACGATACATTTTCATTTGGAAAGGTCGTATTGCGTAGTATGAGTTGGGAAGATTGCTGTGGATGGCGCATAGGTAACTCTTTGGAAAGAGACGGAGGTCCTTGGTTTGAAGAGACTGAGGTAAAGGATGAAAAGTCTCAGTCAGAATAACCGATTATCTGGCCCGGATTCGAAAATTATAATTTCGTAATAATTACAAACTTCAGAGGTTTACACATACATCAACGTACTCAGTGCAGTGGCTGGCAGCAGGAGCCAAGGAGTAGGCTCATTTTCTTGCACTTTTGTGGTCAAGAGGAACGTGGCTGTACCTAACCGTTTTTTCTCCAGTGTAACTATTATGAGTTGTAAGGTGCTTATATCCAAACACTTCGAAACCTATTAGGTCCTGCACTTATCCGGAAGCCCAGGACAATTGACCCTTTTGATCCCTCTGAACAGAGGTGATGTTAACTCCTCGTATGTTACGAGGTCATTCATGAGCATATCCACCCCTGGAACGTTATGTAAGTTGGGATGGGGGAGTTGGGAGTGGTGGGAGATTTATTGAGGCGACATTGGCAAAACCTAACCCAGACCCACCTCCATGCCACACTTCCTTCACACACTCGCATACAGGTTACCAGTTTTACACAGCAGACAACTATAAAACTGACTTTCCCTTCAAAATGTTAGTGTTTTATGGATCAGACCCTCCTGAGTGTCGTGAAGAGATATGAGCACTCTGGCATACATGCAGGCGTTCCTTAATTGTCAGTAAGTGTGGCTTAGCCGTAGGCCTGATATTCCTCTCACTGACCCTGCAAATGAATACCTATATAGAGCATAACTTGGTCTTGTTGTAAATGAAAGGCTAACTCCACAAAAAGTTACTTCTCCCTGACGACTTAAAAATGTGCTTGTGTCTTTTGAGGAGAATGTCCCGTAAAAAAACACTTCCCGCTGATCCACTTTTCAAAGTAGGTTTAGATCGTGTGGGATTTGATATTTTCGCGGCGGTGACGATGATGATGTTCTTCTGGGTTTTGACTCTGTAGATGGAGATAGTGCGTTTCTCTGAAATGTTGTCATCTGCCGATCAGTCAACACGGCGCCAAAATCCAGAAGAGCGTTACAATTAGGTTCAGATCCTTTAAGGTGTACCTTGTTGCTTATAATACATTAAGCCTTTGCTGGGGTTGTTTGGAGGACATGATGACGATCGCGCGCACATGTCGATGTAAGTTTAGGGCCCGTGAGATATCACACGTCACTAACAAAAACAAACACATATTCGCAGAGATTTCCTGGTGAATTGTCACTTCTGAGATTCTGTAATTCCGTGAAGGCCACGCTGAGCACGTTGAAATGTGTCATCCTGGAAAGCTATTTCGATCGGTACGGAATACTTAGCGGCCACAAATCAAGGAGTCCATATGATGTTTGTATGCACTGTCCGTACTAGGAACATAGCCCAACTGCTGGCGCCAAACCACGATACGCTCAGCGCAACAGCGGAACATATTCACCATCTAACGCTTTTAAGCGCCTTCCCCCCACGTGACATAATTTACCCGTGCTTAAGCGCCACGGTATTGAGGCGTGGAAGTAAAGTTTTACGTATTCTAGACTATGACATGTGAACGTGGGGTAGCCAAGAGAAAATCTCCGCCGGTGATTCCAACGCCAGCCTTACAGATCATAGACGTTTTGACGTACTGAATTGTTCCCACATCATGTATGTGGGTCTGCATAACAAAATATTTATCTCTTGAAATTCTACAAATTTTATGTGGGCCGCTTTTGAGAAGCTGATACTCGCATTTTATGGGAACAGGGTGTTCAGACCGTGTTTACACGGACCCACCACTGGACCCTGTCCTGAACCAGACACTTTATTTAAGGTACATTTTAGCATTATTTTTACATCTACACATCTGGGTCTTCCAAGTGGTCTCACCCTTTCGTATTCTTCCGATTAAATTTTCTTTAACATCCCTGTCGTGCCTGCTGCATATATTTCCATTTCATATTTCGTAATTTTAACGCTCCAATAATATAATTTATGGTGAAATGTACGCTACGATGACGCTTGTCGTTGTATAATGTTCTTCTCGATGCTTTGTTCTCAAGTAACACGACAAAGAGGGACGCAGACATGCATACAATCCCCAAGCTGTATTTGAACCAGTGATTCGAGTGTGACAGTAGTTGTCCGCGTATTTAGAAACTAGCGTTTCTCCAGTTAAATTCCAACACTTGTGCCGTTCTTGAGTGTGGTCTAGAAGACGCATAGCAGCACATCTTATAAACATTCACTAGATCAACAACGAATGAGCGATAATATGGCCATTGTGTGTCCCACATTTATATCCAATCTACGCGGAAACCGATTCCAAATATTTCACTTCTGAATGCTACAGCGGGGAATTGGAAACACCCTGAGCAGTGGCGTCATCACTGTTTACGTTGCGGTATCTCTTGGTTAGTGTGTTTGCCTTTCACGAATCCAGTCTCTTGTACAAGACTTATGATTTCCATGCTTTCATCTGGAGGATGTGATGGAATATCCTGTAATCGTGGCGTTACATAAAACAACAAATACTGTTTGTTTCTTAGTTTATTTATCAACGCTTTCTCAATTGTATAGGTATTATTATACAGCGAAAAATGTGAGGGTCATTGTGAATGATGACTTGGGAAAGATTTGAAAGGGAGCGTTTTCGAACACTTTAAGTATTCTCGTATAAGAACTAAGAGAATCCATGAACCCCCAAAGGATTGCCTGACCAGTTGCCAGGAATCGAACTTTGGACATTTCGAATACGGAGAAGAAATGCTAACTACCCGCCGAGAATAAGTAACGTTAACGAAAATGTGCAGGTCCACTCAGTTTACTTTACAAAGTGTTTTCAAACCTGTCCCGTGCATTTAAATTAAATTGCTTGGGCAGGTAAGACGCACTGAACCCGACAACATTATTTCCTTCTCTCTGTATATTCCAAATTCCTTCGATATTCCGTCAGTAATTTTAGACATCAAACACGGTTAGACACCGCGTCACCATTGTGCGTTCGTTGCATACACTTCGCGCAAAGACGCATGAATTGTGATTCGTATTGCAACCCATTATCATATTTTGGTCGATTCAGAAAAAACGTTAAACACATCCAATAGAATATAAATTTTATTGTCGTTTGATTTGCGGCCTTGGCTGGATTTTGAACCTGAACTTCCAACCTAGTGCAGGACAGTCTAGCCACCACTAAACTGATTTTGTAGATTCTTCTGTTTGCAGCAGCACACAGAATGCCTCTCGAGCCTCGTATTTAGTGAGTAGCTCTTTCCTTGGGTTAAAGCGGGCGGAGCGTTAAGCTGACCACTCTTCTCCATCTAGTGCTAGAGTCTGCGTGCGGTTTAATAGCCATGTCCCCCGTTGTTTGCTTGCGACGTGGTGTTAAAACTCAGTTGTAATATTACTTATATTTCGCATATAATAATCGGACTTCATAAAAAGAGGAACATTTAAGTACGTATAATGAAGATTTTGTAACGCGTGACTTCCGAATGCGCTATAGACCTAAGTATCGTTACATTCCCATTGCTTCTTCTTCTTTATCGGTTGCGCACTCTGCTTTATTTTAGATTAAGTTCTGAGGCGTAAATATTTTGAGACATGTCGAGGTGTTCCCGAATGGAGGATCACACATTTCATCACAACGCCGACGGATGGACATCCATTCCTTAAGCGGGATTCCAACTCGAAACTTTAGTGTGTGTGGAAGGAAGGCTTCTATTTAGTTCGGCCACATTGAAGTTCGCAAGGAACTGTATCCTAAGAGTGGCTGCTGTGTAGTTGTTTCAGTTTGGAAGGGTATCGACTGGTAGGCCTTCCCTTAATGTGGCTGTAACAGTTTGAGGGTAAATTGGTTTTGGCAGAACTAGCTCGTTCATCATAGGTTCCTGTTTTTGTTTGTTATCTTTGCCTTCCGCCCACGATTTCTGTTTTGCTTGGATGAAGCCGAGCTTCCTAAAAGTTGAACACTTCAAAAATACACCGACTCCTCTGTCTCTGCTCAGCTCCAAATTCGTTTTTTTATAAATGTCACTATTTTCTTGCTTTTGTTTGTTATTAATAAGAAAACATGGCCTAAATTATTAGCCTGTGTCTGAGCACAGCACGTTTAACTGTCACACGAAGTAACTCACCTTTCTCATTTCTCATTTCCTTCATTTTTTTTTTTTTGTTTACTCTAGAAACAGAAGGTAGTGTCCTCCTTTAAGATAAAATCTCAGCATTTACATGGAGGGGTCGAGGAAAACTATAGGAAACCATCGGCCTTAACATCGAGAATAAATATAATATTGAACCCAAAGACAAGCCCCTCGCCCCGTCTCTGGAAGTGTTAACTGCACTAGGCCAAATGGGCAAACATCGTGATGACCTGGTCATAGACAAAAACTCATAATGTTTTTAAGTAGGCAGAGCAGAAAACGATGAAAGTAAAGTTTAAGTCAAAGGAAGCCGCTAGGACTAAGCAATAAAACATGTGACGACTGAACTTACGCCACAAAAAGGCTTCCAATTTCTCGAGTCAAAGAGTGGTTTATGTACATGCATATTGTTGATTAACAAGTGTCGAAACTCGGGCGGGGGCTAAGCATTGGACCGAGTACTTCTCTTGTTTACGACGTATCTTCCTAGCATCCGTATTAATGTTATCCTCATATCTCACTTTCCTTTTTCCAAGTGACCGCTTTCTCTTTTGATGCTGGCACACGAAAACGAAGTTGTATTCGATGTTTGTACCGTTTCCTTTAATAATAATCAGAACAAATGGCAGTTTGTACATACGCGCACTGTTAACACCGCGGCTCGCTTATTGAGGCCTTCAGACAAGCCGCGGCCGCCTCCTTTCAAATTAATTTCCGTCCATTGATTATCTTCTGATCGACGTTATACAGTGTAGTAGTTAACGACGAGTCGCTGACTAACCTAAAAGTCAATCGTGAATTTCTGAATGTGTACTTGACAAAAACGCCCTTGAATTATTTAATAATCATATTAATACATTTCGTCTTAACTGTAGTGAATTTTATCTCATTTTGGACAGTTTGTGATTAATCTCCTAACTCATTTTACAGTCACAAAAAAGGCTGGAGTAGTCTTTTGGTGGGGGTGTAATTTGGGTGGTCCGCATACTATCTCCGGCTAATTATTGCACCCCACATGTGCTGTTGGCAGCATTCCATGCATTCTTCTTGCAGACTGGTGCTCTGCCACCATAAGCCTGGCTACTAACGGCCAATTTGTTACGCTGCTTTCTCAAACTGCGTCTGATGGATCGTCTTCCAAGCGTGTATTGATTTGTTTTTGTTTACTAACACCCTATTTACTTTACAAACGGGTGGTAGCATGATTATGAATTATGAGCACCATTGCCGTCCAAAATCATTTCGTACCGTGTTGCTGCGATTGGGTAACGGAACAATTTTGCACATATCTCCGTCAGGCACTGCCATAACTTTTGGTAGACACTGCCTTCTCACCGGGGAGATCCGGGTTGAGTCCCGGATAACTTCACGTAAGATTCGTGTTGGACGAAGTGGCACTGGGGCAGGTTTCTGTCCAAGTTCTTCGGTTTCCCCCTGACAATCAGCATTCCTCATTTCTCACCGCCACACGAAGTGTGCTATAACCCTGACCAAGCAGAGCGTTGTCATGGTCTCTAGGGTCTTTATTTGTGATCTGGCTGGTCTTGGAGTAAAGGTTTTTCTACAGTATCTAGCCTTCTGCCTAAATAATTGACTGGCTGAATGGTTTACTAGATGAGCGACTGATTTGTTGTATGCCTGAAAGAACGCCTACCTGACCTGAATGACTGGCCCAGATATGACAAAGTCCACCACAGTTATTCAGCTGATCAAAAGTAGCATTGCTTACGGTGCGATTCTGCACTCCTACTCGGCAGCTGGAGTGTTTGTTTTTTTGTGAAGACGGTGGATTCCCCTGTCGGGGTAACGTTACCATAGTGACGCATTGCCTTCCGTCCTCCCACGTGATGGACGACCTGGGTCGTTGAGATCACGCAGTCTGCACTCACCCCAAACCACGACTAAACCCCAAAAATATTTAAAAGCATATGTGCTTTATATCGTATTTTTATGTGTAGCCATAACTTTCATGACACTTCAGCTGATGGATCGACCAGTTCCATTTCTGTTGCAATGCGAGAAGACTTCGTACGGTTCCGAAGGATCGGTAAGATAAATGGGTCGTACGTTATTTAACGTCTCTGTAGAATTGTAATATTTTCTAGTGTTCAGGTTAAACTGTGTTGTCTTCTCGTTTCTTGTACGAAAACCTACTAAATATATTTTTACCCGTTTTTTGTGCGAGTGTGAAACGTCATATATAATCCTGTGGGAGAAAACATAGGTTGAAGGTGTTGAGAACGGGATGCCGAGTAGATTATTTAGACCTAAGAGGTTAGGAAGAACTGCATAACGATATGATGGTGATGTTGAAAAGTACTAACTTGGCAAAGACGAGAGATTCCGAGATCTTATTTCTTAAATAACCGACCTTTACCAAGTGGGACCCGTGTCGATAGACTCTTCTCGTTTGAGGTATTTCGATATTTTTTATGTTTAGGATCTTCCAATGTAACTTTTGTTTTAGCCCTTGCATTATCATTAGCTTCACCTTATTCGCGATTGATACGTAGGTTTACGTAGATGCCATGTTTTATTTTCGTCTTCTTTTCAAGGGTTAGGCTAGTGCCTTTTGCCTGTTTCAAAATGTCTTTCGTTTACTGGTCACCCAAAATCTCTTTTGAGATTTGAGGTTTCGCGGCGGTTATAATACCGTGTACTCTTGTAGGTGGTTACCAACGATTCTCAAGAACCTATCACCATCTTCACGTCCACCCTGAAGATAGTGGCGATACATTCTCTGATTACATGTAATGTTTTAATGGGAATACTGAATATATTCCTACAGAGACTAGTGGTTATCTGGTCTGTGGCTAATAAACAGAACAGTGCGGTCGCGTTGCAACAAGCTCTGTTGAATTAGTCCAGTTTCTTGCCACATAACCATTTTTCTTGTTTGGAATATAACACAATGTTGACTCGCACCTCGACACAGTGAACTCTGCTGATCTCGGTGTGGGAGCGGTCTGCAAGTCGTAAAGTCTCTTCTCCCATATGGAAGCAGTTTGGGCCTCAGCATCCTTCGTGCAGTAGTGGGCTATAATAGCTCGAACACGCTTCGGAAGAACTTGAATCTTACTAGACGAATTTTGACAAAATTTGGTGCAGTAGACTAATTCCTTGGCATGGGGGTCTTACTAGGTAAGGTGATGAACGTACTAATGGATATGATGCACATAAGTGGTTTACTGAGATTCTTAATTGTCTTGCTAGTCTTATCTTATAAATTGATGCGTTCAAAGCGAAGTTGGGGTCTTGAGCTCTTCACAGAACGTCTTGTACTGTACACCCCCCCCCCCAAAATGACCATTGTAAATAATAGTTTGGTTAAGTATTTTTGACATCTTGGTTTGAGTGTTACTACTGGAGTAGTAGCTTATGCCATTCTTGCGCGTGGTATCCTACCTATGTTCAAGTATCAGATCAGTACATCACAGGCCGGATGTGCGTCGTTGCTGTGGTACCAGTTTGTCGTTTGTTTTCTCTGAACTCTCACGGGAAGCTTTCTCAAAGTATGGTACACTGTGTTACGTTCACAGCAGGGAGAAGAAGCAACCTAATTTTTCAGACTTCCTTGCCGAAGTGCATGGACCGAAACGCGTTTGTCTTAAATAGTAAGAATTGGTAGTGGAAAAGGTAGCTGGTTATATACAACATATTGCAAAATAATCTCACTCTATTTGGTTTTACAAATATTAAAAATTTTCTAGCTGTAGACATAGATGGTACGTAATTAAATAAGAAGTTATTTCTCAACTGAATCATATTACAAATTATCCATATCCTCTTTTATAAATTTATTCGAGCAGGCTTTTGTGTTATTTTATCTAAAAGACAAAATAGTGAGGATCGAGTAATCATTTATATCCCGGGATGTGATCAGTATTTTTATATGGTATATATGTAACCCCACGTATAAAGTACAGGCTTCATTCTCCGATTTCGATTTTATTACGGCTAGAAGCATTTTTGTACGCCCGTTACTTCTCGATGTTATCATGGGCATGGGTTGCGGAGTACAGGTTGTGAACCAGTGAGCGATGGCAGTGACAGCATTGCTTATTGGCTCTTTCAGCTGGTGACGGTGACAGACGTCACCTGTCATCACACCACGTGGTCACCACGTGAGAAGATGAATCACTGATGAGATTGATTGATCTCCATTTGTTATCCGTTTGAGGTCTGTTTTGGAGCACGTTCTAAAATAGTTCAACAAAACAAAGTCTGTAGCGAGTCATTTACTGAAAATGACCACCACGCAGGAAGAGAGAAATAGAGGAGAGGAAGACAAATGAAACTAAGGCGACAAAAAGAGACAAAGAAAAGGAAGAAAGTAGGAAAGGAAATGGGGGTGGTTGAGAGAGGGACAAAGAGACTGGATTGAAAGTTAGAAAGAGTTAAGAAAATGGAGAAGGAATGAGGGAATGAATGGAAAAGAAATCGAAAGTCAGTTACAAAGTGCAGATTGGCTCCTCCAAGATCAAAATTTCGTGAGGAGGGATTTGTTTTGTGCCCCTTTTAATTTTGTAAGGGGTCTTTCTCGTTGATATTTTTCACATGAATGTGAAACTTATGTGAAATAGAATGGCTTGCGCATTGACCTAGCACTGAAAACTCTCATCTCAACATTCAGTATAAATCTTGAACGTTTTGTCTGTTCGGAGTGTCGCCAAAACAATGAAGTCTACAAACAGAATAATTTATCATTATTACAGGAATTAGGCCTGTTGTTGTTAATAATATTAATAAACTATATAATACATGTAACACGTATTAAAAACAAAATGTATTTCGGTAATAGCTGTTGCACTATGTACCTCAGGGGCGAGGTTTGTCTGGGGTACATAGAAGTAAATACCCTATAAAGTGGTTAATAGATTGTGAATGGGCTACTTCGAAAATGAACTGCAGAATGGTCGGTTGGCCGGAAGTGCAGTGTACACGCCGCGATGGCGGGGCTGGTGTGTTGTGTATAGAGAGATTGAAGTCGTGATTTTTTCGGGGATGGGGGAGTCGACGGATGTCCCGCATGAAGTGCAAGCCGGAACTCTATACCGTATATCACAGTAAGGTAAACACTGTGAAATGTGAAGGAAGGAGAGAGAGATGGCACTCACTGTGTGTGTCAACGGACAGGAATGTCCTCTTCCATCCACTTTCCTGCCACATGGTGTTCCTAAACGCTGGGCACAAATTTGAGGTACGTAATTCTACGATGCGTTGTTACTGTTAAGAGGAAGAAGCTACTGTTTACTGCCATTCACACTCTATTCTGACATTCTACTGAAACTTCGTAATTGTAACGTGTAAATTGATAAGTACGAAGGAAGATAGTTCAGTCAAATTCGTCACAAACGAGTCAGGGTATTGAAGTGTGTTTCACGGGATACATATTTAATAAATTTATTTCACTTTTGTGGACAATATTTTTATATGTACGATAGTTAGCGAGATAAACAAATAAGTACATAAGCATCTGGGTTAACTGCCAGTTTTGATTGGATGGATTTTTTTGTACTTGTTTCGGTTGGTTCTCATAACAATTAAATTTTGTAGCTTAAAAGTGTCACCAGAATTCGTTTACCGCCGAAATAGTACCGTCGCATCAGCCCAGAAGATGGCCGCCTCGTTGTTAATTTCTTTGTGTAACAACCCTTTGTCAATTGAATAGTTTATGTAGTGTCGAGATAACATGAACAGTGAATGGAAAAGTATGTGAAAGGTCGCAGTAGTGACCTATTAGTAGATAATATCCTAGTATTTCCCTGGAGGGACTGAGGAAAGTCGCGAATAATCTCAGTCAGGACGGCGATTTCTTGGCCAAAAATCAATCCTGGCTACAAATACAGAAGAAGTCAACTCAACCGCGGACGGATTGAGTGGCGGTGTACGATAGTCTTGTAAAGAACGCCTGTGTTTTGAGTCAGTGTGTATCCGAAGTTTATAAGATCGCAGCATCTCTCACACATGCGTTCCGCTGCCGACAGACAAGTGGACCTGCTCTGGAGCTAGCAACAAATGACTCGCCAGCCTGATTATTATGCTCGTGGTTTATGTATTATAATATAAGAGTTTAGGTTGGCCACATCAAACGAATTTTTCC
>NW_019060611.1:30404-60339 GCF_000696155.1 Zootermopsis nevadensis | reverse complement strand
GAAAAGGATGGCAGAAGGTTTTAAAGTGTTGAAAAGGTAGAAGCGGCCGTCTTCTTTAAAGCTTTGTTCAACACCTGGAGTAACGTGGGGTTCTTGTTTTCATACAACAAATTCAGATCTGGAGTATTTATTTTCGTCACTGTGTTCGGCTCTTGGCTGATTCAGCCCGGCGGCTTCGTATGTCACTGTCTTGTATATCTGCATTTCAGGTGTGCCAGCCACTTTTTCATTTCTTTGTGCAATTTCTGCTTGAAACAGTCGTCCGGAATTATCTACATAGCCGAATTCAAACAGTATTTGTCATTAAAGATAGTTACAGTATGCTGGAAATAGAGCCATCTTCCAAAAGTCAGGTATGCTAAATATACATAACTTTCAACATACTTTCGGTCTAATGAATCAAACGTGCCACATTATTTTCGATAATCCCTCTACCATTACATGCTGTACTTATTACACTTTCACGATTTGAGTTGAGGCGTCTGGTTTGTCTTACACGAGGTTTTCCTTGTAAACGACCACTTGTGTTATCTCCGAGACGGAGTGACCCGTCACCCTTTCTGTCTAACACGCAGACCACCTGAAATATGTTTCAGCCACCCTTGTTTCACAGTAAAAATTAGTTTTTGTTACTGAGGGTGGAGAATGGATTAAGGGAAGTTGTTGTTGACGAACACACATAGATCTCAAGAAACAACTAGAAACAGGAGCATGAAGGTTCTTATTCTGTACTCACCCATCTAATTGTTCTCAGAACAAGAAATGCGACATGTTGTCAACATGGGGAAATAACAGAGTAGACGATATGACATTGTGGTTGGAAATTTTTAATATTATTCTCCCATCAACGCAGAGGTCTCCCAGATAGTTTCTCCCCTTCAGATTTTTTTAATGTGTATTTCTGCAATTCAATGCTAAAGGTTATGCTAGATGTTGACTTCTCACCGCGGAGACCCGGGTTCAATTCTGAATGACTTCAAGGAAGATTCGTGGTGGCACTGAAGCAGGTTTCTCTCATCATTCCGCCGTTGCTCCACATATATCTATTACCACCCCGCGAGGTGCACGATAGCCCTGACAGAGCGGCACAACATACCCTCGATCCTGAGTTAGGGTCGTCACCTCTGACCCAGCAATTGACATTCTCGGCGTAAATGTAGTTTAGGTTAGTTTCAGACATGACAACGCCATTTTTTTACATTTCTGCAAAGAATGCACAACACCGTAACAGTCTTATGTCCCGTAGAATGTCGCTGTTGCACGCTGACGCGCCTTTCCGTATCATTTCTAGGACACAGCCGACATCATTCATTATCAAAGTAGAAGAGCATCCCCTGTGACTGTAGCCTGTTTGTTGTCAGAAGGGTGTGCAGGCGTATTCATTATATTCTTGTAGTGCTTATTTGTAATTATTCATGTTGAATTGAGTCCTGACCACCCAGTTAGTTTCTTCAAGTGGTTCGTTTACATAAGGATGGGCCATAGCCCTTGAAAATCTCCCTCATGTAGAGCTTCTAGCAATAACATGAATTATTACCAAGAGCTTGCCACTATCCATTGAAATGCTGAAATACTTGTGAGTCAGATATAGAGGAATTAATGTTACAGTCCCGAGAAGATATACGGACCCCAGTGCAAGTGAACGACAGTTTCAGTACATAAATTTAATCATAGTGAAAAGAATCTTAACCCAGGTCTGACGTATCGCACCTGATATTTTTTGAGTGTCAAGTAATATGCAAGCTAATCAACCGTCTTTAAAGTGACTTGCTTTTCTTATGGGGTCGACACATTGATGAGTAGTGTGGCCTACGTCACTCTTGCCCTGTCACACGACCGAATATAACAAACATATGACAAAACACGTCACACGCTGTAAACCTCACAACACGAACAGATAGTCGAGTTCAAGCCACAGTGGAAAAGTAGCTTTAAAATTAAGTGCTCTTTAAGTAACTCACGGTAAAATCTATTTTTGTTACATAAAGTTCGTAATTGCCAAAAGAATGCGGCAAACATTTGAGTGCCACTGTGGATGTTTCCCTCGTTCTTAATTTATTCATCGAAGTTTTCTCAGTTGTACAAGTTATATTGGGTGCAAAAGTATAATGATTTTGACTGGTAAGGATCTGAGAGGACGCGATCGTGACGTATTTTAAGATATTGGACGTAATGCTTATTGTGTATACATGTAATGACTTCTACTCTCCATATCCGAGGGCGGTTCGTTCATTCGCCCAATGCTCCACGAGAAACGTAACATAAAAGGCTTGAACAATAGTTGGTATTCGAACCAGAAATCCATCTTTGCTTAAGTAGTATTGTTATTATTATTAGTGCATGCCTGTAATTGGCCTTGGTTGACTGAACGTTTTGATTGAATTGTTATTATTGAGCCACGTAGTGTAGGTTCAAACCCAACAGAAATTGTCACAAGCCTGTTTCAGTGTAGGTCTAATGTTAGGGAGTGCGCTGAATGCTAGCCTAGCCTAAACAAGTTGCTTCTTCCTGCAATAGATCATGGTCTTGGATGTGTCGACAGCACTTGACTCTGACTGTACCACCTGTACACCCCTTCCCATTCTGATATATGGATTAGTTTTATAAAACACGTTGCCAAGTGACATATTTTCTGAAATTTACAGTCTTTCTCGATTAGAGAGCGCTCCTGGGATATAAATGTCAAAGCTCCTACACCGCCTCTAGACAGTTAACGGCATATATTTATTTAGACTTTTTAATTTGTATAACGTTGGTCCCAAAAAATAGCTTTGGACCCATTCGTTATAACACAGTACCAGCATAAAAACTTTTTTCTCTATAAAACATATTTATTATGCCCAGATTAAAGTTAAGTTAAATGTTTTGGTGGGTAATATTTTCTTAAAATAGTTGGTTTAGATTTCTGCTTGAATTATTGTAGTGGCCTCACATGAGACGCTAGAAACAGAATAAATAATTAAATTGTTAAATAATGTGACGTGTCCTAAGATATTGTTGTCGCAGTTTCAGTACTTAATCTCTACATTTTTGAACTTCATGTCGGGATAATTGTTATAGTTAGATTTAACGTCACAGGAACCATGACTTTCCAACAGCGCGCTGCTGAAAGACAATTAAGTGGGGCTACAGGTGAATGTAATGGCCTCTTTGATGACGAATCATTGTAGTTATTCGTACGAAATTTGATACAGTCCAACAGTAGGCTTATGTATTGAAGGTAAATGAATAGGCATCTTATCTATCGACCAGCTGGAGTTTAAGCCTATCCAGGTGGCCGTCACGGTCTCACTTCGCGCCCTAGGATCGCGATTCGACTTTTTCGGGAGGCATTCTTTGTTTACTTTTATGTTGTCCTGTGAAGGTACAGGTCTTGCTATGGCCTGCCTCTATGATCTGGGGATAGGAGGAGACAAAGGCTGCAGTTGGACTGTAGCGTCAGGAAGGAGCAATTAATTACCAGGTTAGAAAGACATTTACAGATTTGTGTCTCTTGTTTAGGCTTAAATGTAAGCCTGTAACAATGGTAAAAGTGGAAAATCTCATTGTTATTTCACTAAGATCTGGGTATTGGAAGTTTGGACGTTCCGGTACTGAGACATTTTGTTGAAGAAATTCGCTCTAATGACACATACGCACTTGGAGGAATTTCAGCGTCGTAATTACGTTATTAAGCATAAAATGAATATGGTTCTCTTGAAGAACTTGGCTTTTAGAGTTATTTCGGACACACTGCTTATTATATTTTTATTCCTTTCATCCTGTCAGTCCCTTTTCTTCTTCCTCTTTTCTTATTTCCTTCCCCACATCCATCTGAGAAGTCCGCGTTAATTTTACCACAGTTCTGCGTGATTGCAGGAAGCTGCAAAATCGATGTCACACGTGCATTGCCTTCTCCAAACAGCAGAACCTTGACAGTGCTTGTGTTTTGTTTCATCTGTCGTTACTGATCGTATTGTTGTAGACAATAAACTCAAGTGTTGTAAACTTCGCTTCTCTCCACACCAGTCACCATGGCGACCGACATAGGCTATTTGGTTCGCACAAAAGCGAACTCTTGTTAGACAGTGATTGTTACTTCGGAACTTCGAAGAAGCGTTGAGTGACGATAAACCGAACCTGGGATAGTGCAAAAGTGACATATGTAATGGGAGGACCACGTTTAGAATGCGTTAGGGAGTTGTACCACTCACTGCGTCCACTCTAAAATGCAACTGTTCCTGTAATAACAATAAATTCACTGCGCCTAAACAACACAGCATGGAGACGTATGTGGGGAGTGGTGTTAATTCACCCATGAGTGGTCTGTTTCGCCGCTTTACTCCTGATGGAAGGCTAGGTGGGCCTCAGAGTCAGTTTGGAGTGGAGGCTGAAAGAAGAATCTTGCCCTTCCCGGGAATTTAACCCTGTTTCGTGGCGTATTATTTTACTGAGTTGTCCCAGCTCATTAGTATTGTTGTTGCATACCATCATGTTGACCAAACTGACAAAATAGTTATTGTAATCTGGCGTGTGTTTTACTTAGAATATAGGTACATCAGTATTTAGTATTAATCACATTTCCTGTTATTGGTACTGCCAGAATTAGGGGGGAAAGCACCAACAAAACATGATGCAGTATTACAAAAAAAAAGTTCTTCTCGGCGAACGTAGTGCTACAACATAATTAAAGCATTCGTGCTCGGTAACTGCGCATATGTGGGCCACGTGTCGTGATGTGTAAGATCAGCCTTCATATTTGAGCAGTGTCGTTTGTTAAAATCTGTTTCAGCTAACGTTTCGGCAAACACTGCAGTTGCATCTTAGGGTAAATCTTCTGGATAAGTGAAACAGACAGTACAGTTATGTACCCCAGGAAGGGAGATTGGAGTGGCCGCGTAAACATAGAGGAATGTTATGGTTGTTGATAGTTCTAAGCTTTGGTATATTTTATAATAATGAGTGTTGAATTGACTGGTAGGTCTCATTGATCCACGAGAATAGTATAAAAGTGGTCATGATAAGTTGGTGACACAAAAATATTAGTCCTATGATACATTATTAACTGTTTGAATCAATACATGATTGACAGTGGATATCATAAAGTTATACATTCTTAGGGCATCAGGATTCTAATGAAATTAATCTTATCACGTGTTAAGATTTCGTGGAATCAAATGTATAGGCCTATAGTCGATTTACATTAAGGATTCAGTTTATAAATTAGTGAAAAGATATAATTCCATTTGTGTATAATTACATTATTTTCACAAGTAAAATATTTGACCATATAAAATACTTCTCTATCACATTACTTATGGGAAGTCTCATTTGGAGTTTATTAATCACATAACTTCCGAATTTTACACAATTGTAGCCTATTTACTATCCAGTGTGAATGAGTAATTAAAATAAAAGTGACTATCATCATTAGCAGACTTTAAAATGTATTTTAAACGAATAGGATGTGAGGTGTAAACAGGATTCCACTGACCCAGGATGACCAGTGGCGGGCTGTTGTTAAGACGGCAATGAACCTTCGGGTTCTATAAATGGCGTTGAATTTCCTGATTTCTGTGCAACTTTTGCAGTACACGAACATCGGTACAAGTGAGAGATGAAAATAACGAAAAGTAGTTACATATAAGATGAGAAATAAAGTTCGATTTGAACTTCTTGTCAAGTTAGGCGTTCTACTGGATCAGTAAAAGCGAAAGTTAACTTCTTTTGACAAGCTCTGTCTTCAGTTCAGATGAATATTAGACAATTAACGTTTATGACCTAGCGAATTCACAACAGACTGCTTTTTTATTTCTGTACAATTGGACCGAAAACTGTACTCAGATAATTTCGTATTGATTTGATAATTTATATGTTTGTTCTCGAGCCACTATTAATTACTGGGCTTGAACTCGTTTGAATAATGTGAAATTCAAATAAATGTGCAGCGGTGTTTTCACAGTGGTTTGATTACATTTTCCTTAAATGTGCCCCTCTCTGCAGTCTCTTATTTGCTTTTAATTCAGTTGAATAATACAGAAGTGTGTGGCCTGGGAAACTCCGTGTAACTTACATTTCGGATAGGAAAGCCTACTGCCCTAATACGAGTATTCCTGGTTTTATTATATCCGACTTATAAATGTACTTTTGGGGCCATTGTCGTTTGGAATTAATTGAGTTGATAATAAATTCTGAATAATGTATCCGTATAACGGAAAGAAAAGCCACACTGCCGTAATATTGATTATATTCGACTTACAAGTTTTTATTTTAGCCTGCTATTCTGTGGTTTCTATGCAGTTAAAATGTACAAAAATTCTGTGGCGAGGAAGAGTGTATCTACTGCTATCTTACTCCGTAATTCATTGATTAAATCTGCCTTAAAATTTTCCACTTACGGCACTTTAATGTTTGGTTGCGGTTCAAGTGGTCTATCAAACATAACTCATAACAAATTAATTCCTTTGTAAGCAAAAGGAAAACCTTGCCATCGTAGCTTTTCCATAATTATTTGTCTGTACCTTCTCTAAAAGAGAATACTTTCATTTCTGTGTAACTGAACCAAATGTCATAGTAATAGTTTGACTATATTTTCCTTATATATTTACCTTCTTTGACCATCATTCTTTGGCTTTACATCAGTTGAATATGTTCAATGTCTAAATCCTAGCGTATCCGAAACAGTTTCACTTTTATACGAACGAACAAAAATTCGATGGAATATCATCAATGCACTTGTGATTCATATTCCACAAATACACAAATGTCGAAGGAAGTGCACGCACCAAACACATGGCTCCTTCATCTTTCTCGTCCACAGAACAAACTATTTTCTTGTCTCACCGTCATAGCACTATCTCGGGGTGTACTCGTGATAAGCACTGGGTCTATGGTGTGTTGTAACGTTGGTGCCGTTGTTTCCCGTCGGAGGAGAATAAAATCCCTGGTGATGGTATCCCGTAGCATGGTAGAGCCCCACTGCTGTTGAGGGACTAACAGTGGCCCCTCGACCCCCATAGGGGCCCGGAGTTGCCGCAGAAACCATGGTGCCTGCTCTCAACACTGCTGCCGCTGTGGACGCCGGGGACTTCACAGGACTGCCGTATGCACTGGGACCACTAGGCACTCCGCCAGCACTGCGCAAGCAAGTAACGTTAAGAGTTCGAAGCACCCAGTTCTCCAATACAAAGATCAGTCGCTAAATTCTGTTAAGGAAAACCCGAGTAATCGCTATTTATTCAGAGAGCCATAGGAAACCCATAGAGACTTGCAGTGGGCAACATCAGAGTTACTAAACGTTAAAGTAGGTGGTAAGCATAGACCTATTGAGTTACTACTGTGCTTTATAGAGAGATAAGTGAAATGTCGTTGCTCATTTTCGGCTGATTCTGAGATGCAGAAGAACAAGTCTTATCCCGCAAAAACAGAAGATTTCCTTATAGCTTCACGTTATAGTTTACTGCTCCTACAATGTGAAGAAAGTTTCAAAGCCGTGTCGTTCTAGGATTGTATTCGGAAAGTATCCAGTTCTAATTTTTTCCTCAGTTTCTCCAGGTGAATGTAGCCATAATGAGTTTTACCTTGAAGTTGTGTGTGCGCGGAGTGTGGTGGGAGGGGGAGGGGGGAGGCAGCCCACTTTGAGCCCTTGCCTTTCTAGAGAATTTTTCTGGCAAAGATTCGACATTTTTTAAGACTGTTTTTACCGTCGCAAGGCCACGTTCTGATGGTAGAGTTTATAGTATACTGTATAATTATTGACAGGATGTCGGTACAAGCGCGAATTTTACCCGTTCGTGAGAGGAATGTTGTGGACTCTGACACCCGAAAGCTGTGAGGTCGTTTACCTGATGGAAGTGTAGGCCGCCTGGTGCAGGTGGTGGTGGTGGTAGACGGGGCCATAAGTGCACAGCTCCGCAGGATACGGAGTGGCACTTAACATCGGAGGAGCGGCGCTCGTGTTGGGTGTGTGCGGAGACGTCCGGGGTGGGGGAGCCACCGACGTCTCTCCGTCGTTCTCTGCCAGGACAAACTTCATTAATGACAGACTAATCACCTCATTCTCGCCGTCAGCTGAACCCAGTTCCCTGTCTTGATGAGGCTAAGCTTCACATTAAGTTCCGAGAAAACAGTTCATGCGATCACATTGACCTCATGGCCTTGGGATCGTGGATTCGAATCTTGCTTCTGGATTTTATATGTGGTTGAGTTTTCTCTTTTATAATCACGTATTTAAAGACGCTTCTAAACTGCATATGTTATTCAAATGAGTGGTTATAAATCATGGATTGGAAGGGATCTGGAATGTTGCTGTTGTGCCCTGTTTAAAATTGCTATCTCTGCACTTGCTGGATGTTAATTGGTTCTTGGGTTATTCAACGACACTTTTTCAACATAACATATCATGTTATAGTTGTGTGGCATCTGATGTTATGATGGGGCGACAGAAAGGTTCTTAAAAAATAAATAAGAATTATGTTTACTGTAGCACATAATGTTGGAGGTCGTGTTTCACCTCCGAAACTATTGAATGGGTTTTAATTAGCCAAAATCTGTGAACGTTCGAATCTATTTCTGTAGAGTGTATTTAACTGGTCTTGACCAAAATTAAATTCGTTCGGCAACTTTTAGTAGAGATAGCCAATACGAAATTTCCATTCTGTGGAGATAAATATTTCATGCACTTCGTTAAAAGAACACATCACACAAGATAATGTGCACTGCCACAGGTTCAGGATATGTTTAGAGAAATCTGTTTCAGGATGTGATTGCATATTGACAGTGTTTTAACGAACTTGTGGTCTGTATTTTACTATACATGAGTGGCGTCCATTGTTTGATGTTCGTTTTAAAGCTGCTTCTTACGTTGATTTTATTTTCTAAACTCAAATAAGCGACAGAAGGAAGTGCAGTCTTAGCTGCAAGATGAAGGGTGACAGAGAGAAAAAGACAGATACGTTCGTGCAGCCGCGAAACAGACAGTTGAGAGGGGTTGTGGTAACGGGGTAACGATGTGTCCATATGTTAACGGGCGATTAATAATAATTGAGGGGTGGCAACTCGACGCGGCCTGACAAGCGGAGCAATCACAACTTTTATGTCACGTCGGCGTCTGATCTGAATATAGACTAGTGCTTAGAAGTTAGTAAGAGAAAAAATCGGGCCCCCAAACAAATATAAAATTTTTGTGCGACCTATTTGGGATGATAATGTTTAAATTGATCATAAAACACTAGAATATGAGGGTAGGGCTGGATTAATTTGGCACAGGATATGATCCTGTGGTGTGTTGTTTTGGTCATAGTAATGAACCTTCGAGGTCCATAAACGGCGGGGAATGTCTTGACTAGCTGCGCGACTGTCAGTATCTCAAGATCTGTGAACTAGGTGGACATCATGAAGAGTTGAAACGTGATTCAGATCCGAAGTTAAAATCTCTGGATTGAGAATACAGCTCGATAGATTAAATGCCACCGCAATAACTGGACATGTGGTATTGATTGGGACGTGAATTAGGAAGGAAACGACAGAGGAGAGGTTTTAATTGTTAGAATCGCTAGCCACTGAGCTGGCCAGCACGTCGTCGTCTGCCAGTGGATCTATCTTCTGACACTTTAGTTTTGTTACGTTTTTCCACCCACCATTTACTTTGTTCTACATCATCCTTCTTTCTCCCTGTCAAAGTCTCAAGGCACATTGAGTAATAAATTACCCTCACACTTGAAGCGAAGGCGTCCTGCCCGTCACTCATTAGGACGCAGCGACCTGCTTCTGCTGCAGAATACCAACTTGCCAGAGCATATTCCCCCAACAGCAGTTATATTGTAAGACTTCAACCCAGAAGACGGAAATCTTCAGCAGTTATATTATTGTTATTATTCACGAATTATTTTACGACTAAGCCTTATTATCTGCTAACTGACACAATGGAGGTGAATCCCTGTTGAGAAACCGAACATCGCCCTTGCTTCGTATTCGGGAGGTTCCGTGTTGAAATCTCGGCCCGGAGACCGGCTATCCTCAATAAAACTTTTTGCGGTGTGAGGGCGCTGAAGTCTCTGGCTAATAAACTGAATGGTGTTGCCGTATTTGGTTGGCATATGGTCCGTTCCCAGAAGCAGGTTTGTTGGAGGAATCAGTCAATCAACAGACTGTTCGTTGCTGTAATGAAGTGTAGTTTTGTTCTGCTTGCTGCTGTTCTGCAGTACAACGATGATCGGTTTGGTCTGGTACCAGGAATCGCTTTACAGGCTGTCTCTCCTGTATCATCGTTCTGGCTGGTTGGCTAAATGTCGCACGTCTTGTAATGGCGGGCAGATAATATGAGAACCACGTCGCGGTGTGGGCAACCCGTCCTTCACACAGGAATGCGGCTCTCCTTCCTTGTGCCTGCCTGCGTGTCGCTAACAAGCCGGCCATTTTGGGCTCGAGACTCACTGGCTCATTGTTACGACTTGATGGTGCGGGGTTCTTCTTGAAAAGCTGATGGTTGCTCAGCCAGTCAGCAATTACCTCTTTTTAATGGATTCTGAAGCTCATATTACCGTTTACATCAAAGGCTGTTTCTCAGAAAAACTGATTTTAATTCACGCCCTCACACGCTTTTTAGCTGTGATCTAATTGCTATTATCCAGTCGTCTGCACCCAAATGGAAAAAAAGGGGGGGTTTGCTAAACGTCCGCTAGTACAAGGAGCGCATGAAATCAGGGTCTCAGCTGATAACTTCAAATCTGAGGCCAAAATGTGTGTTTCTTTGAAAACTAGACCGAAAGCATCTGTTATGCAGGAATGGACTTTGGTTTACTCAAACTCTTCTGTTTTATTTGGTCAGCGCCGTTGCTTATTCCACTTTAACCTTGCAATGTGCGCTGTTTACCTGAGCAAGAGAAGGGATGCATGCAGCGTTTCATTGGCTGCAACCAACACTGGGACAGTCCTGCTATTGGCTGGTAATAAGAGTTATGGTGGGACGCGTTATGAACACGCAGTTTGTACGTGCTGAGAATCTCCAGGTGTGACACTGCTCCCTCTTTTCCCTTCCAGAGAAAATAAATACACTGACAAAACTTGTAAAATGGAGGCAGCATCTTAATCCGTCTAGGTTCGACTTCAGCTAATTGATTGACTGGCTGTTTGATGGAGCCTTGTGAGTGTAACGGTGACCATCTAGATTTGAATTTGGAAGTACCCTTTTCGATGTCCGACCAGGGATTTTCGTCATTCTACACAGTCTAGCCAGACAATTGCCACTTAATCGCATGTACTGATTAGAATTTAATGTGGTTTAAAATTATTTTTTTCGGCACAGAAGATAGGATGATTGCGTTGTAAGAGGTCTGGTATGAGACCGGAGGTTATCGCGGCGGTGAAGATGACGATGTCGGTCCTCTGGGCTATGACAAAGGCTTCGACCAACAGATTTAAATCTGTGCTAATAGAATCCGCTAATATGACGGCTCGCCATTTTGATGAATCCTGAGCGAGTTAAATTCGATTCACATTCTCATACCCTGGTGGTCAGACACACACATTTCTAAATGACACAATTTAAATCGTTCTATCTGTTCTGTGTCACGAATTCCATGCTCACACTGCACATCGCCCGTTGTGCATTCGGTCGCCGTGAAAGATTCAAGTTCGTCAATAGACCCTGTGCAGTGCAAACCATTCGTCACTTAATTCAGCTCTTCGAGGTTTTAGTGCGAGACTGTCTCTCAGCGGAAGAAAAGGACGTGAATGATGGTATTTCGTAACAGGACGCTGAAGAGAATGTTCGGACCTGAGCGAGAGGAAGAAACAGCAGGATAAAGAAAACTGCATAGTGCGTAGGATAATAACTTGTTGCACTGTTCACTAAATAAGCCTATTGGGGTGGTCAGACAAAGCATATGGGATAGGTGGAATGTGTAGAACGTATGGGAGCGATGAGGAAGGCATACAAATTTTAGTCGGAACACCTGAAGTGAAGATACCTAGGCATAGATGGGAGGAACGTAAAGGAAATAGCGTATGAAGATACCTAGGCATAGATGGGAGGACAGCAGTAAACTTAACGTAAAGGAAATAGCGTGTGAGAGAGTGGAATGGATTCATCTGGCTGAAGACAGCTTCTAGTAGCGGGCACTGTTGTGAATACGGTAATGGACCTTCGGGTTCAATAAAATGCGGATAATGTTTTGATCAGCTGAGCGATTGTTAGCTCTTTTAGAAGGACCTAGTTAGATAATATTTTTAAATATGCTTTTAGAATGGATGTCCCTTCTTTGTCATTAGAACCTGTCCCGGAATTCTGTTCAATTTTTTTCGAAGGGGAGACAGTGTTTTCTTCTTAACCCCCCAAAATTGGAATTTTCTGAATCCCCTATTTGTACAATCCAGAATAAATTCCTGGCCCCACACCCCCATTAGGTGGAAACCACAAGTAGGTTCCTTCGCTGGTGAGGAGGAGGATAACATTCCTGAGAGCAGTGGATCTATGCATTAGCCGTCGAGAGAAATACTGAGTAGCTGCATGTGCAGTGGTATCTAGGCGGCCGTGCAGGGAATGCTGTGCGTTCTAATGACGGCCGTACTGATGTTTAACAATCGCAGAGTGGTATGTTCCTCGCCGATTTGAACACTGGCCTTTAACATCTGGAGATGTATATATAAACGGGTCTCCCAGATGCGTTTGTGTCTCTTGTTTGGAACGCTTAAGTATATTCTCCTTCCCCTCTCCCCCGCAGTCTACAATTCTGTTTTTAGAAACGTTCGCGCACACACATACAAAAAAGACGTGACATCTATTATCTTCCGTGTATAAATGTGTCCTCGTGAAATAACAGGACTGAATCGATGGTTTATTCGGAACGTAACCGACTTGAATCTCGGCAGTTCTAACGGCTTGGCCCTGCCCTTTCTGAGGTTGGGTTTCCTCAGTCTATGAAAAAGAATACCGGGACACTTTAATACAGGCTGTGACTGCGTCTTACGAATTCTTACCCACTCATCTTGTTCACCTTTCCATCCGAACCGAAGAGAAGAAGACGAAAGACAAGAATGAGAAAAATATGTGAATAATGAGGAAGAGAAGAATAAATGAAAATCGTTTCAATGGAAGTGCAAATAATTCCATGATTTACAATGGAAAGAGAACATGGCACATAGACGGATAATCGGCCGCAGAGGAAACCATACCGAGTGTCCCACTGGTACAGTTTCTGGATGGAGGCCTGAGTTCTTGTTTTGCACATTTCTTTCTGATAAATATAGCGATACAGCAGACAGGGTCAGTTCCGTTGTCTCAGAACGTAAGGTCTGATTACATATTGCGGTAGTTTTGCTCAGTTTCTTTTCGCATATTATTTTCATATTGCTGAGTTTTGAACTAACTTACAAAGCAGCATTACCATCTTCGTGTTTGGGTCGTCTTTACGGAGGACTTAGGGGTTTAAATTCCTTTATAAATATATAAAACAATTCAAATTTTCTGGAAAAAAATTGTACAACAACGATCTGATGACGAAGGGATGAAGTTTAACGTTAGAAGCACGGGTTCTTTGAAAACTGTGTAATTGATTATTTTTGAAAACGACTTTGAAGTGTAATCCTGTTCAGGTCTCCACCACTTGTATTTATTCACAAAGTACTAGGTTTGAGTTCCTACCTGTCAACTGGCTATTGTGATTAAAGTTTCCGTGGTAGTCTTTTATATTCATCAGGCGAATGCTGGTACAGCGTCCTTAAACATATCACTTATCCTATTTCCATATCCTCACGTATTCATCACTTCGCAGTAGGGTGGAACGGTGTGAACTGGATTCGTCTGGCTGGCTTAGGTTAGGGCCAAATGACGGACTGTTGTGAAAGAAGCGGGCAATATTTTGACTAGCTGAGTGAGTCAGAGGTGACCAATTTCTTGGTTGTAGCCTGGACGGTCTCGCCATAAAAATTTATAATTTTTGTTCTGAAATATTGATCTTTGTCCATGCGCAATGCTGAGTGTACTGACCTTTGGTTTCCTTTGCTCCAAACTGGACACTGCAGGTAGGTACAGGATTACTGCCCCTGGATGGATTCCTCAGTCTCTGATGTGTCCCTAACTGCAGATGGTTGAGGACATCCACTCCACTACAATACACAAAGGACAAAAGATTAACTGACGTGATCCAGATAGTGGGTTCTTGGTAGCAGCAAAATAGGCCAATAGTTAATGTTAATGGACGATTCTCAGGTTGTCGATGTTGGTCTTCTGTGTTGTAACGCCGTGTGGACTTGTAGGTAAATAGTTTTCGTAGGAACATACTGCCTTTATTTTCAGCCCTATAGATAGACGCAGTAAGTCTACACGGCGTTGCAACCTAGGAGACCACGTGATATCTTCTCCGACCGTCGCGTGAGAACCTCAAATCTTATATAGTTTAATAAATTAACATTATGCAATTAATATGTCATTTATCAGGTTGGTTCATTGGTAATACGCATGGCTTGTCTTCTGAAGATGCCGACTTCATATGTGGTCTGTAATAGCTAAAGTTCCTGTATAATTTCTCTCCAGTTCGTGATTTTTGTCCGTCCCTATCTGTGTCTAATGCAGGCCCGCAACACGTTGCCCGCGGAGACATTTGAAATAACGAAACGTCTTTTAACCCTGGGAACAGCGCGACAGAACGCTGAAAAAATTTCACCCGTGTCCTGGCAAACTATGAAAGAAAACTTACCACCACTTCCATATTCCCAAGTGACCCTGTCATAAACCCTTATTGTTAGCCGTTGTTCTTTGCCGGAATTAAAATAACTTTGTCGACGATTGCTACGGGGATGTTTTCTTGTTAACATCTTTCTGATGTTTTCATTACCGGACTTATAGTCAGTTTTATTGTGCAATAGATCACACCCAAGTTAATGTCAATGCAGTAATATTTTTAAAAGGTTATGGTCTTTGTTGACTGATTAGTAAATTGTGTTATTGGTAGATACGTAATTTCTTTTTCTTGTAATTTCACATACACATAGCGACAATTAACGTTAACAGGATGGCCGGCGAGATTTAGTTACACTTAATAATATGAGCTAGTTGGTTAACTTATGACTGTCAGAAACAGAAGTTATTGCAACATTTTAAAATGGCATTCGATATTAAACTAATGATTCTCATGCCATGTAAAGACTGGGCGGCTGGGACTGGTTTCTTAGATGCGCGAATGGTGCACGGGATTTCCGCACCTAAATTAACTTAATATACACATTTACCCCCACAGTTTCCCGTCGTTTCGACTTCCTTCGCCGCAACGGGAATCCGGAAACTCGTGCCCTGAAAAAAACTTCCTCTTATTCTCGTCTACTTAATCAAGTTGTGTCTCACTGTGGGACTCGGAACAGTTCTGATATTATCACTAAGATGTCCTCTTTACCCATTTTTAATTTTTCCTACGTAACAAGCCTGTAAATAGAGTAAAACCGCGAAACAAGATAATTGGAACCAAGATTTCGAGGGATCTGGGTTGCCACAGTTTTATTAGGCAGCTGTAATTAAAATTGGGTGTGAGAGAGCAAAGAAGAGCCCACGTTAGGTTAAGAACACCAATCAGACTTCAAGATACCCTGCCGAATTAATTATTAATAAATAATACAACTCTTATGTTACTTTAAAATAGACTACCCGTGTAGTATGTTCAGTCAGTGAGAACAGGTCTAATCGAGAGTTCAATGAAATTTTTTTGAAACTTCAGTAATTTTTGTTAAGGTTTTCCGACCCGCGGTCACTTCGCATAACCCCGTTCGGCCACATTAGCAGTAATTGTCCACCTCCGACTTACAGGAATAAGCACCCACACAAACACTGATAGAGCAGACGATAGAGAGCAGAGCAGCACATTTAGTTTCGTACATACGGTGTTAATCCACTACCTCCAATTATTTTACTTTTTTAACAGTACATATGTCCGTATTGTGCTGTGGTATAAGTAAGTTGCGATATGGTTTATCTACACACGTGTATGTCACGGAAATTTTGAGACGAACTATGTTGAGGAGCGGAAGTGTCGTCATTAACCACAAGCAGAATTATATAAATGCAGCGTACCATTGAACTACTACGCACAGTCTTAGTTAAGTTTTGGGCATATCAGAATGGAGCCTACTTGCATAGCTGTGAGTTCACTGAAGGTGTTAATGGCCCTAGTGACCTCGTTAATCAATGTACAAACCCCAGAAGACCTCCAGTCACCGTCCCAACTTCACGACGGAGATCAGTACGACTTCGTGATTGTCGGGGCGGGGTCAGCGGGTTGTGTTTTGGCCAACAGGTGAGTGGCATTGCCCATCATACCGCAGCTGACCTCAGGATAACTTCGCTGCTGTTGGTTAATATAGGTTCCAGTTCAACACAGAATAGTCGCTCGGCTCTTTTCTTATTATCGAGACCCGGGTGACTTAAAATATAATTTGTGGTGGAGGAGGTTTCTCTCCGAGTTCTTCAGATTTACCCTGATAATCTTTGTTCAAACATGTCATCGCCCCATGAGGTGTGAGGTAGTACATTATTATACTCTGTGTCCCAAGTTAGGGCCTTTATCTGTGACCCCGCACTTGCTCGGTTCCGGAGTAAAGGTATTGACGTTTTCCGTGGTTTTACTCATGGCCTCCAGGTAAATGCTCTCATACAACCTTAGATAAGGCCGCGCCTGCTTCCTTCCGTATCATTTCAATTCACTATTTGTCGATTACTTTGTTATTTGACGCTTTGTAATCTGAACTGTTGGCCGCATTTATTTTGAAATCTGTGATACATGGGCCTGTAAGCCACCTATGTATTTGAGCACATGTAACTTGCCAGCTGGTCAGTGTGCTATGAACGATTCTGAACCTGCTGCAGGCTGTCCGAAATACCGCAGTGGTCCGTCCTCCTCCTTGAGGCTGGCGGAGAGGAGCCTTTCTTAGCCGACGTGCCCGGTTTCCTCGGATTCACTTGGGGTACCCGTGTGGACTGGCGCTACGAGGGAGTCCCAGGTGTGATTTGTGGGGGAGTTCCATGTCCCATCACGAGAGGGAAGGGTCTTGGCGGCTCCAGTTCTATCAACGCTATGCTTTACATCAGGGGCAACAAAATGGATTATGACTACTGGGCTAGAACGGGTAAGTCTGATTTTTATATATTATGATGGACTCTCAAAATTACGTTAGTTTACAAATTCTGTACTTTGAAGTGATTTACTAATTCTTAAATATTGGTGATGCTCATTAAGTTTTATAACTCGTAAGCTACATGGTCCCTATGAACACCGAGACTCTTATTTATCGTCTTTGTACTTACACTGTACGAATATCAACTGCCCATATAAATTAGTGTATTATTCTGCCAACCTTCTTTCTGCTGTTTCTATCCCATATCAGCATCAGTTTTGACCTCGTGCATTTCGCTTCAGTGATAGAGGCGGATAAGAAACATTAGGAAGAGGCAACAGGATGTCTCGTGTTGATTCTCATTCGGGAGATATCTACTTCGAATCTAAGCCGAGTATCAGCTGTTCTGACCGATGAGGTTGTCGTTTTTCTCACTTCCCCTAGGCAAATGTTTACGCGCGTATGTCTTGGCTTCCTAGTGAGTATTATCTTACTATTTTACTGCATTGATGAGTAAACCACGCATCTGATAGAGAACCTCGTAAAATAAGCTAACTAGTTGAAGTCGAAGCTTATGTAAGTAACATTTGAAAATTATTTCCTGACTAATAACTCGTCTCTACTATGAAGATTAATTGGTTCATACTGTTTAGGGAAATAATGGTTGTTTACTCTTAGAATTATACGAAACCCATAAAACACTATAGGTCAAATGCATAGTTGTTGAATGTCAAAGAAGGTGATACATATTGCATTTTAAAATATTAAGAACAAACGTGAGGTCAAATGCATAGTTGTTGAATGTCATAGAAGATGATACATATTGCATTTTAAAAGATTAAGAACAAACGTAAGTTACAAATACTAGAGTCATGTTTGGAGAACTTTACGATTTAGTCATCACATATTCTGACGTGTAATTTGTTTTCGCGTTTCTGCCATGCTTTTAGTTGATGACTTAAAAACATCGCATTTCGACATATTGAATCAGATTTCAAGTCGGGATTATGAAAAAATATAATATTTATCTTAAACATGTTCATTTACATACGAAATCTTCAGCCACAAGATGACGACACTGAGGCATCAGGAGAAAATATACAGGCCTGATTAAAATGAGTTGTTACGAGCGAAATTGAATACTGCCAAAATAATTAGCTACAACACAGAAAGGAAAGAATAAAATTAGAATAGTCCTACAGGAAGAGACACTGAGACGAAGAAATCTAGAGATTTTGGGAACATAAAACTGGTCCTAATTCTGCATAGTTCATGACGATGACAAATGATTATATTCTAAATAGTCTATACTGTTCATTGCGGTCGAGTGGTTAGTACTCCTCTTTGCATTCTCGGGATTCTGGTTTCTGTTCTGTCCAGGATGTAATCTATCCAGATGAAGCTTTTTGTGGTTTTTCCAAGTTTCTTCACGCAACTTCTATAAGAGGTCTTTAAAGTAAGCGACCACATCTTCCTCCCATGTATTTTATAATTCATAAATCTCAGTCTTCTCATTCGGCGCTGAGTAAGATCACCACTGTAGTTTGAACTCGTCGTTAAATAACTCAAAAAGAGAGATACAGGATGATGTGACAGTCATGCACGTCACCAACACTGTGGTAGCTGATTTGTTATTCTTCTCTACAGGTAACACAGATTGGGATTTTGAACACGTCTTACAATATTTTAAGAAGTCTGAAAACAATTTAGACCCTGATATTCGTGGAGACACGGAATACCACGGCGTTGACGGATACTTAAATGTTGGAAGGTTCCCATATCAAAATGAAGATGTGAATCATCTGGTTGAAGCCTTGAGAGAAATAGGATATGCAGAGGTAGACTGCAACGGTAAGCAACAGAGTGGATTTATGATTGCCCAAGCGACACAAAAGAATTCTATACGCCAGAGCACAAATAGAGCATTTCTTGAACCTATACTGAAGAGAAGGCCAAATCTGAAGGTTGTCACGAATGTCAGAGTCACTAAAATACTGATACATCCTCAGTCGGTGGCGGCTTATGGAGTGGAGTATGTGTTAGAGGGAAACAGACATGTGGCTGGTAGCATTTTTGCCACGAAAGAAGTAATCGTTAGTGGTGGAGCTGTGAATTCACCACAGTTGCTCATGCTTTCTGGAGTTGGTCCGAAAGAAGTTCTTCAGCCACTAGGTATTCCTGTTATGAAGGATTTGAAGGTAGGAGAAAACCTTCAAGACCATGCTTCAACACCTGGTGTTTTCTTTACACGTGAGAAGCACAAAACATCTCAACTTTCGGATATATTAATGGATTTCTTGAAGTACTCGGAGCCAAAGAAGGAGGGACTTTGGGCTTCAACCGGAGTAAATCAACTGATTGCATATATAAACACGAAATATGCCAATAAATCTATTGACCACCCAGATGTAATGGGTTTCTTTATACATCTGAACCCCAAGGAAGGGAATGAAATAGATAAAGTGGTATTTTTTCCAACTGTTCTTAGACCCAAAAGCCGAGGGAAGATTATCATCAATAGTACAGATCCTTTCTCTTCACCTCTCATCTACCAGAACTATTTCAGTGAACTTGACGACATTAAAATACATATTGACGCTTGCAACATTGCTAAACAACTTGCAGAAACAAGCGCATTGAAGAATGCGGGCTACGTTTTAAACACAACGTTTCTTCCAACAGAGAACGACTTCAAAACCGGGAAGAACCCTCTTTGGAGAGATCCTGAGTTTTCTACTCTGTTTTCAAACTTTCATCTGTGTGGGACTTGCAAAATGGGACCTTACAGTGACCGCAATGCAGTGGTGGATCCCGCACTGAGGGTGCATGGCGTAGCGAGACTGAGAGTTATTGATGCCTCTGTAATGCCATATATAGTGAGCGGAAATTTAAATGCACCTACTGTCATGATCGCTGAAAAGGGGGCGGATATCATAAAGAGACACTGGAGGCACCTCTAACGGTTACAACGGATGGGAACGATTGTGTATCTCCCAGATTACTATTATTTTTGCAGGTCTGCCAGACAAATGCTTAAGATTTAATGATTCAATATATGTATCCATCAGCATAAACTAAGTGTGGAAACGAAAGAAAATGGTTATCAGGAAACATTAAGGGGAATTATAAGGGATGTTACAATGGCCATTCCTCGAACTTAAGCTTGATATCAGTTACATTTTCCTTGAAAATGCTTATTTACACGATTACAGGTATGAGTTGGTTTGGTAATGATATATTGTACAATCTAAAATCTGATAAATTTAGAAACTAACTACCACGTAAGTTTAACATTCCTAATTAATGTAAAATAGCCTACATAAATGAGCTGGAATATAAATTATAGATAAATAACTACGTATTTCTAATATAAATGCCTTGTTATGAAAACCAAATGTTAAAGGGAAATTTGGCGGCGGTGCGTTGTCTAGTATATGGGAAACACGCGGTTCTGTGCGAGCGTCATTTGTTACAGTTCATATGAGATGAATGGCTTTCACATTCCTGGCGGCTATTAATTCTTGAACCCCCTCCGCTTTTCTCAGACACACTTTTCTGTAGAGAAGGTTGACAGAGAAAGGAAATGCGGGAGCATTAGTTCAGAGTTGGCTTCAATCCAAAATATATGCTGGAAGAAGAAGTCTGAAAAACATGTCTTTAAACCGAAATTCATCACCCGAGTTTGTTTTCTGATATTCGTACGTAGGTCAAGAAATTATTATATTTATTTTTCTTAAGCATAATCAAGGTGGTGACTTGACCACCAACTTAGTACGTGGCGGTCTTCAGATTAGAGATGTTTCTTTCCTCTTTAAAATCAGTATGTATAGGCAGAATAATAACCAGGTCCATTGAGAAGAGTCTGTGTTGAAATGTTGACAGTTAGTCACCAGGTTAAGAAACAACTCCATCTTATATGAAACGAGAGGGTTAATTGCTGTGTCTGCAAACTGTGCCCCACTGGACATGAGTCAGTTATATAAATCCACATCCTCACACCCTATTTATTGAAGATCCATGTTCCCATCTACTCGTAGCCTGACTTCCAAATCATCTCTTTCCTCATGATTTTACAATCAAAATTTCATATGCATTTCTCAACCCTCGATACGTTCTACATGCCTCGTCCATTACATTTTCCTTAATTACTTGTCCTTATGTTCGTAAATTCCTAGCTTAATACTACGGTTACATGATCCCAAGAGAACGACCTTCCAGCAACCATTGGAAATAGAAAGGCCTCAGAGACGGTATGGACGTGGGGATGCCCGTATAAGGAATCGAACAGTGGTCTTTCAGTCCATAGCACTGTACGTAATGCATGCACTAACATAAATCTTAAAAACTTACCAATCATCTGGATCACAGTCTCTGAATCCTTTCGCGAAAGGGTTGCTCGCGATTTTGAGTTGTGTGATCTGAAACAAATGAAAAACGTGTGCAGATGCTATGGAAACGAACGACCAAAAATCGGACCGAAGAGGGCCTTTTCAACAGTTGCGTGGACTGATGATTGAAAGGTAAAATCTCAGTTGTATACTGTTCGCTTATGTTGAAGCAGAACATTTTTTTTTACCAGAGGTATGCAACGCGCTAGTTGCTCAGGGGAAGAATTAAAAGCAGGAGTTAGAGGAGATCTTGTACTTGGAGGACGAACTAACGTTTGTTCTTAAGGCGTTATGCATAGTAAATCAAATCTGGAGTTTCATCCACTTGACTTTATCGTACCCAGTTTTAGGTACCGGTTTGGTTAATGAAAATAGTAATGTTTATCTGACTAATTGTTAAAATTATAGAGGGCCAAATTATTATCGTAACAACATCGGAATATCTCCGCGAGAATTAATGCGAGATGTATATGTTGTCAGTTATCAGTGTACCTTTGCGAGGACTACAAAATAGGGGGGGGGGGGTTCTGTTCTTAAAATAGTAACAAAGATTAACAAGTTATAATACAATAAGGCGTGCATACATAAGACCCACAACTACAGACAACATTATGCATAATATTTTGTGCCATCCGGAACGAAAAAAAATAGGTTATTGAAATTGAAGGAAGAGAAGAACAGAGAGGAAAGACGAATTATCTAACTTAACGGAAATGCAGATAACTGAGCAGCGCCAGCGGCACTCCACTTACCCGGTGGTTCTGATAGGCCGTGACGGCGGTGAACCTGGTTTCCGGGAAGATAAAGGTCTTGAAGTTTTCCGTGCGTGCGGTGTCCGTCATCTCGGATTTGGGCGGGATGTACAGCACGTGGAACCGGGGTTGGTACCTGTGCATTGAGTTCAGGATGATCTGCAACACACCGAAATATTAGACCACCTGTAATTGCGATCTGTTGCTGTATCTGATGGTATGCGATCCACGAAGCTTATCTATCATTCAGTCACTTCGGAGCGCAGAAATGCATAGGACTATAGGTCTTCATGTAAAGTACCTGTTATTGTCCGATTTTGAACAAAGTTAGTATATTTCGACACATTTTAGTAAAACTCCCCAGTGTCAGATTTCATGAGAATGCACACACATTTATTTCAATAGACGCTCCACGGGATTCGAACGCATCTAAAACGACTCATGGTACAAGTATTTAGTAATATACGTAAAACAAAATAAATTGTAAAATTTAACTTATTACGTTCTGCAGTTGTTATAGATTTGAAACATTATTTAGAATATGAATTCACATTTCAACTGTCGTTGGAACATCCCCAGAATAGTAAATGTATTAATGTGGCCCAGGGTAGGATTTTTAGGGGAATTTTGTAAGTACGGGACTCGACACATTCGGGTTCAATAACAGCAGGGTGTTTCCTGGTCGTCTTAGTAGTTACCGCTGTTCAAAGAAAACCCTGTGCTATGGTGTTAACAGTTCGTTATTTAACGATGCTGCACGAACTGCGAGGTTATGTAAAGTAGAGCAATTTTCATATCAAATGATTGAAAATTAGGTGACTGTAGTCAGTTTCAAAGTTTTGTCCCGGAAGTAACGTGGAGTAACTGAGGAGAATACATATTACTTAGATAACCTTTATCTCGGCTGAAAATCTTGGTCAGTGCTCTAGAATAGTTACCGTTTATGTAGCCTGCTGGGCCTGAAATGATACAGCGTCGTTAAAGGAATGGATAGAAACGTGGCTGTCACATCGGTTACCTACATGACCGTTGTCGTCCAGCTGATTGTTGGTTAATTTCAGTTTGTCGAAGGACACGACCTGTTTCATCCACTGGGCACCCGTCGCGGGGGAATCGGGGTGTACGTGTATCCTGGGGGGTGAGATGGGGTCCGCTTTGCCAGCCACCACCCAGCTCGAACTGAAAACACAAGACAATTACTGACGGCCAGCCTCACGCTCCAGCCGCTTTACTCTCGCTGAAAGTGCCTTCAGTACCCATTGAGTAGGAGGTTAAGTGGTCTGGACACTGTGGCGGCAAAGGTACAGTTACTTTTCTGCCGAAGTAGGACCTCGAAGTTCAATCTTCGTTGTGCATGCAATTGAATGACATATGAAACAGTTGACACTCACCTGTGGAAGGCATATCGGTATCGTTTGTCATCAACCGGTACGAAGTCCATCATTAACATGTAGTCAGCCTGTGGGTCCAGCCCATACAGTCTCGCTTGGAAAGTTGGGAACATTCGTCTGGAAAGAACAGAATATCAAGCAGTTACCAAGCCAGGCATGTGGCGCTCTCAGTAGAAAGTCGGCTGTATGCCCGTTTTCTCCAGAGCTGCAGGAGTGCTGTTCCGTTTTGTGGAGTTATTCCCTGCTGTCCTTTCGGATGCCGTTTATCACACACAGTTGTTCTATTCATTCCTTCGTATATTCACCCATTTTCCTATTTCTTGGATACCGCATCGGTGCTAGATACATCAGCCTTTTCTTTTTAAAGCTCTCATTTAATTCCCTTCCAATATTTGTTTTGTTTTTGTGGCGTCCCGTCTTGTTCCAGGTTCATCCATATATCGGAGAGGGCGTGGTGCCACCCTTGCGTGCTCTTGGTTTTAGTTCTGATTCTCTGCATAGGTGTTTACATTTCCATACAGTATCTTCTAAGCATCCAAATATATTAAATTAATAATAAATAAATAGTTATATTTCATACTTTCTCCCAGGTTTCAGGAAAATCTGTTTCTCTTCAAATAAGACATGACTGATTCCTTCCATATCCATAACTACTAATCATTCATGATCATCTTCCCATCTTATTTGACGCTACAGTCTTTTTAATTGAAACGTTGTCCTTAAATAAGTTACGAAATGATCAATCAGATTTTGTGTCGTGTTCAATATTTTTATAGATCATCCACTTATCGAAATTAATGTGATGTATTTTAATCTGGATACGAATACCTGACTGATGCTAACGTTGGGCTAATTAAATTAAAGCTGTTACTTGCCATGGATCTCAGATGGGAAAACAGGTGGATTTCTGTTGTTGATCACTTGCAAGACACGCGAAATGCGAGGGAATAATAGTAGAATGTAATGGAATTAATTTTAGTAATCCAATTGTGAGTTGAGTTTAAATGATCCAGGATTGGGTGTAATGATGCGACTTTGTATTGACATTGAACTGTCAGACAATACGATTAGTGAGAGGGTTAGTGAGGTATTTTGGAGCTGAGTGTAAGAAAATATCACACATGGAAGTTTGCAGTTGACCGAAATGAAGTGTGCGTAAGAAGGGACAAAGGGACACAAGGACACAAATAAGTTTAGCTAGCGTTCTTCACTTTCTTACGAAATATGCGCCGAGGCTTTTCTAATAAGAGATTTGGATCTTTTATGTATTTATCAGATGAATTTAAAACTAAGTAAAATTGTTTATTGGAACAACTGTCAGTTTCATGTTCCGCTCGCTTCAGCTGCATTTTTTTTCTTTTTTACTTATTCATCTCCTCCGCCCACCCAAGCAGTTGTCTAAGCTCTCCCCAAACCAGTGAACCTCGTTTTATATAAAGCAGATCTCGACAAGCCACAGCAGCAAAAAGTTATATTTTTTATTAAAAGAATCCTTGGAAGAAAAACGGAGGATGCTGTAAAGTCGATACAAACACAGTCCGTTCCATACACTCAGCAGACGGCCTGGTCCTGCTGCCTCAACCTCGGTAACCGTGGGTGAAATCGAACGCCAACGCATGAGCTTTCGTGCCTTCTTTGATCAAAGTAAATGGAAAATTTGTGTTTTTTTAGCGGCGAATTCTGTTCTACAAATCAGGGCATAAGGAAATACCGTATTAATAACCCCTCCCCCAAGATGGTCGCACCTAAATGCTAAGGTATTTGAAGAATAACAATATGTCACTGTTTTATAGAAAAACATTTTTATACTCCTCTAGTTTTAGTGATTAGCGTTGTATGCAGTAGATGACCACAAATATATTTGAAGAATACAACATTGCATTGAACGAATTTCGAAATCCTACTCAATAACTTTAAAAACCGTTAACAGTGATACGCAGTCACGTGCAGAGCGCGAGCATTGCGTTTGTGGGCTTAAATACAACTTTTTTGTGTGTGTGTCCGCGATTTTCTGCCTTGTCGTTTGATAGTGGAAATGTTGTGATGTGCTCATTCCCTGTCCAGTGTGCAGTGCATTGAAAGATGAAACAATGAAGGACTGAAAGTAAGAAAAAAAGGAAGGAGAACGGATACAGAGAGAATAAGATAATAAAATGAAAGCACGAAGGAAATAAGGGAGGAAACAATTAGATAAGACTGGAAAGCAGACGAATGAGAGACAGGGAGAATAAATAAGGGGCAAATAAAGGATTAAAGAAGGAAGTAGATACAAAGAAATGTGGACAGTCAGAAAAAATTAATGAAGGGATGAAAGAAAAATACGTAAATATTAACTGATAAGAAATGAAGAGGGGTAGCCTGAGAGGCAAAAGGAGATCGCGAAAGAAACGAAGAGAAATGGAGATAAGGAAGCAAACAAAGCGGTGAGGATGCTTGCTAACAGACCTGCCAGCCTTTGTGACGATCATCTCTGTGCCGAGCTCGTTAAACTCGTCCCACAGCGGCTTCATCTCGAGGGCGGCCCCCGTGTTGAGCAGCTTGGGGTGAACTGGCAGGGCGCACTTCTTCTTGCTCGCCGATGCCGTCCCCGTGTCTTGCACGGCGTCCTCCGTTCCGCCGGCCGTCGTCTTGCCGCCTGGGAAGTCCCGGCACTTGTCCCCCGCACTCTGCAGACATGCTACACACAACACACACTTGTCTAACGACGCTGTGCCAACTTCAGAATCCTATAGTTTCGAATTACATGAGGATTTGAGAATTAACATGAAATGATTCATATAGAATATGCAGAACCGAAGAAATATTCAAAGGTTAAAAATATATAACCACATGCAAAACTAATAGAACAAGTATTTAGCTTTATTTACTTATGGAACATGATTTAATAATTAAAAATGGTTATATATATAGTTTGAAAGACAACAAAATAAATGATAGATTTAAAAGAAATTTTAGCACACGAACATCAATTGAGAGGATGTTACGTTACATAACATCACTTTAGGTGCAGCACTTAATAATTATGGCAATTAAATGTTGCCTAGAGCGGCGTAGGACAAGTCCTGGATAGTCTATGAGGAACTTCATTGGTCATGGAGAAATTCTGGAGAAGTCCTGTAAGGTTATGTGGAAGTCCTAAAGCGGGGGTGGGTTTTATCCTATGCGTGTCTGTTATTATGGATTAATTTATGTTTGATTGGCATAAGTTACATTGGATTAGGTTGCGCTGTTTTGTGTTCAGTTGTGATAGCGCCTGTGTGGTACTAGTGATTGAAATATAAATTTTTGTTTGCCGTTCAGGATGAAACCAGGTTAGTGGACGCTTAGACCGCAATCAGTTCGTTTATAAACGAGAAGATTAAAATGGTAAAGTACACCGCGTAACTAGTAGCTGAGCTGGAGGCCGAAGTCCCGGCGCGTCTCTTCGCCGGCGAGCGAAGTCGCGTTCACCGGCAGCCTCTTCGCTATGGAATTACGCCGCTGTTCCAAACGTTCGAACACTCGCAGACTCGCGAAATTAGGCCTACAGTGGACTCCATTTGTAACATTTGGCTTCCACTATTACTCAGATTTCGTTGACTTGCAGCTATTCGTTCCCTGTCGCCCGACTGAAAGATGAGATTAATCCTGCCATAAATAGACTTCATAACCGAATTATAGCCATCATGAAACTGATGTACGGCTTGTTAAAGAGCAGAAAATATTTACATCCAAAGTCAACGAAATGCGTAGAAAATGAAGAAATAACAGTATTAATAGACCTAATAGAAAATAATTCCATAATTGACTCATAGTCTCTGGGATGTTGTGCCAAACTTCTATGTGCAATTTACATTTCTCGTATGTACTAGTGTACTTTTTATATAATATTCCTGAATTGAATTTAATTTGCACGAAGAGTACACATTATCAAGTTTCTCAGTATGTCTCCATTCATGTATGCCTTCTTTTAGGTCTGTAAACATTCCTCAAAACATTTTTCTCACGTAGGCTTACTCTCTATTCGTTCTGTTCACTTAGAATGAGTGACGAAGGTCCAGATTCATATACGTCCATTTCGTTGTCTTGCGAGTAGCCTTTGACAGCATACTGAGGTGTGGAAATAATAGAGACGTTTCGAAAGAACTGACTGCCTCATTCTTCAGAGTTGACCTAGGTTCCTTCAAAACGTTTGTTATTCCTTAACACTTTACTGTACTTGAAATGCGATGTAATCGTCAGTTATCACGGTAAATATCGCAAGTGTCAAATTTTTTATTTATCTGGTCGAATAGAATTCATGTCTCGTTGAGCTGTGAGTATCTTGAACATGTGAGCCACTGTCGTGAGCATATTAGCACACGACTAATCCGCTTGTGCCAGGGCTTACAAACTGCCTTCACTGTTTTTCGCCGTCGGTTTAAAATTTGGTGTTCCGACACGGGGACGATTAAAATTACAGTCCCTGTTTTAATCTCCGCGTTGTAAATACCACATAGTTTTATGACAACCAACATTGTAGCCCATGACCGTTAAGGGACCCCAACAAAATTTATATTAATAAAAATAAAGGATTATTGTGCGTTTTACGTCGTCTGTTTGCGAATTACTTTGTTTTAACTGCCATAAAGATAAGCATATACTACTGTGCTCTTTGACTCTGTTAGAAGTTGTCTCTGCAAGATATTTTAAACAGTATCATGATGTAAAAGTGCAGTAAACGTCGAAAATGAAGTGGTACACATGGAAGAACACAGCGCCATCTTGTATGCTTCGACTTTCAGACTCACACGATTACTCACCTCAATCTCTCTCTGTCTGGGTCACACATCCACTCACTGCCTATTCAATCGCTGACCCGCACTCATTCAACCAGTCAGATATTACATCTGGCAAGGAACCCTGGTTTGAATTTCGAACCACAATGTGTCAGGAGTCTGTGTATGCACGGTAACGAGAATCCTAGCGGAGGGTTCATATAACAGACACGAAATGCAGCGTGTTCCCAACCCTAACGTTTTAGTGGCTATTTGCCGCGACTAATTTGTGAGCAGTGCTACTGCCGCAGGGATTCCTCCGGCGTCAGAGGTGTCTTGATTTATGTGGCAACCCAGAGCTTTAAAAGTCACCGATCTGGCATTTCCAACTTATAATTAACAGCCACTGCCTTATTGTTCGATATCGCTTGCAGTTATCGCCTGGTTACACTTATCTTAACAGTGCGTGTTGAAGATATGTAGGAGTTAATTAAACGGGATAAATGAGGCTGTGGAACTTTGAATACAGATTATTCGTAAGATTCCTCCTGCAACTGGCCTACGGAATTTCAACATTGTGATAGGAAGAACTGGTTTAATACATCCTTGGTGAGATAATAGTAGCTAATCGTGGGAACAGGTTCCAGCATTAAAGCGATAAAAATATTATGTAAACGTAAGAATTATTCAATTTGTAGCAATAAAATAAATATATATGTAAGAATTATGTTTTGTGACCGCCTTTAAAGTAATCTTCCTAGGAGTTTATACACGCTTGCCAACGTTGTTGGCATTCTTCTAAACACTTCTGACATTCGTCCACTAACGCGTCATTTACCGAATTTTTCTCGCGTTTGAAACAATAATATCCCTTTTTGTTACAGTAAAAACATTCCAAAGCTTTCGTATGTTTCTGTTATCCCATCTCTTCTCATAACTCTAGACACAAATTTTACCAGTGAAGAAGTTCGTTTATATTGTTTTATTTTTGATTAATTCTTTCTTTACATTGAAAACCTGTGGTTTACTTAGCAGAATGTTCGTTATACTAAATGCACATTCCTGTATTTCAGCTAGACATGCATAAATGGATTGTAAGTAGGCCTACGTTTGCCTTTCCTTATAGGCTGGGTATGTCTATGGGAAATTAACTTCCGTTTTCACGCAACGAACAGTTTTCAAATAACGCAAATTTTTCTTAAAGTGAAGAATTAATTCATAATTTATAACTACCCACCAGAAGCTAAAGACTGCATGATTCTGCACTAGCTCACTTTTCCAATTAGGATATTAGGATTTATTCAGCTTGGATTCAAATATGTAGGCCTATTATTTGTTTAGTTTCATAAGAGATCGCAACCTCCAATCATTTGCATTTACGTGGTATACATCGGTCCCATATCATCTTCCTACATAAGCTTAATATAATTACTCAGTATGCATAAGTGATGACATATTTATTGCTAAGGATTTGCACTGGAGAAAATCCCATTGTTTTCACTTGAAACAATGTCTTTAATTTTAAAAGAAACCGAGGACCACGTACTGTCCCAAAATAAAGCAGACTGTCGTAATTTTGTAAATCTGCA
>NW_019060611.1:4132-30299 GCF_000696155.1 Zootermopsis nevadensis | reverse complement strand
CCCCCCCCCCCCCCCCCCCAAATTGTGTATTTATGGCCGGTTAGTGCACTTCAGCGTTAGAAATCTTATCAGTAGAAAAATCTGGAACACGCTGGCTACAGGGTTGAAGGCTATGGATCCATTTTGCATCAGTGGGAGGAATGTTTCCGTTTGTCGTCACATCCAGACTGTTTCTGGGGCCGATCCATGCAGTTGTGATCGGGAGTAACTGGCAATTTCCATCTCGTGCTGAGGAGGTCTAGAACATTACCTCCACGTCACCCGTACGCTTTCGCAGCATTGTACGTTGTAACAAAGATACATATAGGCTTACCGTTACCTGTAAATTTATGTCATACATTTTGTGGCAGATTTTCATCATTGTTTTATCTGATACGCTTTGAAAGGATTATTTAGAATATCTTGGTTATTATTATACATGTTATTTTCGATAGTAAATTTCTTTGGCGATCGCGGACTCAAGCAGAAGATTTACTTTTCTCCCGTCAATTCGTGGCAACCCATAATGCGTATGTCTGCTACACAGAAATGCTGTCTAGAAGCCTCGTTCCTATCTACAGTTGGTCTTACCTTCCATTTCCTTCATCGGTGTTGAGTATGACGGAAGGGGCTGTTGGGCGCCCCAGTCGGGGCTGCTGATTCCTGCAGGGACCCACGTCCCGGTAATTCCTGGAATGGCAGCAGTCCCATAGTGAGGTCCAGGATGTTGCATTTTTCAGGGGCTTAGCTGCCCTAACTCCCAGTCACGTCTGCCGCATCAGCGGTCACAGGACACGTCTCACGCGCGATGAAAGTCACTTCGAGGCTTCGAAACTTCCGCCCATGTATCACTTGTGTTAAAATAAATACCACTCTATTAGAACAACCGTTTATCCTTATGGATGCTTATAAGTTTTCCTCAGTCCATTGCCTTACGCAGTATCGTCATTTTTTGGCACATTTCTAGAATACTAGACAAGAGATTCCTTATAATCGCATCTCAGATCTGCAAACAGTTACAAATGACCACTAAACAGCCGAAATATTCCTTTAAAAACAGCAGAGCATACTAAGAATAAGATATGTCGATTTCACTGCAGATGACAAATATACACCTCTCATGAAGTCCACTCAGAATTAGAAGATAATTAGGCTATCTAAATAATTATGTCCATTGAACAGACTTAGACAATAGTCACCCATTTATTCAAGAAATTCCCCGCCTGTTACGTAACCCAAACATTCGTTACCGTATTAAAAATATCGCCACTGTTTCTTATTCTGAGCTGCATGAATTAGGTCCACGCCTTTTTCAAGTCATCATATTTCTTTAAGTTCGATTTTAATATTATCCTCCGATATACGTCTCTATCTCCGTAGCGACATCTTTCCTACATGGTTTTCTACCAAAATTTTGCATGCAGTTCTCTTCGCACCCATGCGTACTACTTGCCCCCCCCCCCCTTATCAATCTTCTTGATTTGATCAGCCTAATAATCTTAGAAACAAACGTTTATAGGCCTAAAGTTTTATGAAAATGTGCTACTTAACTATCCTGCCCCCCCCCAATCCCCCTATACCTGCTTAACTGGGTAAAGCATTAGCCAAGTAGCTAGTAGTTGTCTGTGCACGTGAGGTAACAGAACTGGAAGATTCAGCGCCTCTAATTCAAAAGACCATTCTGGCCAATTCTGGTAGAGCTACTCACAGGCTCCCCTACAAAAGGATATACCTATTTGCTGAGGATGGGGACGGCATGTTTCTCCAAAACTTTGGCATCCGCCTACGAGTCTGCGCGCGGCGTCGCAGCCAACAAGAACAGCATCGTCTCCCTCAATCTGTGCTCTTTAATCAGGGCGAGAGATAAACCCACGCGAAACAAAATTATTGTTTATTGTTCTGAATATATCTTGAGGAAGATCCCACTGCTTTCAACAGAAACAGTTCGTCCTAGCTCATTATTTGCGGACAGGAGGACGGACGGACGGACAAGGATAAGTTAATATGCGGTGTCTCATAGTGTCGAATCGCGCTTAAAACTTATAGTTTGAATTAGCTTCAGGACCATGTTGTGCGTGTATATATTTTCCTTTTTGAATGGCAGTGCCTTAGAGTGTTCTCCGTTGTGCACGTGTAGTCAATAAAGTTTTCAAGTTGAACACTTTTTAAACTACACCGGACAGTTTTATCAAGGAAACTGCTCGCATGCTTTCACTCCTGTAGTAATTTTCAGCACTTAATGGCCACCGGAGAGACTGCCAGAGGCGAAACAACGTTTAATTTGATTGTATAACTGTCGACACTTCTTTGCGATGTTTCTGTGGTTCCATGGAATTCTATCGCTGGTTTCGAAGTAAATTAGAAATATAGGCCTATTTAACACTAGCCTGTATCAACATGTCCTCACAAAATCAATATTTTTCGTGGGTCTGTACTATACAGAGTGACCAAAAAGTGAAGCACAACTTGAAATGCTAATTTATTCGGGGAAACCGGGTTGTTCCGTAACAGTTTTTGTTTGCAGGTGCTCGTGTGCCACACGTTCCGTATGAATGCAGTCTCGTCCCATACTCTGCTGAGTGGAATATCTTTATCGACACTCATTGCAGCAGCATGGACGCGGTTCTGAGATTGACCTCTTTACGGGAACTGCGAGACAGAATCCGCGATCGACTGCTTAGGAACAAAATCTGTCGTGGAAAAATTCGAATTAGAAGTTATAAGCCCTTTTTTTAAATTGTGCTTTAATTTGCGGCTGTTCTTCAGAAACTGCACAGCACGTTTGAAATTACCCAGAAAAATTATAAAATTTTCTCCTAAATGTATATGTTTCGTTCCTGCGTAAAATTAAAACAATTAGTTAAGGAAATGCTGAAAATAATCTATAAAAATAAATAAGCTATTTTAAGTTGTTATTTTTAATTATGATAACTAGTTTCATGAAGCCGTGTATCAAATTTCATAATGGGTCATCCGACGATCTATTAAAGGCACTTGCACAAGTTTCGGAGTTAGGCTATACCGTGAGGATGTCAGTGTCAGGTTTCTAGGCTATAACTCCGTGTGGTTCTTTTAAGTAGATACCAACGTCTCGGAGAACTTTAGCCATGAAATGGAGGCAGTATGTTCTTTGAAACTGTTGTATATACCTACAAATCTACACAGCGTTACAACCCAGAAGACCAGCAATGTACCCTGCATGTTTGAATTCCACTCCCGTGATTTTAGATGAATTTATAACACATATAAATGAGATGATAAATTTGCGTCATATTGTGATAAATATATATTTGTTTAAATCTTGTCAGTCAAATCACAATAAAATTCCTATTAAATATTAAAATATTACTAAAATTAACATTTAAATATTTAAAATGATGTTCTCTATCGAAATGTTAATTTTAGTAATATTTTAATATTTAATAGGAATTTTATTGTGATTTGACTGACAATATTTAAACAAACACGTATAAAGTTTTCGCGTCCAGTTACAATTATTATCGGTTTAGTCATCAATCATTAAAATAGTTTTGTTGTTGTCATGCCCGATGTCTGCTTTACAAAAGAATTACTTTACTTCTCATGGATATATTACCATACCTCATTACAGAAGAGTACAATATTGAAGACGTCATTTCAAACAAGTTTTATTGTTATATGTATTAAAATTTCGCCACGCATTTGATGACAAAGTGTTAACAAATTGGGTACAAAATGCATGAAGTAGTTTTCGTAGTTTTGTTTTCTGTCGTTACTAGTTACGCACTGCCGAAAACCGCGTGTTATAATAGACAGTTGCTGTTTCTTAAAGACTATAAGTAACGAAGTTAGGGTACTAGCGTCTTTCCTTCAGTGGAAATGTTAATAGGAGAACGATGAAAGGCAAATGTTTCGTTTTTCATCTCCTGTCGCGATTGTGAGGTGCATATGGTAAGACATGCCGGTCATCATCTCATGATGGAAGTAGTTCTGACAACTAAAATTAGCAAGCACATTATTCAGTAGTGTTGAAAATCTCTTATCATCGTATATTGTGTGTGTGTGTGTGTGTGTGTGTGTGTGTACTGCTTCAAACCACTATGCTGAAAACTGCTCTTAGCATATAGGGGAGGTCATGACAACTGTTAGAGTGTGTGGAAGAATATGTCGTCTTCCTGTAGGGGCTACACACCTCACGATCTTATGATCCATTTTCTTTTCTATAATTTAAATAAGCAGAATTCTAGAAAGACTCATGTTTGTAGACCTCTCGTCAGACTGTTTGTAAGAATATTGAGTCAGTGTTGTTAGGTTAAAGTAAGACATTATTAAAGAAAGACTGTGAACGTAAACGTGTGCTAAAATATATGTTTAAGCGAATTCGAACTAATTTACGTTACATGGAATGAAAATTCTATTTCTTATATTTAATAAGTAACTGAGATTTCGTGTTTCCACGGCGGCGAGTACAAAGGTCTGTTCTGTCTTCTGAGATGTTGCTTCATGTCGTCTGATAGCTTACCGGAGTTTTAGAGGTGCTTGCTGCCTTCATCAGCCATGGCCCTCATTATGGAGAGAGCCAGTGCCTCTGAAACGTCGGTAAACTACCAGACTACACGGCGCAATTTCCCAGAAGACAGAAAATACCTTTATACTCGCCGCCGTGAAAACATGGAATGTCACCCAGAATCCGTTAAAATTTAACTTTGACGGTCGGTGGTGAAAAACAGTAGAACAGTCTTCATTGATCTATAATTACACCTCTAGTATTGCAAAAACACTAAACAACTAACAAATTAAATTAAATTAAATTAAGTAAATTGCGTAAATAATTTAATTGATAAGTAGTCCTAAATGTTTGTCTTTTGTTATACACCACTGTCTAATAAATTAGCTTATGCATATACTTTCATAATATAAAATTCGTGCCTAGTTAAGTTTTAAATCTCAGTATTGCGTTGTGAAAATGTTCTTGATCTTCGGATTACTGAAAATATTTGTGTTCCTTTTAGGAGAATTTAATGCTTTAAAGGATAGTAAAATACGTTCGTTATAAACTGTAGCTATTAATCAAAGGAAAGTATTTTTAAAACAGAAATTTTAAGTCACACTTCGAGAAGCGTGGGAGCTTCAGTCTACGCCTCTTTACGTCTTTTGATGCCACGCCAACGTAACAAGTGAGCGTTTAGCTAGAAATTAAACCGCGATCTTTACCCAAGATAACAGAGAACAAAAGTGTAAATGTTCGTCACCTCCCATTAATTCTTCGGGGCGAGTTTTTCTTTTGACTTAAAGCAAAATAAAAGATTATCGATTACTCGAAGTGACAACTACGCCGCCGTGGCTATCAACTATATTTGACTGAGTGGAAGAGTGGGTTTTAATCTATTCGCTGTCGAGTTCGAAATTGATAAGTAAAATTATGCAGAAATAAGCCAATATTTGACATAATTATTCTGTTTTATTGCGAAGATGGTCTGTATTCAATTGCCAGATTTGCTGTCAGTTTAATAACTGCCTAGGCCTAATAGGCCTAATCTAATACTACACATCATTTGAATGTTAAGAGTTAGCTAACTCTACGGATCTTAATATTTAAATATTTTCTATGTTTTACCGTATTACATCTAAGGAGGGGCATGTTTCTAAAATCTGAATGAAAGTGGTAGTATTCTAAAATATTCATGAAAAGGCTACTAGAGTAAAAATTTGATTACGAAAATATGTCTAAATACTGCATTGGTAAGTTATGAAATCATTGCAAATTAGCGCATTTCTCGAATTGGGCTATTTGCACGTATTTAAGATAGTAACAGGTCTGACTTCAACAACGCACGTCCAAAATGCATTCCTACGTCTGCAAAGACAAAAAAAAATACACACGCTTTAAATCTCTTTTGTTTTCCGTTTCACTTTACGTTTTATAAAATATTGTCCAGAATCACTATGAAAGATAAAAATATCAGTTTTGCTACCATCAACACTATAATTACTCCTACCTTCCCTCCCTCTGCACAGCTGCCCCCTCCCACATTTTACATCATTCTTATTCCCCAAATGCGTATCTGTAGAATGGAGGCACACACCGATACACATACACGATCCCAAAATCTTCACGGTTCACTCCTGTCCTCACATCAGTAGGATACTCCTCGTGTGTCTATCCTCACAGTATGTCAACAGAGACTCAGACTGCTCTGTGGAAGATGTCGTGCTCAAGACGGCTTTCCCACCCTCACTTCTGCTGAGACATTTCTGTCATCTCATTGGCAAAGAGCGTAGGAATCTATCTTTGTAGTCTTGGGTGGGAGAGGTGAACAGATCTTCAAGCCTTAGGGGCGGAGTCAATCTGTGAACGACGTGCGTCAGTAACGAGAATGGATAGTCGGTGGTTTGTTCCGTCAACTTGAGCGCTTATGCGGGGAATGTGGGAAATCTCAATGCGTTCTAGATTCGGAATTATCCGGAGATAAGTCGTCAGCTTAACGCTCACGCAGCTTTACCTTCGGGGAAGGGGATGCCCGAGCAACTAGTGCCAAAGGTGTGGCATGTTGCTTAATCCTAGGACCGGTCTTCTCAGGGTGGCGAAAGGAAATCTTGTCCCGGCCACTTGGTTCATTCACGTGATGTAGTTTCTTCACAGCAGGTGCCTTACTACACTTCAATGGATTGAGAATGGAACTGGAGGATGAGATGAAACTCAACTTTTTCCTAATTGTTGGAAACACTGAAGGCCAGTGCGTTACAGAATTTAATTTTAACTACGAGTTCAGTATAGGCCTACAGATTAACAGAACCAAATTATCCTATTAGGAAAATCACTTAGGAGATTAAAAGGAAGAAGTCGGACACAGAATATTCATATTAGTTAGCCAGTTCCTGGACATATGTGACCAAAAATATAATTTCCTTGACAGGTTTTAGTGTGCATTAAGTTACAGAGTCTCACGAATTTTATCGCGAAGAAACGGCTACTTTACAAGTCGAAAGAGGAATTTATGAAAATTCGTCTTATTATAATTACAACATTGATGGATCAGTGTCATTCAAAATAGTTTTAGAGCAGCTGTCATGCAACAAGCGTCGTCAAATTCCTTCCAGTCAGATGCAGTTTTAACTGAAGACGTGAACTTGATTGCGCCGACTCAGAACACGGTGAGATTTGGGGTTCTCATGGCGACGAGCATGCGTGCAGTCTCGTAAATATTGACTGACGTTTCAAAGGCGATAAATAAGTTTCTATAAAGCATCGGTTAGTATCTGCCAAAAGACAGCCATTTTAATTTCTACAGTTGGTAATATTTGTTAATGCCCATAATGTTTCGATCGCAATCATTTTATAAAATGTTAATGCTGTATGTGTACCTTTCCTTTTCTGTTTTAACATTCTACTCACTGTCCCACACATTTGATTACATTTGTTTAATTTTACCGGTAAATCTTTATTCTCGAATAGGCAGATAGGAATATTATAACCTATATAATTAATTGGCCCAGTTCAGCTCCTGTAACGGGGCTACGGACAAATGAATTACTCATTGACACTCCTGCACGTAAGTCATTATGTCTATAAGGAAAACCAGGATAGCAACAGCAAAATGTTCAGAACTCCATGCACGGATCAATCTAAAAAAATGTATTTTAACTGTTGTATTAACTGTTCTGTAGTAGACCACTTTCATCACACGAGCCACTAATTAAATAGTGTGAGAGGGGTCTATTTCTAGGGTGTCTGAAACCACGTAGCAGACGAAGACATCCAGATTTCGAAAGCGCGGCGTGAACTGTTAAACCGTAGGCCTGTAGTTCATTAAATGGCTGCCAGCATTTTAATTTTGGGTGGCGTTTCGTTAAATAATATTATATTACTTCGCACTTGCGAATTCATCTCTTGCAGATGTCTTCATGTTATGGTGCTCACTCACAAAAATAGGCAGGTCTGTTTTTTTTATATCTTCTACTATATCGGCTCGATAGTCTATCAAACGGTGTTCTCGTTTGCTTCTCCAATAACTTATCTGCGAAATCTGGTTCTTTGAATATTGCAGAGGCAGACAGAGATGTGCATGCAGGTCAACGGTAAGGCGGTTAGTCGCCGTCTTCCCACTGCTGAGGCAGGGGTTCGCGCCCAGGGCAGTCCTTGCTACTAGGACGGATTTTTCAGTATCTTCCCACCGCTTATCCGTATCCACTCGCGTGTCATCTAGGGACTAGACAATGGACCCGTTCGCGACGGCAGCTCCTTAGAAACATAGGCTCACCCCTTCGCGTCAACAACGACAACAGGTTTACGGGATTCAGTAGTCCTGTTCGAGTAATCGACTTATGCATGTTTTTTGTTGCATTTAAATGCGTATAAATTGTCTCTTTACCCAATTCACATAGGCTACGCTTATGCCGTTGTGATTGTGGGTTTGTGAGGTCTGTTTTCATCGAAACATGACTGCTTCTGGGCGGGAACACTCCGGAGGGAGAGCCACGTGCTGGTGGCCAAGCTCTCCCATTGGTACAGAGCCCTGGGTGTCGTGTGCGTGGAGAGGCGGGGCTCCCCCTTGCGTCGATGACATACGCAGTGTGGTGAGAGTTGCCGCCGACCCACCGGAGGAATTAGGACTTGCATGTCCTTCCTGTGAAGTGGAGTCTCCTTCAGTCCGGTCCATGCTTACAGTTGCCTCTTTATCTTAAGAGACTGACTGGACTGCATTGCACAGACACTGGATGAAACAGACTATTTTGGCAGGTTCATATTTATCGTATTTAGGATTTCGTGGGGGGTAAAACGGTCCTCAGTCTGAGTTTGGGGGATAGAAAATAAAAATGAAGAACAAGATTGTCATCATAATTATCGTCAGTAGGCATTTGTTCTGCTGCATTTATTTAGTTGCTTCCGGCGTTTCAGCGTTATTTTTTCGTAAGTTCCCAGTCTGGTGTATCCTCCGCGGAGGGTTCATTGCTAGTCGCCGCTACCATCGCTCCATCCGCGTGGCTGTAGCGCTCTGCCCCCGCAATTACATGCAGCATTTCCCTCAACGACAACCAGCACGAAGTATCTCACACTTTTTTATTCGTTCACAGAAATCGTCCGAAAGTCAACTTCTTTTTATTAAAAAGAGAAAAAAATGGACAGGCCAACAAACCTTAATGTTACAAATGACAGAACCAACTCACACTTATTCTAGATGATGTTTGCGGTGAAACGGGCTACTTTTACTCAAACCTTGCACTCGAATTTTCAACAGCGTTGGATTAATATTATAAGGAAACTATTTTAAAATGGAGTTAGTCTGTCTTTTTCCTTACAAATTTTGCCCCCATTAGACCCGTTCTGAAGTTGCACAGTCTTTTCAAACCATCTAATTTCTTAATTTCTTTGGTAATGTGTAGTATTTTATACGGCGAATACAACGAGTTAGTCTCTTCATCATTAATTATTAGCTAGGTGGTTAGTTATGCCCACTTAGGAAGATAATTGTTCTATTTAAAATCGGTCATAGTTGTAATTCAACGCCCAAAATGCGTGATACGTGGTTGTGAAAGAAGCTGAACTACTGTATCGACATTAGCCTGGACTAAAACTCTTTATTGCTGAGCTAAGCATTAAGTTCTGAATTATTTTTTTACTGCATACAACAGAGCCTTTTTCTGTGTCAGATATTTTTGTTGTAATGTATTGTTCGTTGAATTCATTGTTTCGGAAATTATTTTCGAACCGTAGCAGGCCAGACGACCTGATTCATTACACTGAGAATTCAGAGGTGTAGGTATATAAATAAGATAGCATATTCCAAGATGAGCATAACATGTTTGCATTAAGTATACTGGGCTCCTGATTACTAGTTGTTTCAAATAAGCCTATTTCATATATTTATTAATTTTTTTATTATATTCAGAAAAGCGCTTTTAAGCTTTCATGTAAAATTGTGCTCCAGTTTAAATCAAGGTAAGATTTCTTTGACACTCAGGTTTTCTATGTAACCGTATAGGACTAATGAGAAATTGCTGATCCGTGATGTGTAAAGCAGGAGCGGATGCACCGGGGTTATATATCTGTCAGTAGGCAACAGCAGGCAAAGGGGGTCGCCGGTGTCTTGGGTACCGTAAGTGATGACAAACAAAATGAGCTTCGATGTGTTATATCCTGTCATCCTGTCCTTTCCATTTCTGCTACTGGGCTTTGGGTTTTGCTTACACACTATTTCTGTGGAAACGTTGGCAAACGAATAGGTGGGACTTGGTCTAAGGGAATCTGCGGAATTACACTGAGCATTAACAAAAGTTTCTGGAGGAACTTATGATCCCTCGTACCTTCTAGATGCTTCTATATGTAGGCCTACAAAGACATCATAATGGAGCTAGATGTCTGAATGTCTATTTTAAAAATTCTGCTACCATTAAGTAGCTTTTAGAAATACTTCTAAGGAATATATAGGTACGAAAGAAGTAAAGGTAAGGAAAACGGATGTAAAGGAAAATAGGAAATAAATAATTCCGTATTGATTCTCAACAGGCCATTTTCGCTAGTAAATTGTTAATAACGCAGCTTAGTGATCAATATCCGTGTCAAATTTGTACCAGTAAGCCGAAAACTGTAGTTGAGCCAGGGGGCGTGTGTCTGAGAACAAGGGAGTATGAGACTCGGGCCCAAAACAATGTCCTATGAGGCGCGGAATACTTATATTTACAAAGTTAGGAGAGTATGTAACTTGGTATAAAAGTCAGACGTAATTCTGACCTTTCTATTTGGTGCGAAATGTCAGCCTCTGTGACTAAGTAATTAATTTAAGTTGTAGTTACTTTCATTGAAGTGGCTCTGGTAAGGCTACGGTGGCGGACACTTGTGAACACACAATGATGACTTCCAAAAAGGCGAGGAATTTTTTAACCAGCAAAGCGAGTGTCATCTTATCAAGAAGGACTCGGTTCGATGAGTCTGTCGTCGGTTAAAATAGCTTATCTTAGGTCTGTCAACTGAGACTTTTACAATTCGCTTGATACCTTGTTGTCACCTTCAATTCTGCACAAAAAATAACCATTACAAACGCCTTAAACTTACATTTTCGAATTAAATTTTTGGCACAAAAATTCAGGGTTACGACGATAGAAGTGCGTTTCTGCAAGACTTTTGTAACCACGAATAAGGCTGCAGAATCTAGAAGACCAGAATCCACATCTCCACTGCCGTGAGAAACTAAAATCTCGGTAGTAGATTTCATTCCCTTCTTTACAGGTCGCGCCTGCCACCTATCGTTTCGACTATTTGCAGTACACAAGAGACGGAGAAATTGCCGCCGTAGCAGAGCGAAATCTAAACAGCACTATAGATATCTACGTATACAACGTTGTTATTTATTTGGGCGAGCAAATACGGAATTTTTTCACATTATAATAGACCTACTTTATTCTGCAAGACAAACTTTAGATAAAATATTCATTTTCTATTCATTTTATATTCATTAAGCACCATGACGTTCTCAACGAGCTTTCTCTTATCATTCAACGCGTGATACAATCATAGTCATTAACTAATTTACTGTCCTCTACCCATATGACTGGAGTTTTGTGGAACGCTGTATTAAGTTTCAATCCTACCCATATTGTATTAGTAACATTTTCATCCAGATGAATTATAAGGTGAAGTGCAGAGAAAAATGGTCGGACTGGCGAATGATGAATTAACAAATATAGGTCTAATAAATAACTTCATAATTGTACTCTTCACGTAGGTGTTACAATTTTTCTGTCTGTAGAGGCCTCGAAGCACGATTTTTAATCTGAAAAACTGCTGTTTAAACCTCGATAAGAACTCTAGAAAATTTTCCCTATTCTACCATTTCCCCCTGTTCAAGATTTTTCACGGACTTTCCCCGAGGATAAAGAGGCCGGAGCATAAAGATAACCACTCACTCCCATAAACCTTTACCTTTGTTTGTGTGCTTTCATGGCGTGACGTTTAACACAGACGCGCTGATTTCTCAAGATCAATTAGGAAACTTTATGTCATGGCGCAGAACGTATTAGGTTATAGCTCCAAGCTCCACGCTTATTGCATTAAAACTCGTCCTGTCATAAGAGCAGTTGTCGTATGACGCATCATCTCAGTGTTTTGTTTTCATTTTCTTTTATCTACGAGAGATGAGTAGGTAGTGGTTCAAATTAAAATGTGTTGATTAGTGCTGTCAGCGAAGCATGTAAGTGGTGCAATACTGCAGCTGCATTGCGGTAATGACAGATTCACGGGTATCGTTCACTGGCGTGTCATGAGTGCAATAAGGAAACAAGTCAGGGCAGTGGGTTATCGACACAGCGGGTCAGTTAGAGACATTAGTGAGTGTATTAGAATTTTATTATTGATCATTTACTTGTTCAGCTAGACCATACATGTGCATATACATTGTAGCCATACATTCTGATAGACCTCTGAACATTCCTTACTATATTTGCATTGTACTATATATATATATATATATATATACTATGTTTTTGTTTCACTTTAGTAAGGCCAATCTCTTCCAGTCTTTATATGCAATTAGATTTCCTCTTCTAAATTATATTAGTAACTTATTTAATTGAATTATTGTTATTGTTACTTTTGTCACTGTAAAGCGATTCGTTCTTCAACATGGCTGAAAATCCTCAACCGGGTGTTATAAACTATCTCCGATGGAGAAACACTCGCGGTATCCATAGAGTGAAAGACACGCTTAAGTTATATAAAATCCTCTCACAACACCACCGGACGTAGCAGGAAAATCGACCTCTGTGATGGGAGTGGCAACGAGTAGCGTGTTCAAGATACTAAGGGTCTGTATATCCACCAGTCAGGCTCAGTCGCTGCAAAAAGGAAAACCTATAACATTGACGAGTTAGTTAAAGGTGCAGTGAAATATCTTTAGTTGATAAGATCCTGAATGCTGTGAACGATGCTCCGAGCTGTAATTTGAAGAAGAAAACTTTATGAAAATCTAAAGAGCATGGGTTTTAAATTCAGAAAACTGAAATTAAACAGCTGTCCCCAAGAAAGAAACGATATTGTGTTGTAGCGTCGGAAATCTTCCAGATATTAGACGGTATCATGAAGAGGGCAAATCTATCTGTTTAAGATTATCTGTTATTTAGATGAAATCTGGGTTAATGCAGTATCAGACGATCAGGTTTTCTAATGATGATTTTTTAAAAGGACTGAAATCCGTCAAAGGAAGGAAAGCGACTAATTACAATGAACATTGGCAGTGAGAAATGATTCGTGGATAATGACCTGTGAATGTTTAAACCTCATTCTACAAGAAAGTATCATATTTAAAACATAGACGTATTCATTGATAAGACCGTGGTTTACGAAATGGTCAAAACACAAAATAAATAACTTTTTCACCATATCACTGTTAGCTGAATTCTATACAGATCTTATAAACCCAAGTCAAAGGGTAGCCTTGGTGGAAACGAATAATGTTAGCTTCTGCAAATAAATGTCAAATAAATGTAAATAAGTGGGGAAATTGTGCCTACCACGTAGGATAGAAAGGGGCGCCACAGTTCTCAGATACTCATGACAGGACAGAGAACATGAAAGCCGTGATTATCAATGTTGGAGACGATGATTCCCATTCAGACAACGGGTAGCGACTGATGGAAGGAGGTGGTACAGTGCTCCTGTTTCTGTTAATTATTCGTCATAGAATGGTTACTTTTAGTTGCAAATATCGTTCTAAGTAGAAGTTAGTACTTTGTATTAACGGAGCTTTTAAAATGGCACTGCACTGAATGTGGCAAGAGAATAACGATGTGTACTCAACCGTCGATACTTTTTGAACTACACTTTTGCGTAGACATGTTTCAAAATAAAGTTTAGTGTCGAGTTCCTGCGTACGGGTGACGAACGAACGAACTAACTAACTAGATGGCTTACGGAGCCCGTAGGTTTATCATCGAATTAACCAAAGCCCTCCACCGGACCCTGTCCTGGGCCAACAAAATCCAGTCTCCTTCAACTCCTATCTCCCATAGATCCCGTCTGACATTATCCTCCCATCTACGTCTAGGTCTCCCCAGCGGTCTCTTCCCCTCAGGCTTCCCAACCAATACCCGGTGCACACCTCTTGTCCCATCCATGCGCGCTACATGTCCCGCCCATCGCATTCTTCTTGCCTTAATCACCCTGACAATATTAGGGGAGGAGTACAGATTTTTAAGCTCATTATCATGCAGTTTTCGCCATGCCCCATCGTCTTCTCTCTTTGGCCCAAACATCCTCCTCAACACCCGATTCTCAAACACGTGCAACCTATGTTCCTCTCTCAGAGTAAGAGACCATGTTTCGCACCCATACAAAACAACAGGCAAAATAATTTTTTATACTTTAATTTTCAGGTTCTTAGAAATCAGACGGAATACAAAATATTTTGAACTGAGAAGTAGCATGCATTCCCGGAATTTAGTCTTCTCTTAACTTCCTCATGAGTATCATTTTGATTTGTTATTGTTGTCCCCAAATATTTGAACTTTGTAACACTTTCAAAAGATTTATTAGCCACCCAAGACAATTCTGCCTGCCTATCTGCTGACCCGGGTGACGAACACCTGCAATACAGAAGAGACGTTTTGAAAGCACCCACCTACAAGTTCAAGTGCCTGTGTTCAGATGACATCCCTGCGCTCATCAAATCTCGATTCTAGTTAAAGATTTCTCCTGTAGATGGAATATAACACTGGCTGCGGATTATTAGTTACAGGTTCTGCCACTAGGGACGCATTATTTTGTTACGTAAATGTTTCATACATTTCTTCCAACTGCCGGAAGTAGCATATGGAATCTTGCGCATGCGGCCTTGAGCTTTCGAACCTAGCCATCTTTTCTGGGAGTGATTGTTTGCCGTGTAAATTTGAAGTATTCCCTCATTCATGTCAGAGCCACAGTCCGCTCTTTTATTACGGAAACAACTAGCAGGTATGCTTAATTATAAGGTTTCTTTTCTTAGAGATCATGAAATATTGAAGTTTCTGAGACGTAATGTGATTTATTCTTGCGTGACTACGACCTCGCTCTTGTACCACTTCTTTGTCGTCAGCAGTTAATACAATACATTGGTGTTTTCATTGTAAACACGTCTGTAAGGTATGAAAATATAATAAACTTAGTAATTTCAAGTGCACACCTTTTGCAAGTAGTTGTAGGATCATCTGGCTGCTACATTATGAAATTTGCATATAATCAGTTACCATTTTGCTAACCACCAAATTCAATTATTTTATTATTTTGGGAATTCAGATGACGTTGTGTGATGCATTAACTAATACTAACTTAACCTGTTTCAGAACTGAACAAGAACCCTGTTGAAGGGTTTTCAGCTGGCCTCATAGACGACAATGATATTTATCGATGGGAGGTACTTATTATTGGACCTCCAGACACCCTATAGTGAGTTTACTTTTTTTAATGAATGTTTTTATTGCTATAATTTTGGAAATTAAGAATGTTGGAACATCATTTGCACATAACTGATACATGCTACACATTAAATTTTTCAGTGAAGGTGGATTTTTCAAAGCACACCTACACTTCCCAAAAGAGTATCCATTACGACCTCCTCGGATGAAGTTTATTACAGAAATATGGCATCCAAACAGTAAGTGTTAGTGGTCATGCTGTTAAGTAGTGTTTCTTCAACCATGTTCGTGATTTCTTGTCCATGGTGTCCCAATATATACTCCAATATGTAGTGCCTAAACAGAAACTCAATTTTGACTTTGCTGCAGGATCTTTGTAAAGATTTGGAGACACTTTTAATAAGATCAAATTGCCATGTACGAACTAGAAGTAATTTGTTTGAAATGTGTTGTGCACAGGTATACTGTACCTTCTGCTTAGAGATATATGTAGAAAGCTATTTGGCTCCTTTGGGTCACTTGATCTGCAGTCACAGTTAGGTACATAATAAGATAAGGTGTCATACAGGTTTAGCAAGGCAGTTTTATGTTTCATAAATTTTAATTTTATTTTGGAAAATCATAATTGTTGGCAATTTAGTGTGTGTATATTAATTTCATAGTAAAAATAAGGTGTGTGTGCTGCTTGCCAAAATGTTGCAACAATTGGACCTTAATTACTTGAGGCTTGTATTTGTTGGCAGAGAAAACTACCTGCATGTAGTGTTCCTATAGCAGTTGGTTACTGAGTGAGATATCAGGTTCTCACAGCAGCAGCTATGAAGAGACAGCCTTCTGGGATTTTGCACTGTGTTACCTTGTATAAGTTGATTGATGTATCAGGACACAGCTTCTCAGAAGGCTGTCATATTCAGTTTTTTACTTTATAATCATGTGCATTAAGTGGTTATATTAGAATAATATTAAGTTAATATTTTTTGTGTTTGAATTCTACAGCTTCTGTCTGAAACATACTTTGTTAAATCAAGTGAAAAGGATAGGATATGATTAACTTCTTATAATATTTATTGCTTCTAAAGAATGTTAAAAAACAAATTCATGTTGTGTAATATTAATAGACTGGTTTTCTTCTCCATTCCCTGCCTTTATAATTTTAAGAGATAATAAACATTTATTATTAAAAAGAATTATTGTTCAAAATGGTTTCAGCATGTCAGTGGTATCACCATACACAGGCTAATTAAATATACTTAAAGATTTTGTTCCCTCTAGGCAAATTATGGGATGGTATCTTAAAGTAAACCATAACCACTTCCTGCCTTTCCAGTTCATTATTGGCTGTATTAGTAATTGTATCATTTGACATTGTATATGGTCTGAGCTGCAAGCATCATCATCAAATAAAGTATAAATATAATAGGGTTTATTGAAAATTCCTTTCCTTAAATGCTGTTGCAGTGGTTAAATTTCACTCTAATTCATGTGGTAATCCTATATTGTCGATAATTTTCATTCTTTGATTGCTTCCTCTCTTCCGACCTTTACTTCCTTCCATGCCACAATATATGTGATCATGCAAGCCTCAACCACAAGTTGTAATGAGAAATGTTATAATACAATGATAACACCAAGAGAATAGAATGAAGGAAGGCTTACATATTTACACATTAATGGCACTTGTAGTTGTAAACTCTGGTTCCTGTAGTTCATGGTAGAAGTGGTTTTGATGTGTCATTATCCATAGTGGGACAAACTTTACTTTACTTACACGAGTTATTCATATACATATATATTCATATATAAGACGCTTAGCACTACATTCAATCCATCTGTAGAACAGTTGTCCTTATGCTACTTGTTACCTCAATTATTATTATAAGCATAGGTTACATACATTTAGTGTGAAAGAAATATAAATATTGCATTTATTTTAAATCATTCTAATGCAGTTTGTCATGAGGAGCTCCAACTAAAATTAGATGTATGAATCTGCGATATAATACCTTGTTTAAAACATTTGTTATAAACATGGCCTGCCAAAAATATGGCCATATTACGTGAGTAAATCCAGCAGTGATATGTTGTAATGGGCAGCTTGCTGACGTGCACTGGTTCAGTGGTTTAGATGTCATCACTTGTCCCTTAGGATGCATCCTCTCATTTCAGTTTGTGGTAAATACATTAAAAAATGTAAATGTATTGAGAGAAGAAATTAGTGTTAAGAATGAGTAGGGGCTATGCTGTCTCCCCCTCCAAATGCCTCCATGGTGTATAGCAGGACAGCTTTAATTTTAATACAGAATAGTTTTTGGTACTTGAGAAGCGGATTTCTGCAGTTTGGATCATGGTATTTTCTTATCTTTTTGAAAATGTTGAATCACTCTTTTCTTTATGTAACTTTCACTGTTGGTCCAAAGATCTTTATGAAAGTGGGAGTTGTGCAGTACAGAAATGCAGAGTACTTATAAATTGTTCTGAGCAACCAAAAACCACTCACCAAGTGTTGATATTTGATCTGAAGGTAAATTTTTGCTGTAGGATTTTGTGTCTTTGTCTAATCTTTGTTCCATGGTTTGTGCTGTTTCAGTTTTTGATATGTAACCGTTGTTTTTATGGTAATTGCAACCACTATATAAACTTCTTCACAGTGGAGGAGGCAGTTGTGTTACTGGCCAGTGAACCTAAAATGAGTCTACATGAATGTAATTCTGTCAGAAAAATGTAACACATGTCTTATTGGCTCATGTTGGTATCTCCGACCTTTATACCTGTATAAACACTGGTTTAACAGTGTATTACATGTTTATAGTTGAGAAGAATGGTGATGTGTGCATATCAATCCTGCACGAGCCAGGCGATGACAAATGGGGTTATGAGAAGGCATCGGAACGATGGCTACCAGTTCATACGGTGGAGACTATTTTAATCTCAGTCATATCCATGTTGGCCGATCCAAACGATGAGAGTCCAGCCAACGTAGATGCAGCAGTAAGTATATTGTATTTGAATTATGGCATCTCATAAAGAAGGAAGTATAAAAGGTTCTATATCTTACATTACATTGCTAGGAATATTTTGAAATTAACCATTTTCTTGGGGCAACCAGATATATCCAAAGTTTGTAAAAGGTTTGAATGTACTGATAGTCAGATGGCATTGATGTTCTGAGGAAGTCTTTTCAGAGTAAGACAGGTTTTACGTGCTATGAAAGTGCATGAAACCATTGTTTCCTATGTGTGCAAATTCATGCTCATCGATGAAGTGTTTAGTTTCCCCACCCCCCCCACCCGAGGTTTATTTGTTGTATGTTGGCAAATATGACAAAGAGGAGAATGTGTGACGATGAAGAAATGGTGTCTGTTTTTGACAATAGTAATGAAAATATATGAGGCTTATTTTCTGTGATAATGATTGTGAAATAGTGACGTTGATGCCAGTGAGAATGAGAGTGGTACGGGTGACTAGAGGACATCAGTAAGTAGCTGGCTTGACGTTACTTATTTGGACCCTGGACCAAGCATAACTAGTTCAGTGTGAAATACTTAATGTAAAGAAGTTGTACCATGAAGTTTTAATTGGAGAACTGAGATTGCTGGTTATTTGAATCTTTTCCTTGATCTGAATTTATTGTACCTGATCCTGCAGGAAACCATATTGAAAGGAAACAAAAAGAACATGTAAACCACGCCTCCTACCAAAAGAACTTATACTGATCACTTCCAGTTATAGCTGATACTAAGGTATTATCTCAAATACCAGTCTTTTTTTTGGTGCATTACCATTGGATGAGTTACTGCTCTTGTTTTCAAACCTACATTTTATTTATGCTGAAGTTCAAGATAAACTGAAAAAGGAGAATGTAATAAAGTCTATGTTAGACAAAATTAGGTCAGAATGCATCCTCCATTAATCATTTCTTAGACATAGAATGCATTGATAATAAGAATATTTTAAAATTGCTCCCCCCAATACTCTCCCAGTACCTCTGTACATGCACGAAAATATTACACAGGGAGGGTCCATCAAAAGCAATTAAAGATTTTCCTGAAAATGTTTTTACTGTCTGACTGCAAATGGATATATATATGTGCAAATACACATGCATACATACATCTAGATGAAATGGTGTGCACTCCTTTGCAGTATTTATGGACTTGCATAAGTTTATACTATAACATTGAGTATTTTTGTATGGATCTTATGTGGAATGTAATTCTGTTAGGAAGTGTCAGAGAAGATTCAGGACAAAGGTCCAGTATTAAAAATCTTGTCATTAAAGTATGAGTAGTCTGTGTGTTAGTAGACAGCAAACCACACAGAACTTCATGCATAAACTTTGGATTGTCTGTGCTCCAGTACATTTTATTTTGTGTGTTCAGACATTCACTCAAATAAGACCAAGGTTTGTTTGAAGAAATGACAACTCATGATCATAGTTGCACTTTTGAGCTGATTAAACACACAGAAGTGAATATTAGGTTGATGAGTAAACTGAAATTGGAACTATTTTTGAGTCCTTGTTTCTCACAATTAAAGGATTGAAGATAGTGACAACTGTAGTTATTTTATGCTGTCAGCCTTCTTTCTTCATAAGTTTGTCATGAATTAAAGGTTTTATTGTTGTGGCCAGTCAAATTCATGTGTAATGCATACAGTTGACCCATTCATTGCCATTCTGTGAAGACTGCATATATGAAATGTTTATATCCCATATTGCTAGCATCACATTTCACATTTGCTGCCAGGAGCAGTCACATACAGCAATCCAGAATTGTGCCTAGATTTGATAAAGGAGATTAATGTAATCGATATATTGTATTCTGTCTGGCTGATCAAGTTGGGCATGTCAGGGTTAATAGAGGTCCATGACTATCCAAAGGGACTAATAAGATTTGAAGCCTTCAATTGTGTCATGATTTTTTGTCTCATTTTAATATATGCAATTTAAACATTTCAACTCTTTCTGTTTCCCACACTTTACAGAAAGAATGGAGAGAAAATTATACAGATTTCAAACGAAAAGTGGCTCGATGCGTACGGAAAAGTCAAGAGGAGTGTTTGTAGGGCATTTTTTTATTTCATTTGGGCATGATTATTTAAAATGAGGTGAGTAATGTCTTGTACATGAGCTGGAAGTTCTGGCACAGGAATTTGCCATTTTAAATATCTTATTTAGGTCTTTTATTTTCATTTTCTGTTAATTTGTTGCCTTCTACATTTTTCCTATCAAAGGACTGTGTACTCTGCAAATATTTTGGTTGTTTACTCAATTGATGTTTGCTCATTAAATTAAGTAAAATTATTTTTGTAAGTGTGTTAAATTTAAGTGCCAATTTTATGTTTCTTTTAACTTATGCATTTGTAGTATCTAAGAATTTAGGGCACATTCTGATATCTGTCATGCAGCAGTTCTTTCGCATGAGAATCTCAAATATGAACTTTAATTCATAAAAGAAAACCCTCTGTTTACCTACATCCTCTCTTTTGTTATTCAGTCTCTCCACTGTTAATAGACATAACATTTATTAAAATTGTCATAACCGAATTAACATACTTCTTTATGATGTGGGCCTGTAGTTCTATTATGCTTTATTTTACTGCACTCTGCCTGCCTGGTGGGTGAAGAAATAAATTTCATAGTAGTGAATGCCAGAAATGCCATATTCCCAGTGGTAGGATAAGTACAGGGTAAGTCAAAAGTAGCTGCACACCTTTGGAAAACTGTAACTGTGTTACCTGCAGCCAAAATGCGCTGATATCAGCAGATATCTGTAGAGCGTAACCTCAAGTTTCGTTTGTTGTAGACCTTCACATTGCCACTGAGAGCGCTTGTGAATTGTGTAAAACAAAATGGAGACTTACAGTGGCGAGGAAAGAGCACAATGTGTGTTCTTTATGTGCATGTCAGAAGGTGAAAAACATTTTGATCTTGTTTTTGGTACCAGGAGAATTATCCATTACAAGTGTCAGCACATTCATTAAAAAAAAATATTATGCAGGAAGTAAATTTTTGGCAGTGCACCTCACACAGTACTTTTGTTAATCATCTTAAAGACTATAATTTTGTATTAACTGAAATATTCAGAGTAGTGTGATAGCACTGAAATGACTTCCAGCAGTGATTCCAGGATAGGCAGAAATGTTGAAATGTGTGTATAAATTCAGAAGACATTCAGAGATGGCTATACTCACTGAAGTTCAGTGCCAGTGTATTCTTTCTACAAAAAGAGAACAGACTTGCACTGTTCACCACTTCTGAGGCCTATTTTTTAATAATGTATCTGCTGATCAGATATTTATATATGAATTTCTTTTATAGGAGGAAGTATGCCATCATTACGAGGGCCTGATCTCATGGGGTTGACAAGTGAAAAAGATGATTGCAATTTTAATAATTGTTTTTAATTAAAATTAACAGTCACAGTGTCTGTTGAAGAGGGGAAGGGATATTGAAATGCTGCTCCAAGCTAATGGCTGAATGAATGCATGCATGAATTCCATGTCCCAGAGAGATACACTGCTCCAAGCCCTCAGAAGATAGTGAGATGCCTGACTCCACTCATCTCAGTGTGAGGTATGTGCAGCAGCTTCATGATGTGTCAACGGGACTGACTCAGCATAACGGAAGTTTTGCTTCCCCCAAGAAAAATATGACCAGCTAGGTTTCATCCCTGTTGCAGACTTCATGTTAACTATTATTGCTCTCATGTTGGGGAGTGCTGCAAATCAACTGTAAGCCCTCAGTCGATGTGTGAATATCGATATGTGCTCCTGTGATGATGTAATTTTCTGCCTTCCCATCGTCAGAATACAAAAAGGCTCTCGGAAACATCGTATCGGTGTAGACGTTAGCTCAAATAAATGCCTTTGGATTGTGTTTTTTAATAACTTTTCTGGAAATGGAGACTGCTGAAATGCACAAGAGGACATGAATGGTGGGTATGCAGTAGGAAATGGGGGGAAGGAGGGGCTGTTTTTGTTTCATCTTTCATCTTCAACGATAAACTTGTGTTTTGAGGGGTGTGTGAATGGACATCAGTTTGTTTTTGGCATGCTTGTCTACAACAATTAAATTATTACACAGTTACAACTCGGTAAGGGAATGTATATTGCATGAAATGGAGAGTGACATTGTTCAAGTGTACTGCCTTGTTTTTGCTTGGTTTGAAGAAAATGAGAGATGCATGTTGTTCACAGTCAGTGCTGTAACTAGCTTTGCACCAAGCAAGTGGCCTATGCTGCTCTGAATTGCCAGAAAGTCTGTACAGATTATGTATATATTTGACAATGAAATGGCAATGGCACTAGCAACAACTTTGGACAGATAATAAAACAAACATCCCTGTATTTAAGGGGTTGTTTTCAGTCTGAAGATGATTTCACCAGCCAAAGGGGGAAGTAAATAGTTTTGGGGCTATTGTAGGGGATGTAGATATTTGAAAATTAAATGTGCTTCTTTAATAAGAGATCATATTTATAAATGCTACATATGTGCTTCAAAATGGATGTTTTCAAAAAAAAGAAAGTGTGTCAGATTGTAAGAATGGAATATTGCTGTTACTAATGTAAATTTTCACCCTGTGACAATCTTTAATCCCCGCATGGCCTGTTGGAAATCACCTTCATTTGTTTTTCTTTCTAAACCACATAACTGATATTCAGGGATATTCTAGTGTACATGTTTTGATTTTTGTTCCTTTTTTAATGCTCAATATCCTTGAAACAAGTGTAATGTAATTGATAAAACAATTTCATCTGGAATGTTTGAACTACATAAATTTAATCCTTCCTTTGCATGAATGTGTTTGATATTCTTTTGTGTAAAATTATTTCTCAGACCTGTCTGAAAACAATATTTGCAATCTTCATTGGTATTTAGTTCTTAATGATAGTTTATTAAAATTGAGAAAACAAAATTGTCATCCTTGCTATTTATGAAACAGAATTGGTTCTAAGATTTGAACTGTGTAAAGAATGCTGTGTTGTCTTACAACCTCTACTATTTAGTATCCATTTTCCAATAAAATTTATAAAACCAGACTTGAGTCTTTCCCAGTGATGTGTTATTTGCACTGAACTTTTATTTGTAAAATTTTGATAAATATTTGCAAAATGTTTACCTGCTTACTGCCATTCCTAGTTCTAGGAGTCATGCAACAATTGTCAGGCTGTTTTGTAAGGATTTACTGACATAAAACAGACCACTGTGTCCAAGATTATGTAGCAGAAATTACATAAAATTAAATGTTGCATGGCTGTGCCATCTGTCAAAACACGAACATGTAGAAAAGTGGCATTTGATTATTGCTAGATTGGATTATGGTAACCCTAGCAGAACCTGCCTCATCATCTCAAATCAGTTTAGTGTCAGAAAGAGGCTTATAAATTTGAGGAATGTGATGGGAATAGAAAATGTCAATGTAACATATTTCTATGTTGGACATTCCTCCCACTTCTGAGGAAAATGTAAAGTATAATTCTGGAACACTGTTGAAGTTGCAGAGTGGTTGATAATGTTGACTGTGTGATAAAGTTTCTGTTCTGTGCTGTGATGTAGTAAACAAATACTAGCTAAAGCTGCATAGAAGCCTGAAATGATATGGATGTCAGAAAACAACCCTGACTAGAAGCTGGCTATTTTGTGATGAAATGTTTTATTATGAAGTGTTGTGCAATTTATTTTATTTAACAGACAATTCATACCTGAAATTAATTGGGTTGATAATTACTGTCTTTTAATTTATAATCCACCTCAAATTCATGCATGCTGACAAGATTAAATTACGAGCACCTGAAACGTGTGGAATAGATGTTGCAACAGATTGTGTACTCTAGCACAGTCATTTATTAATTTCAGAACATTCTTCTTCTAAGTAAAGAAGTATTCAGCTTCTGTATTGTGACACCCCCTCCAAGTGAGTTATGTAGGATGTGGTGGGATTCTAGATAGCAACTTTGTTTTTACACACAGGATGTGGCATGACAGCAGGTTTTTAGGTTCTCAGAAGCACCATATAATCTGGTAAAAACTGCCTGATGTTTTAGAGGAGAGTGCTGCTTCCGTCATCAGGGTATGAAGGTAGCCATAAGCTACAGTTAGTTGTCAATACTGCAGTAGAAAAATACTAATTTGCTTACATGAAGAATGTACACAGCGCAACATACCGGATGACAGTCATTATGACAGCTTTTTCTTTTTTAAAAACTTGTTAATTTTTAGAAACTTGGAGCAATATATTTCAGTTTTTGAGAAGTGACCTGACTCACGTAAGTAGCATATTTTATTGCTTAAAAAGCAGTATACATATTTGGATTCTTAGGTCATGATGCTGTGTTGTATTGGGCTGGTTTACTGCTGTCTTCATATTCAAGACAAAATTTTATGAAGTGCCAGCAAACTAGCCCGAAACAGTGTAATTACCCAAGAATGGAAATAATATTAGTTATAAAATACCATGGAAGTCGATGACTTGCAAAGTAGACTGTATGTTTTAATGCTTGTTGAAGCACGTTCAACTTGACTGTTGAGTCGAGTGTGAGAATGTGTATGTGAAGTATAATTCTGTAGTTTAAAAGTTTAGTAATATATCAAAGCTGTTTGCAGCGCCCATCATCGCCCTGATGATGTAGGCAGCAAGTTTCTCTGAAACGTCGGTAAGCTTGTGTATACTACATGGCGCAACTTCCCGATAGACACGTTATTATACTCGACGCCATGAGGACATGAAAACGCACCATATCTCTGTTATGTTAGGAAGAAAATTACTATGTTCTGTGATCCAGGAGAGTGTTGTACGTATAATCTGTGGAATGGAAACGATGTGATTGGTTAAAATGCGTTGCGTGAAATATTCAAGATGGTGGTGGTTAGTGTTGGTAAAATTTGTTATGAAGTCCTGTCCATTAAAATGGAATAATTAAGGCAGAAATACTAATTCTCTATTACGGGAGTTTAAGAAGAACTTGTTTGTGGCTTTCTGAGATTATTGAAGCTGATGAAACTATAATAGGATGTAAGTAATATTTATTCACTGTTTATACTGTGAGAAACCATGGTTTATTCCAGGCAATTTCAGTGTTTTTTGCCTATAAAAATCTTATCAGAGCTTAAGATGTTTATTTAATATCGTCATAATAAACTTGTTATTTGCAGTGTCTAATAATATTTGTAAAAAATTAAGTCTCTAATTGTGAATGTAGACATTGCCTTGAATGCTATACTGCATATGGGCATACAAGCAGTCACAAATTTTTGAATGCAATGTGTCATGAACATTTTTAATGCTGCATATAGTGTGTAATTGTAGCAGAACATGCAATTGGTTATTAACTGCATAACTACTGTTTACAGACTGAGACATGGCAAGGCAGTTTTACTCTGCTGCTTGCTACTATTACACTTGCCAAACAACTGTATGGTAGTAGAATGCTCAAGATCACCTGTTCCCCCACCACAATTGCCTCATCCGCTTACAGTCTCTTAGACAGTGTTCTAGTAGTTTTCCATAATTTTTCAGTAGAAGACCTCCAGTGGGTAAGTGGTAATACAGTGCATCTCTTGGCATGATTATATACAACTCGTATCCCTTCTCCTGGCAGGAACTGCGTGATCTGCCACAGAATTTGTTTAGTCTAGAAGTGGCCTGGCAGTCCAGAAAATTATGGTGAAACTAGCTGCAATCCAAAGCCATGCAGTGTCTCAAGGGCTGGAAACTCTCCCTGACAGGCATCACATCTGGAGTTCTGGAGGCTTCCAGGACCCTCATTTTCTAGGGAGAACAACAGTCTGCATGAGTATCAAAAGCTTTTGCTGCTGTCTTACATG
>NW_019060606.1:574159-601268 GCF_000696155.1 Zootermopsis nevadensis | reverse complement strand
ATATGATTAAAATATGGAATTAAAATGCAGAAGTTATGTAATGTCAATAAAGGATCATTTGATGAAACCATCACTTCTTCTGTAACCGTCCAGACATTAGAGTTCTGTGGAGCAAACGCTGCAAGGGCGAGCTGGCCGAAATTCTTTAAAAACAAAGAAACGGCTGCGTTAAGTGAGAAAGTAGGGGGAGGACTCACATGTGGTCTTTATGGGGAGTGAGCCAGCAGCAAGCAGTGGTGTTCGGGAAGGGTGTCTGGGCAGTCGTAAAAAGAGTCTTGGAAAGTTTCTTGACGGTAGAGGTTAAGATTTTTGTAAAGTTGTGTAACGAAGAAAATACATAATAAAAGTATAATTAGATCAACAGCTAATTATTATCTGTTCGTCATTTACTCGATCCCCGTGAACGACCCTGAGTCCCTGGCTAGCCGAGGCAAACGACTAACCAAGGACGGTTATAGAAATTGGCTCTTCAACCTGGGGCCCGATATTGATCGGAATAAACCCAGAACAAGACGGACGGAGCGGGGAGTAGCATCATTTATACAGCTTTTCACCCAGAACGAGAACATGGCTGCGAAGAGGACTCTCCGAAGCGGTAAGAGAGATAGCGATATAGACGTAGATAATAGTGTGGTGAACACGGATATTGATCAGTTAACCACGATCATCAATATGTTGACCGAAATGAAGAAAGAAAATCAAAAAATTAGGAAAGAAATGCAGGAATTTAAGAACGAAATCAAGGCAGATTTTGCTAAGTTAAATGAGAAATTAGAAAATAAACTAAAAGAAACTAAGGAGGAAATGATGAATGTAAGGACAGAAATGTTAACACCACTACGTAAAACTTCTGAAGAAGTAGAACAAAGATCGTGGGTCATTGCGCCACCAAAAAGTATACCAGATGCGGTAACGTTTCTCAATGAAGTAGAGGCGTTGGATTCTGATCAGTCGTCGTCAAACTACGCTTCAGCCCCAACAAACCCTGGATCTCGTTTCAACGACGGAAACCACCGCTCTTATCAGGGTCAAGATAATGGACGAATGAGGAGTCCGCCACGCTTACAACAAGTTCGGTACCACGAACGTGATTATCAACGTGGATGGGAACCTTATCGACAATATGATCGGGAAGCCTTCCGTGATTGTAGCCCTCGGGATCCAGAATCTATGGATAGAAATGGAAGAAGCAACTCAGGACCAAATCAGAGACCTCAAATGGATCCGCAGGCTTCACCGTTTGTTCGCAGGCAAACAAATGCTGGTGACGTGCGTCCCCAACAACGAACGTTTGGAAAACCAGTAAGTGAGGAAGAGGATGATGATGAGGTACTGGCAGAAGAAGATGAACAAGAGGTCCTAGAGGAAGAAGGTGATGAAGGTGGTGATGAGTAAAAGGAAGTTTATGTCTGAAAACAGATAGTGAGGACTACATTTGGGTGTTAGTAATGATAAAATGAGTGTGAATTAGGAAATAATACAAAGCAAGATGGTTCAGTATCAAGTTTTAGTGGTCCTTATCACTCACCCAATTGGTTGCTTCAGGAAGTATATAACTTGTAGATGTGCGACTGGGTTGTTGAATTGCCGGTCAATGTGTACAATAGAAGACTATTGTTTATTCATGTTTTGTTTTATGTAATAATAAGGATAATAAGTTTTAAGATGTGATTTGTGATTGAGAGTTTTGTTTGGTATTTGAATTGTCACTTCTTTTATTTGTTTATCTTTGTAATGGCAAATTCATGATTTTGTAATGCCTGATATATTTCAATTTCATTGGATGCAAGAGACCTGTCTTGATAGCTCTTCTATTTTACAGTTGTCAATTGACGTAATATACTTATGTTGGTCCTTAACAGATTTTAGATCATCTGTTAGAAAACTGAAAATTGCATTTCTTTAGGTCTTAAGTGGTTCTCAGTAGTAACGCACGTATTGTTCTTTGAAACTTATGTTTATGTTTATGATGTTGCTCTGTGCTAAATGCTGGTATACTGAATCAATAATGGTCCATGATAATGCTTCGAATAAGATTTGAGGGAAATAACATAATGGTCAACGAAAATAAGTAAATAATGTTCGAATGTGTAGCAAGGAAGATAAAGCGACGAATATAAGGAATCTTCGAGTATGAAATAAATAAATAAAGCGACGAAAATAACTAATGAATACGTTGACCAATGTTATGAAGTAAAGAAATGGATTGCAATAAGAGGACGTAAACAAAATCATCAACCATCGCACCACAAAGAACCACTAATTAATTAAGAGGAAAAGAATGTTCCCTTAGAAGATTAAATTAAAAGTATCTTAATAATTCTAAGACAGGCTGTTAAATTAGGAGGTCAAATATCAGATTAGAAAATTATATGTTTAAGATTTGTTTTTGTATTAAATAGTCCCCGTGTATTCCTGTATTTGGGACAAGTATATGATTAAAATATGGAATTAAAATGCAGAAGTTATGTAATGTCAATAAAGGATCATTTGATGAAACCATCACTTCTTCTGTAACCGTCCAGACATTAGAGTTCTGTGGAGCAAACGCTGCAAGGGCGAGCTGGCCGAAATTCTTTAAAAACAAAGAAACGGCTGCGTTAAGTGAGAAAGTAGGGGGAGGACTCACATGTGGTCTTTATGGGGAGTGAGCCAGCAGCAAGCAGTGGTGTTCGGGAAGGGTGTCTGGGCAGTCGTAAAAAGAGTCTTGGAAAGTTTCTTGACGGTAGAGGTTAAGATTTTTGTAAAGTTGTGTAACGAAGAAAATACATAATAAAAGTATAATTAGATCAACAGCTAATTATTATCTGTTCGTCATTTACTCGATCCCCGTGAACGACCCTGAGTCCCTGGCTAGCCGAGGCAAACAACTAACCAAGGACGGTTATACTTCCTTGGCTATGCAAAGCTTAAAAAAAGGTATGAAATTTTCTAATACAATACATTAGCCAAGCCAGTTTAAAAATCCAAGAATTTACTCTGGGAAGGAATTCAGCTCAATTTGACTGAAGGTACAGGTAGCCCTCGATTTACCCCGGCGTAAATTGCAACGATTTTATAATGTAAATCAATGGGAAGTCAATGACATGCTTTCCCAGCATCCGAACATTGACGAGTAATCTAAGGGCATTACATTTAAGCATTAAAATATCTAGTTTAAGGATCTTTTTTTACTTAAAGTATTGTAGTTTCTTCGCCAAGTAAATATTTCTACTCCACAGAATGTAACATTTATTGATTTATTTAACAATGCTGTCAGTAGTTCAGTCCAAGTATTGTCATATAGTAGAATGACTGTCCTCTGGATCTCCAAAATGTTGGTAAACTTGTACCATACTACATGGCACTGCAACCCAGAAGACAGCCTTCTTCATACTCTGTCAAACATAACCTCAAATCCTACTAAATTATAGGTTGATGAATAAAAAATTAATTTAAAAGGGCATATAAGGCAGCAGTCATGGCCAACTTTTGGGTACTTCAGAAACTGGGAAGAAACACAAATAGTCTCACCACTACCAAAAATCATTCAAGGTATGAAATTTTCTAATACAATACATTAGCCAAGCCAGTTTAAAAATCCAAGAATTTACTCTGGGAAGGAATTCAGCTCAATTTGACTGAAGCTCTCGATTTACCCCGGGGATGTGTTCCTGGACGAACCGGCGTAAATTGCAACGATTTTATAATGTAAATCAATGGGAAGTCAATGACATGCTTTCCCAGCATCCGAACATTGATGAGTAATATAAGGGCATTACATTTAAGGCACTAAAATAACGTAAATAAAATAAAGCGCCGTTAGTTCTCTGACGACGTCCCTGGTTGAGGTCCGCCACGTTTTTTAAAGAAGGTATGTAGTGTGGACTGTCGTGATTTATTCTTTCTTTCTTTCTTTCTTTCAAAATTTCACGATAAGGTCTCATGGATGCCATAACGCTCCTCTTCGCTGTAGCACAAGAGCAAACTCGCACGTGCAAAAGTTTGCATTTCACAAACAGCTTTCGCCGATTCATCGATCTCATTGCAGCAAATTCGCGTCAACGAAACATACGTAAATGCAGAGATGACTGTATTTATAATTTTTATTCATTATCAGCGATGTAAGAATTACGATTTAGTATAAGAAGCAGTACAAGAAACATTGTAAAACGTTATAAATAATAGCAATTTTTTGTCACTTTTTGGCTTTCTCGTTTCAAAATCGGCGTTATTCTGAGTCGGCGCAAATCGAGGGTTACCTGTATTTGACAACAGTTCTGTGGAGGTTATACGGTCCTAAGAGAAAGGAAGCAACACAAGGTTGGAGAAAACTGCTTAATCAGAAGTTTCTTGTATTCTTAATGGTTAGGGGGGTGAAATAGTCAGAACCTGTAGCATCCATGCAAAAAAATGCAATCTTTATACATTTTGATTTTAAAACATGATGATATGAGACAACTTGAGGTCTGAAACACGTGTTTACTATAAAGCCGGCTGTGGCGACTGCAGCCCCGATAGGCTGATTATACATACAATAATAATGAAAATATATCTCACAAACAAATTAACTAAACATATATATGTACAGTATTAAATATAGGCAAACCCAAAATAGAGACAATATTATACACAAAGACACTAAATGAAGAAATACAAATAAAAGCAAATAATCCACCTAGGGAAATGCTAATATAAATGTAAAACGTTAAAGGAATACAAGGAACTAATAACCAACCTAGATCATCTATCATGATAACCTATTCAGAACTTGCCCTCAAGGGAAATAATGTTTGTACTAAATATGTCCAAAGATTTACATACGTCATTTGCAGCGATGACGCACCTGGCTGAAGGACTATGTCTTAGCGCACTGCTCACACTAAAAGTAGAAATTTCTCTTATTTGCCTTGGCGGCACACGTATACAACATTGTCCATACTGGAATGGCAATTTATTTTGCCCTTAAAGACATTAACAAGAAATAAAGCATCGAGTTGTCGTCGTCTGGAATAGAGTGTTCTAAAATTTAAAGTAGTTACGATCAATTCATATTTACGTGAGTTATTAAACTGAAAAAATTGGTAATTGCACAAACTGGAAAATTTCCTTTGAATATTTTCTAATTTATTATAATCTGTCTGTGTAAGATTATTCCATACAACCGAGGCATACTCAGGCTTTGATCTAATTAAAGCATTTTATAAAACAACAAGGCTCTCTAGAGAGGAAAAATTATATATAATAAAACGAATAAGCCCTAAGGTCCTTAGTGCCTGAGAATGAACAAAATTTACATGACAATGACAAATACAGTTTACTGTCTAACAAGACACCAAGATCTTTTACACAATTAGTACGCAAGATTAAACAGCCACTAAAAACGTAATTAAAATGAATACTGTTAGTTTTACGTGTGAACGATATCATTTTGGTTTTCTCTATGTTGAGTTCCATGTTGTTATCATCACACCACTGATGTACGCAATCAATATCAGAAGAGCTTTGCAGTCATCCACAGATTTAGAATACTTGATTTTGTCACAAAGGTCATTAATAAAAATGTTAAATAAGAGAGGACCCAAGGTAGAGCCAGTAGATGAAACTGTATCGTTTGTAGGGGCACTGCTTTGACTGCCACTTTACATCGTCAGTCTTTATGGTTTAGGCCTTCTGACCTCTTCCAGATCCGAAAGTCACTTGAAAGTATGAATCATAGGTATTTGGTAGGACTCCTTGAACAAGTGACCACTTTCCGTGTAGGCCAAAATATGTTTTAGGGTATTTCATTAAATTCTAAGTAGATGAAACAATTTTTCAAGCAAAATGTGGCTGGTAGAGTATTTCGTTGTCGCCCTCTGTCGACTGGAGGTTAGTGTGCTCGACGCTGGACCCAAGGTTTGCAGGTTCAAACCTGGCCAAGGTCGATAGATTTTTAACGGTGATAATAATCCGTAGCATATCTTCCTTCAGAGGGGAAGTAAAGTCAGTGGTCCCATGTTGTAGATTTATGGCATTTAAAAGAACCTTACGAGCATGATTCAGCAGCCATTTCTCACCCGTCTCACTACTACATGGTTCTAGCAGACAAATCAGGATTGAGTAAAAATTGTGCAGAGGCAGTGGTCTTGTCATTCACTACTCACAAATGCACATTTCAAAGACAAAGAAGCCTCCCACATGGGAGGAGGCCCAGGCTCAGCTTCGGGCTGTTGCGCCATAGAAAAGATAGAGTATTTCATTCACACAGTGTATTTTTGAGACAATGACTGGTAGATATCAACAAACTGGCCTTCCTGAATACCCTGTGTAGTATGACCGCCATGTTTTCTATATAAATTAACCATTTCAATGTTATGGATGGAAAACGTCCATTGGACACAGCATGCTGTAATAATGATTTTTCTTCATTGTCTGTCATTGATGTAGTTATACTGATCTTGACACATGACAGTCATACCATATCTTTTAATTTTAAATGTAAGAACATTGCGTGGATGTAAAATGCTCAAAGTTTAATGCTCATTGGCTAATGAACACCCTAATGATTTTCTTATAGTGTATGATATTCAAGTTAGAGACTCTAATGAGAGATCAAGAAAGGACACTGAGGAAAGCGAAGCAAATCTTGGCAAAGGACAGTTCTGCCACCACTTGCACTCCTGCACATCCTACGAGATCTGCAACCACTCTGTACCAAACCCCAGTTGCTTCAGAATCAGATAAAACTAATTCATGTGGATTGCTGTCACGAAGTTCTGAAAGAGTATGTATTTCAAATAAACTAGGAGCGAATGGAAAACCATGACTTCTTTACTTTCTTTCTTTAAAAGTTAATGTAGGTGAAGATTTTACTTTGTCTTTAATTACGTTTTTACTTGCTGTTTTCTGTATTAGTATGATATTTAGTCTGATAATATTTTGGGAACAGTAAATTATTTTAGAAGATATCTTGTGGCAACACTGTAGCTCTCACAAAGACATGCACAATTTGGTTGATGGAATTACAGATTTTATGTCTTGGCTACACTTCATCACTATGAAGTTAGCTTCTAGCTATCAGAACAGGTTTCTCTTGAAAGCTTCGTCATGTTATATTGATTTTTTAAACAGGAAGAGAAAAATACAATTCAACAAACATTACTGCACATGATTCAACCTAAGTTTTTATTTATAATTATAAAGAAAAATTTTATGTGTCAGGTATAAATGGAATAGCAGCAGTTGTGTCTTCCAACAGCATTGTTTTGCAGACATGGGACCTGCTTTTATTCAGAACCAGAATCTTCATTTACATTTTAGCAGAAAGGTGGAGGGAACAAAGTATGCTTAGAAATGTAAAATGTCTTTACAGGCAAACCTTATTTAATCAATTTCTGGAAAACTGATAATTCAGACAAAATAATTTGCATTAAAATGTAGTGCTACGTATTTCATACATCGTATAGTTGATGTATGGGACCTAGTGCGGCTGCCCAGCAGTAAGGATGGCCCGGCATGGAAAAACAGACGAAAGTGTTAACGACAAAGTTGAGTATTACACATGTGTAATGTCAGGAATGGATGGCAAAGAGGACCATAAATAACATTTAAAATGTATCATCGCGCTGTTTACGGTTTATTTGCTTAGTCAAAAGAAGATATACTATTACTAATGTTTTGTGAAATTCCAATGTCGATTTAGCGTCCCGCTCGCCCGTGTGTAATGTCGGCCATGTTTCTTGTAGTCAGCTACTACATGGTGAGTGATCGGTAGCGGTCGGTCAGTCGCGTAACACATGAGAATGAACGGAATAGCACCACAGTCCATGCAGCATTTGGACGGCGAAGAAAGAAGCTGAAAGGAAGCCCTGTTTTCGAAGTTGGTGTCTGTAAGAATATTGAAGGAGCAATTTTCAAGATGAACTCTTACCAACTTTTGATATTGTCAGACATTATTTTATTTAGAAAAATGAAAGTGGTTACAACTCATGTTTGTATAATCTGTGGTTACATCTGTCGCTAGGCCTGGTGACCACGATGTAGTTCAGGATTACCTATAGGTATTTGTTTCTGGCCCAGGGAGGGGAATATGACAAACATCCAAAATGAAGATGGCTGTCTTCTGTGTTGTTGCTTTCTCTGCTTGGTAATGACGATTATAATAACGTACAGATAAATTGCCTGAACTAAGCAGAATGCGCTCTTTTTTCTGTGGATTTTCTTGAAATGAATTTTACTGAAATGTTCAAATAAACACTGATAATTATAAGTGTTTATTTCCCAAAAGCTTACTCGTGCAATATTTCTCTTGTTTAGACTACATATTTCGGCTATTACATAACCATCATCAGGTCTGTTCTTAAGTTACTGCATTATTATTAGCAGCATGAAATGTTACACTGGTTACAATTTTTCAGTTCAATTTAAAAATTTTGAAACACTTTCTTGTGTGTATATATTAAACATGTGTGAGTCTTGTGGAAATGTAGGTGAATCAAATATGAACCTAACAAGTCAGAACGAAATTACATGTTCAGTTGTTGGGCTTTAAAAGCAAGAGCGGTATAAGTCTCCATTGTTACATGGATTAGAACCAGAAAGAGATAAAAATTATGATTTCCATCTCAGTCTCCTTGAAAAGAGAGATCTGCCAACTTCAGAGGTGATTACACTACCATTGTCTATGCCAGAACTGCGAAACATGCGGCCCCCGGAAACATTTTCCCTGGCACATGGGTGATGGGGTCAACAGCCCCAGGGCCTTGAAAAATTACTTTTAAAATGAATCAAGTATAATAAAACGTGATGATGTTCTTAAATAAGGGCAGATGAAATTGCAATTCCTTCTTATGCTTCTTCTCATTATTTTTAAATTTATTTCCTTCTGATAGGGAACACATTTGATATTAATTATTCACATTTTACATTTATGATTGAAGGTAACCAAATTATAAGTAAGAGTAATTCTCTTTGTATTTTTTCAACTACCAACAATATGTAAATATGGACAGACAATGGTCAGCCTTTATGTGAACACCTGCATGTATAACAATGCAAGAAAAAGCATTGGAATTTCTAACCCACGCATGCAACAATGTTGGCTGGGCATGCTGTAAGGCTCTTTTCTCATTTCTTATGCGTGCAGTATAAAGCCTATATGAAACGAATTGCACTCCATTCCTTTATCTCAAAAAGCATTGGAATTTCTAACCCACGCATGCAACAATGTTGGCTGGGCATGCTGTAAGGCTCTTTTCTCATTTCTTATGCGTGCAGTATAAAGCCTATATGAAACGAATTGCACTCCATTCCTTTATCTCAGAAACTAATTGTTATGTCATCTGTTTACTGGGCATCGTTGTGTTTCATTATTGCCATCAACAATCCGCTTTCGTTATTGCGGAAAGAGCTGAGCTGTGAACTGCTTGTAGAAGAAGTGCATCATAGGCTAGATAATTTTGTGTTGTTAGAACCCTTTTAGAATATCACAAGTACTTATCTTGTATAAGAATTATTATGAAATCTGTGATACTGCTTTCCACTCTCCATCTTATTTTGATTAAATTGATCAGGTAAATATAGTAGCATTACAATTAAAATAAGCACTCCTTAATATTCCCAATATTGCAATGAGAAACTTCTGAAATTCTACTAACCCTCCTGGAATCATTGAGATCCACTTGAAGAGCACTACATGTCCAAGGGGTCCACAGTGACCAGTTCCACATATTGTGACCTCCATGCAAATCATTTAAAACCAAGAATCAGATCGGAACCTCATGGACTGCTCAGTGCTAGTGTCCTGCTGCAGCACTGCACTCTCAGCCCATACTGCCTGTGCAAGAGCTACAACCACCAAGGACATGCATTTCAAGTGCCTCCCTCATCCTCCATACTTGCCTGACCTTGCCACTTCCAACTACCATACATCTGGGGCACTCAAGGAGGTAACAGACAGAAAGACCTTCTGCTCCCATTAAGAAATGTAAAAGGCAGTGCATGAGTGTCTGTGCAAACAACCAAAGGATTTTTTCAAGAGAACCTGAAGTATAGGTGACACTGGAGGAAATGCAATGGGGACTATGTTGAAAATGAAAAAATCTGTACAGAACCTACCTGCAATATACAAGCTGTGAAAGAATTTTTAAGGTTCTCATTTCACTTGCCCACATACAATGCAGTAAATGCAAGTCCTGATTGAAAGAGAGAAACAATGTGCATTTTAACCTTGGATGATGAACAAAGTACAAAAACCCAATAACTCTGTGAAAAATTATGTTCAGCCATCAATGGTTAAAGATTTTGCTACAGGGCAGAGTTAGTTCTGACACTCATTCCAATATTCTCTTTACTGTTCACCTATTACACTGAAAGTTGAATGCTTAGTGTAGCTGATGCAGAATTATGAATAGTAACACATATAAATAAGTAAAATACAAACTTTGTTTGTCTTTCGAAGTTCAGTGTTATGTGTGACCATCTTCCATTACACCAGTTTTGTTTGTGGTAAGAGTTAATATACAGTGATTTGTTAATAATGAAATCAGAATTCATTCACTCAAAAGCTGAACAATATATTTCTTTTCATACCTACATTTTTTAAAATCACCTTTCCTTATAACAATTTGAAACTTGAAACTGACAAAATTTCCTATACTTCCTATTCACCATCCATACACAACAAGCAGCACATAATTAAAAACTTTATAACAAGAAATTACTCAATTAATATAAGTACCAGAAGCTTGCCTCTGCTTCTTTTGCTCACCATCCCTATCAGAGGCCTCCCATCTTTTCCTTCCACTGATAGAGATTTTCAGGCAACAAATGAGGGAAACACACATGGGCCATGAACATTTCATCTTTCTTCAGCTTTAAATGCTAATGCACCAAAAAGTTCACACTTCACACAGTACACCTATTAATAAAACCTCAGTTTTGTCAGACATGTTTTCTCCAGCACATCCAACCTGTTCTTGAGTAGCTCACTGGCACTGTATGAGATGCATTTGCAGTAGATTCTTTTGTACATTAAATCAAAGTGCACTCACTCCTAGTGTGATCTTATACAAAACAATTATGGTTTAATTATGCTGCTGGCAGAGCCACCTACTGACCGAATTATGTACACCTATTATTGGCAGAACCATCTACTGGCAAATACCTTATATTACCACAGTCTGACACAGCATGATGTTTTATTGTTTTGAAAGATAATCCATACTTTCAATCAGCTATTTATTGTTGTTACTTAATACTTTTTTGAGATGGGCACAGTCACAATAAGCTCTTGGTTAAATAACTTCATGAATATACTAATTCCATTAGCATGTTATTAAATTAATTGTTCCTTTCAACATTAATCACAGAATGCTGACTGTCTGACTTCACAATGCTAAGTGTTGTCATACAAGGAAGAACACCAAGTTGAATGTCTATCAGTGGTTCCTCCAGAACAAGTGATTGCTATACCAAGTAGGGTTTGTTAATGGTGTAAGCAAAACACACCAGCCCACCAATCCAAGAACAAATAGTGACATCAAAAGCATTCTCTGAGGGTCCTTATATGTTAGAATCTCTGCAAAATCTGGGAATCCCATGTGGTTGCAGAAGGCATGAACTGCAAATGGTGCCACAAAATGACCTGCAATTAAAATAAAACACTGATAAAAAACAAGACTATCAAATAAATATGATATGCTATGTACATGATGTAGAAGAGCACTGAAATGTGTAGCAATAGGCAGCCTCGTAGTGTTACTGTGTATAAATGTACATACTTTTAACACAAGGAAATTTAATCTCCACAGAAAATGGGTATTTATATTGTAGTAAGTCAAGCTGAATGCATTACAGTACACTAAGATCCTCCAGTGGACAGCAACATACTTTCCCAGATACACTACAGTGAAAGAAAATACTGTCCATCAAATGTTACCCAATATAAATGAGGTGGCACAAATACTCCTGTACATATTTTTTGTTACATTGTATTTTGTTTGTGAAAGACAGCAATTCATTCATAAACTTTGTCTATACAAGAGCTGATATGCATTTTCCCCTGATACAGAATGTCCAGAAAGTTTCTATACAGTAGAAAACAAAACATTTATTTGCAAGTTCCTCTAGAAACATTATTTCCTTTAGAAACAATACCATTTTCCATTTAACATTATGTCAACAGTAAAGAACTACGATCTATGCAAGAAGTAACCACATAGCCAGTCTCTGCATGTTGTAGACATACAAACTACATATCTTCTGTTCTGAGACTAACTGAACACTCATTACCACCAAGCACAGGTAGATATCAGATATTTAGGAAGGTAAGCGCCATTTTAATTGTTCAGTTAACTGCTTACTTGGTGCCACTGACTGTCAACCACCATTATTAGCAGTAAAATGGTGGTGGTAAATTACTTATTTTTGGCTGTCAAATGATGAATAGCATTGCTGTCCACAAATTCCTGTGATGCTAATATGAGCAGGTGCTAAATCTGGACTGTATTCATGTGAAATTGTCATGGTCTGAATTACTGATAAACATGAAAAGAGAGAAAAAAAATTTAACCCCTTGTTCTCCCTCTTTCATGTAACTATACAGTCATGATGGGTTTAAAATGGTGTTGTAACAACCATCCAGTGCCAAATTTAGACAAAAGAACATGGAGGAAGAAGAGGCATTCAAACTGTCAGAGCAGTGGCAGGGATGGTCAAGTAGGGTTTTGCAAGAGTTGCAGTATAAAGAAACCCAGGAACCCATCTGCGATATGGAGACTTCAGTAGCTAATAAACATTGTGAAGGCACTAATTCTAATGCACACAACTCTAAAATAAAATAAACTTCCTCCATATGTCTTAGTAATCCAAAATAATGTCTCAACCAACAGCAGTAGTTCAATAACTAATGAAAATCCTATGAACTTAAATGATTCTCTATCACAGCCAAATATTAATGATCAAGTTAGGTGGCATATAGTGGAACAGATTATTGACTAAGGTAAAGGCATTCATTCTGAAGCAAGCCAGGTTGATAAGCACAGCTTCATATGTTATTGGTTTACCAAACAACTTTCAGATGTAAATGTAGTACAACCAGCCTGGATGATGTATTGCAAACTGAATAAACATTTATTTTTCTTTCCTTGCATTCTCTTTGGCAAACAAACAACATATTATTAAAATGCCAAGAAAGGATATTCTGACTGCAAAAAAACTCCCATTCATGCATAGATCACGAGTATTCATTGGATCACAGCACTAATTTCTTGAAATGGAAGTCAGTGGATAAAAGAATAAAAGAAAACCACTTTGTTAATTAAATTCAACAGTAAATGAAGAAGAGCAAAAATGGCAGGATATTCTCAAGTGTATTTTAGGCATTTTTTCTGTGCAAAATTAATCTGGCACTTTGGGGTTCCCAATGATAAAATTGGAAAAGAAAATGCTGGGGTCTTTCTTGATATTATTAAACTAACTAATAATCAAAACACAGCACTGGTTATGTAAACTACTGTCTAATAAAATTCAAAATGACTTTATTGGCCTGCTGGGCAACAAAGTCTGAGCTAAAATAATTTCTGAAGTTAAGGAAGGAAAGATGATCCCCACCAAATACAGAGCAGCCAAGTGACTCCTCACACAAATTTTATTCATGGAAGAGTTTCTATTAATCATAGAGATGGCGGGGGTCACAGTGGCCGCGCGGTCCGAGGCGTGGGACTTGTGCCGCTTGGTCACTGGGACCGTGGGTTTGATCCCACTCAAGCGATGGATGTCTGTCCACGTCTTTCTGTGTTGTGCTGTCCTGTGTACAGATAGAGGCCTTGCGATGGGCCAATCCCTCGTTCATGGAGTCCTACCAAATGTCCATAGATCGAAGATAATGAAGAAAAGGTTGGGATCCGCAGTGCTCAGGCACTTGAAGAACGAGTCATAAAAGTATCAAAGTAAGTATCATAGAGATGGCAGGAAAATAAAATGAAGTGCAAAAGAACATTATTGTTAGATTTCTGCCATGTGAAGTACAGTTTTAATCTGGCAGATGTAAAAGCAGCTTCTTCAAATACAAAACATTTTAGTTTTTCAGGCTCCACCAACTGCTCTTAAATGTTAACAAGCACATTACAGACTGCTTAAAGGTCACTCAGAAACATACTGGTCTTCTAAAGCAAGTGCTATTAAAGCACAGCATTCACAAATAACAGAACTGTTTAATATGTTGAATGATAATTTTGCAAGTATGTCAGCCAATCCAGGAACAATTTCCATTACCCAGAAGTATTTTCCATCAAACATACCCTCAATCCTTAGCAGTAACATGCAATTTAATTCTGAACTGTTGTTAACAAAGCAGTGAAATCCAAGTACGTGACAGTCTTGCAAGCCTCATGAAAGTCAGTTGGATTGAAGGGTATGTTAAAAGTATTATACATGAAGATGTAGCTGAAGAAGCCTTAATTTGTGCTAAAAATTGCTGAAGAAATGCAAATTACAACTTTTATATCTAGGAGAGAATAAAATAATTATTCAACAAAGCAACAAGAATTCAGCTTTGTCTGTTAAAGGGTGGTGGTGGTGTTTTTTTATAGGTAGAAAAGTGAAGTTTTGCAAAAAGCCTCATTGAATTTTGAATTTTTGTTTTGCACTCACAGCTGTGAAACTAATTGAATTAAAAGGAACTACAAACAGTTTACTTTTAAAATATACATAATGGATACTGATGCATTGTAATAGTTTGAGGTGGAGAGCTTCAAGCATCAAGCATAAAATTTAGTGTCTCATGTGAAATCAGCAATAACTTGATCTTTTCTGGCTGATACAGGACTGTGTTCTTGCAGGGCTGCTATTCAATCACAGAAACCACATACCTTTTTTTTTACTTTGCCTGTTACTGTCTTATCATGTGAAAGGACCCTCGGAAAACTTAAAAGAATAACAATTTTTTTTAGATAATCTGTGGCACAAGATTGTCAAATTTTGGTGTTCTTCCCACAGAATTCAGCATTAAAGAATGTCTTAATTTTTATGATGTAATCATAAACTTTGCAGCCATTGAAATTAGAGTTTTACTGTAAACACTATTAAATTTAAAACTGTTCCTGTATACAAGTAAATGTGATTTTGTTGTGCTACTACACCTCCATATTAGAATCAACTCCTTTTTTAAGAGGTAAGATTATGTTCTTTAATTTGGGATGATAATATTTCAACCTGGTGGCCCTGGGTGCTCAAATGCCTTATCTCAGTACTGACAGCAATGTTAGAAATTTGGAAGTATAGGGATGGTTGAACCCCAACATTTTACCAACCTGATGGTGCACGGCAAGTTTCACCACTTATCCAGTTGGCAGATTGTACATGTATGGATACATGTGAACTAGGCTTCAATGTCTTTCAGAACCAGTGTTCTCTTCAAAACAGGGGGATGGAGTTGGGTTTAGGATAGTCTACAGAAGATATAGTGGCATATCAGTGGTATGGTGGAGAGGTATGGTCCAATGATCATAGTGGTGAAGAGAGGGAATGTTTGGTTCTGGGAAGGCTAACCAACAAGAACCAGTGCATCTGATGGACAGAAATGTGCTCCAGGGCACAAATCATCTAAAGAGTGCCTGTGCTGTGGACAGGCATAGAGAAATCACAAACTTAAACTTGTAGTGATTTAAAAAGCCATGATCACTCAAGGGTACTGAAGCAAACTGCATTCCTGTCCATTTTTGGAACTAGAAAGGAGTACGAATAGAATGGGAGACCTTTGAAAATTTATCCCACAAGCATTTTGTTCCAGAAGTTTGGGCTTTCCTGAAAGAGAGAATTAGCACTACAGAAAGCAGTGTTGCTGCTAGACAATGCCCCTTGTCATCCAAGAGAGAGCACACTGACTTCTGAATATGGCCTTGTCATTGTACAATTCTTGTCCCCAGTGTCAGAGCTATTATACAGCCCATGTACCAAATAGCGATTCTGTCCATGAAACGACACTACGAGGCTGATCTCAGAAACTCTGTTGATGGAGATGACACCACAACAGAATTAAGGAAAATAAATAACAGTGTTAGAGAGAAAAAATATTTTAAAAGTTTTTCTAACAAAAAAATCAACAAGTCTGAAATTCATGTTCTGTAAATGCCAACAAAGATGATGTTGAAGAATGGCTACAGAGTGTTGCTTGTAATCTGGGCTTCCGGCACATGACAGACACTGTCAAAGTTGCTGGAAGAAAACGAACAGAAGTTGAGAAGGACAAATGTGAGAAGCTTCCAGTGTTGACACTACTACACTACACAGGTCAGAGAGGGTTTGAATACCATGACACTGCAACCACAAGAAAAATTTATGCTGCCATGATGAGGAGTCTAAACAGTTCATAAAAACAAGTGACTTTATTTCTCAAGATAAACATCACCTGCATGAAAAATCGTACAGTAATTTGTGATGTCTTGAAAATCAACTGGACAAAATATTTTAAATTATTCATGTTTTTCAATTATTCATCCATCTTCTCCCCTTCATTAGACTGGATAATCAGGAGTTAACTGTACTTCCAGTCTCCAGAAAGTTACATTACAAAATTAAGTTTGCAACATACAGAGTGATAGTCAAATTAAAATAAAATAATTTTAGTTAGTTTTTTGTCCATGCTAGGCACACACAAAGCAAACAATATAAAATTAATTAACTGTGGTGACATGTATTATCAGTAAGTATAATTAATAAATTCAGTTTCAAATTAAATAATAAACAGTAACAATGACAATATATTGTAAACGTTAAGAACCTGCAATTAATTCAAAAACATATACTTTGTAAAATGTATTTCCAAAATAAAGTAAAATGGCTACACAAAGGTGGCACTTCACCACCCACCCCCAAATTTATGAGACTTCTGACATCTTTGAATGTACATCTCAGTCTAATTCCCATTTAGCTAAACCCCAATGAGTTAGAATTATACACACCAGTTTTTGCAAACAGAAATGCTGAATAGGCACCAAACAATGTTGTATATGAAAACTGAAAACCTGAAATGAAATTCATAAAAATTAAATAGATTAAAAACCAAAATAAACTTAGACAATTACATTCTTAAATAAACCCACTAGTGCTGTGATATTACTGCAACACTTACATGATATCATTAAAGCCCTTTTGAGATCTAAACCACTTCTCATTCGTTCTACCATATGATGAAAATGAGCTGAAACAATACAGAAACATTCCTTTCACTATTAGCAGAGACAAAACAATAGTTCCTCTACCAGGAAGTAATCTAAACACTAAACAAATTGATAAGCTTACATAAAACATAGTAATATAAACAGTTTTATATTTTAATCATCAACAAGATATTTTGGTATAGACTGTGCGCGTGCACACACACACACACACACAATCTTTATTACATTCTGCTGATCCATAAGTTTGTCAGATGATAATAGGATGTGGAATAAGTCATAATAATATAACACATATTACAAGTACTGTCCACAGATCATGAGAAAAACCCTGCTGAGGGAAGTCGTTTCTGGTGCGGTACGGGGGGAATGTTACTTATCAGCTGGACTAGAGGGCTGCTATTGGTGGGAAGTGTGATACATCAAGAGTTTTATGCTACTACAAACAGACTGAAAACATCAAGCCGTTAAAGAGTAGCATGTAGTGAGTACACCTGTACTGTGTTCTGTGAGTGTTGCGATAATATTGTAGATTAAATCACTGTGCAACTGTGAGGTAATCTTAAAGCTGTACCCATTAAAACACATGAAAGCCTTGTCTATTGTTCGTTCAGTGGTTGTGGAACGAATGCTTTTAGGATCGGTCTTCACTCATGGCGAAATCTTGAGCATGCGCGTATATCAAATTCCTAGCAGGGATTTTCTCCTGGTCTGCGGACTGTACAATTCATACTGTTATATAGATTTCACGTATTATAAACAAAGAGTTCACATAAAATAGTGACGTTACAAATATATTCACCCATTTCACACAGTAGATAAATTATACTACCCATTTATATTACATAAAGGCAAGAAAACCTTAATGAACATTTTAAGTTTTTGTAAACATTACAAATTCATCAACAGAGTAAAGTAATATGTAATTATTTCCTTAATGCTACTTTATATTACGTCCTCTTATTTATGAGATTTCTGAGACTTTATGGTACACTACTGAAAATTTTTGTGTGCATAATATGCACTCTTCTGAGAACATGGCAATAAGTCTATGAAGCTAATTCTTATTTCTCGAGTTGACACTGTGTACAGCAGAATTAGTTTGAAAATGTACCTGTTTATTTACAGCAAAGTTCATTAAGGAGAATATGCATTCACATGAAAGAGATAAGATCATTAATCTCTTGAAGAGACTTATACATTAATTTCTAAGTTTGACACCAGCCTGTAATCTAACAATTTTTATTTGTAAAGTGAATATTTGTTTGCTGTTAGATAAATTACACAAAGAAATTACTCCATACTTCATTATGTTTCAAACAAATTAATACAGGCCACCAAAAGAGCATGCGTGTCAGAAATTAATATTTGTTGATTTCAGAAAAAGTCTTACCTACTCCAAAGAACAGTGGGCAAACAAAAACTGCAGTCATTGGTCGGTAGCACTGCAATAGTAGAGGCAACATGCAGGCTCTGAAGGTGAACTCTTCAGATAGTGGTGCCACCACATGGTTACGAAGCCAAATTAAGTTTGTTAAATTTGACATCCAGTACATGGGTTCTAGAAGGAAAGCAATTAAGCTATAGTACTGTAGTTCTTGAACAAAGATGCAAAATTGTTGCAGTTAAAACAGTAAAATACAAAACCCAAATGCTTTTATTATTTATTTCAGAGCACTATGTTAACTATTACTACAAGGAATTTCCACATATTGCCTTGTACTTTACGATAGTGAAATCCAGGCAAAATGTTCTGGGTATATATGTACGATTAGGAATCAAAGAATGACAGAAAGTTTTTGTTGGTGAGCATTGGTAAATGACAATTTTTTAGACTGAGAAGATGTAGGATAATATTAAGATGAATCACAGGAAAGTGGGCTGTGGAGATGGGAAATGGATTGGCTCAGCATCACGTACAATGGTGGGCTTAGGCATTACCATATCAGTTATCTATGTTAACTGTTCATCTGCTAAACATAGTGTAATATTGGATACTTATTGGGAGGTTCTCTACAGATAAATACTGATATACCTAAAAAATGCCAGAGTCACTTATGTTAATATTCTTCCAAGAACATTATTCATAATCATCCAATGTTCTGATGATATAACATATTCACTTGATCAACACTGTTATATAAACCAAAAACAAGAAAGAAATAACTTTTTTCAACACTGTACAATTCAATTTCAATTCAGGTTTTATATTAATTTAACCCCAAAAATTACTGAATGGAAAATTTCAAAAATTTTAAAACATTTCCTTGCAAGAAACACAATAAGGGTGAAGCATGGATGGATAGATAGAGACTTTAAACACTGGTTCCACACAAACATTTTGGTGCAGAAGTTTGAGCTTTCCTGGAAGAGAAAGAATTACAAAGAAAGCAGTGCTTCTACACAATGCCCCTTGTCATCCAAGTGAGACCGACTTCTGAACACTGTTCTTGCAGTTTTTGCCCCCATCATAACCATTATACAGCCCATGGACCAAGCAGTGTATGCATCCAAGAAATTACACTACCAGGCTGACCTTGCTCTAGTAATGTAAAAAAGTGCATCTTAAAATTGAGGAAATACAGTTGTTCTGACTAGAATAACCAGAATACTTATGTAAATTTCTGTGTTCAAAACTTGTGATACTAGCTATGATATACCATCCTCCAAACAGCCACCACCTCTTCTCATTGCCAACAACTTCTAATACCGCTCTGGTCTATCAACACCCAAACACACATACTGCCTCATCTGACTGAAAACACCTGTTATCAGAAGCTCAATTTGACTGTAGTTCATACCTGATTTGTAGAATGTCCTTGAAGAATAAGAACAAAGGAGGTACCCTTATAGAGCAATGCAAGAATATGAAACACTCTATTATCAGTCAGATTTCTCTTTGATTGCATAGAACAGCCAGCTTCAGAAATATCAAGATGTTTCTTTTACCATGAATCTGAAGTATAAACTTGAAAAGCAAGATGAACCAAGAAATGGGCGTGTATATCCTCACCACTGTGAAAATATCAAATATCATAAAGGTGAGGCCAGCACTGGTGAGAAGTCAAACTTGGGACTTCCCCAATATGCAGGAAGCAGCAGAGTATTTATTGGTCAACAATGGACCACTGACCTTCTGTAGTAATACTATGAAGAAATGTGACAATCATTCATATTCCTCATTTCCTACATTTTACTGACAATAAACAACCTGACAGAATTGATAAAAATTATGACAATGTGGAAACTTGAAACTGTCCGACATCCTGATTAAATTCTACAGTAGATTTTATAACTCATCTAACATCTAGCACAAGGTCATTATGTTAGTACTATGACAGAAATCATCTGGAAAGAAAAGCAAAAAGTTTGCATGCTGACAAATATGCACAAACCACTCGCAGAAGGTAACTTCAGTGATGAGAATGACAATGCTCTAAAATCAGCCATTATGGAAGACTGTAACCGAAACACAGCAAACAGTTGTCTGTCATACATGGAAGTGGACTGAGAAACATTCCTCCCACTGTCTACCTGACAGTGGGACTCCTCTTACATCACCGAGGTTTTCTTCTGGAAGAGAACTGTGCCTTCGGCCTGTCAAAAGAGGGATACCAATTGCTGTGACCACAAAATCAGCATGTCTAGAGTCCAGCTATAACAAAGGCAAGAAGCTACACTGTTGCATGTTCTGCTCATGGAAAGGTTGCACAAATTGTGTTCAGTTGTACAAAGTGGGAGGTATGATTGTGTATGTATCCATGTTTTGAGGATTACCATACAAAACTAAACTTATTTATACTTCACAGGCCAACAGGAGTTGCAACTGCTGTACAAATGCAGAAACATTTTCCTAATAACATGAGTAATAACACAGTATTATGTATTTTAATTTTCATTAATTTCAACTTCAAGGAATGAGCATATTGACCCATTCCACGACAGCTGATCAAGGCATTTGTCCTTACTAGAGCAAAGCGCTCCTTTCGTCTATCAAGGTCATTCGGCAAAAAAGTGTAAAGAAGATGGGTCACAAAAATGTGTAAGATCAATATCAATAAATCGACAACAATGGTTACCTAGGAAACGTCATCTATTTACTCGGCATACAATGAAAGGAAGGGGGTTAAAACACTTGACCAACCCCCCCTTTGGGGAGGTTGGTCAAGTTTTAAAATCTTGAGTAAGAAACTAAACTAACCCCCCCGAATGGGGGGTTAAAACACTTCTTTTATGTGCCACAAATCTACAGCATGGAACTACTGGCTTTACTTCCCCTCCAAAGGAAGTTGTGCTACGGACTTTAATCACCCTTAAACATCCACTGACCTCGGCTGGGTTTGAACCTGCAAACCTTGGGTCAAGTGGTGAGCACACTAACCACTAGTCCACCAAGGGTGACATTAATTACAAACAGCTTATTTTACATATGTTGTTGAAAAAAATGTGAAAATATATTATGTTGTGAATTCAAAGGGACTATCTGCCTGTCTTGCACTCAACCTAATTTACCCAGTTCCTCTGATCTAGCAGACATACCAGCATACAATTTCCATAATCCACTGAAGCCCTGCATGCTGAGTGGACCAAGAAAGAGAACCATTGTAAGAAACACTGGAATAACAGTAGCAGGGAGCAGACCATGCATTCTCAGACCCAACAGTTGCCACAAAGAAGCCTGAAAAAAGAAAAGCCACCTATACACAAACGTACCAAGCAATACAGAAACTGGTGCGAGGTTCCACATGTTTCAATTCAATTTCTTGCAATTCAATTTAAGTTTATTGTATCCTGTAAATCACAGGCCACTTACATTTAAATTTTCTACGCAGACAATATTTCTGTACACACCACACAAACTGGAAAACTCTTACGCAAAATGTAGCACAGCATGGAATATTTAAATTGACTGTGTTTTGCTTTGTTAGACGAAGCAGAGGATGAACTTCACACTCTTTGATCCAAAGGCTATATTGGCTGAGACAAGCAGCTTGGCTCAGTGGTAATATTGGAAATTGCACTCTTAACGACACCATTAAACAACCTCATAATCAATAATATGTAGTGGTTGCAGCACAAATCTTTCAGAATTGAGTTTAATTCCTTCAAATGCTGGTAACACTCATTTCTAGTTGGCTTTCTTCATGCACAGCTAGGAACATTTTCAAGCAATGCTGTTTATTTTCCTGGTATATGTAAGAATAGATACTGTTAAGTTAATTAGAAGAAAAACAAAAAGTGGTTCTAGTCTACTGCGAGATACAATTTTTGGATTTTCCAGATAAGATCCAAATAAACTACTTTGCAGATACAAGTCAGAAACACTATTCCGAAAACTAGGAATTAAAAGTCTATTCTTCCTACTTTATAACTAGAATTGCTTTATGTTAGACCAAGCAAATTTATGACATGAAAACATGTAGGTAGATACCAGAATTTCAAAGAAAAACATGTTGTCTCAAACTGTTTTCAGCCCTGAAGACAGGATCAGTATGTTTCTCTGAAACACTTGAATCTAGCATCAAAACGCAGAAGATCATCATCATCATCATCATCATCACTGTGAGAACTTCAAATCTCAGATATTTCAATGCGGAAGTATGATGGGTAACAACAGTTAAAAAAGAAAAAGATTGAGAACATTTTGTCACCTACAAAAAAAATCCTGCCTTAAAACACAATATGATCAGTTTCCCCACAACCTTATAAATTCATGTTTCTTCAACCCAATATTTATACAGTACTTATCATGTTTGTATTAATTGTGTGAGAAGTAAAATAAATCAATTCCTACCTTGTTTTCAGGAAGTCAGGGGTTCAATCACCAGAATGTCTGTACAGACTGAATTTGTCCATTGACATTTTTTTTACAAACATATTGGATTAAGATATATACTCATCCTAAAGTTTAAAGTCAATATAAAATTCAAATCAAAATTGCTGAATCTTAATGTGTACAAAAAGCATAAATGTCACATATTTCACATGTGCTTTGTTCTCATTTGGTTGTCACATTGCAATGTATGTTGTTTTTATTGACCAATTCCCTGTAATCTTAACAGACTTACTGACAGTTTATCAGTATAAAAAGTGCAACAGAGAAAAAGGCAATTCAATTCATGATCAAAACAATCCTTAGAACCTTACATCAATTGCCTACAGCAGCAAATAAAATAAATAAAAACATAATTATTTTAAGTCAAGAAACTCATGCAGTTATGATGGAATGTCAACAAAATTGTTCAAAAGTTACCCACAGTATATTAGTGTTCCTTTAAGCTACCAGTATAGTCAATTACTTCTGATAAGGGAGTAAGGGAAAATGCCCTCAGTTTGCTTCTTGTTGACACATTGAATGTGCTGGAAACTGTGTGCTAAACGTGTTTGTGTTGTTCGACCACTATTCTGCAGTAGCAACTGCTTTATATTTATAAATTGTAGAAGAGCCACCACGTCTGGTAAGAGGAGTGAATGAGTTGCTAAAAGTTGCGTAGGTCTATTGCATTAGAAGATATGATGGACGTAATTCGTAGAATAGAAGGTGGTGATACTGGTCGTAATGTGTGCAGAAGTATGAAGTTGCCTCCTTCCACTGTGACCACCATAATGAAAAATTCATATAAAATAAAACAGTCAATGCAACAGGCTACGAGAGTAAGTGCAACACAAGTAAATTATAGCAGAAGTAAACTTTTAGAAAGAATGGAGAAATTGCTGTTGCTATGGGTGGAAGACATGAATCGAAAAAACATTCCCTTGACTGAAATTGCTATCACGGATAAAGTGAAGTCAATTTTTGAGGAACTTAAGTCATCAATGTTTGGGTGCTGCGAACGCATGTCATTGACTTCCCATTGATTTACATTATAAAAAGAGTTTCAATTTACACCAATTCGTCCAGGCATAAATCAAGGGTTACCTGTATTTGTAAAGTCAAGTACAAGAGAGTAACAAATTCCTTCACCACTAACATTATCCTCACAGAATAATAATCTGGACTCATAAGAGGGCTCTCAACTGTTATACTCTTGTTCAAATTCATAGACAAAATCTTACATACCTCTGATTATAAAATGTATGTTGAAATACTTTGTGACGTTGTTAAAGCATCTGATTGTATGAATCATGACATACGACTACCAAAACTAAACTTTTATCAAATTCAAGGTAAAGAAAGACAATGGCTTAAATCACACCACCATGGCAGAAAGCAAAAGGTAGAAACTAAATCTCCTAATTCAAATTATAACACATACTTAAACTGGGTTGTTTCAAATCATGGAGTCCCTCAAGGTTCAATACTTGGTCCTCATTTTAACCTCTTACATATCAACCACCAACAACCAATTCTCAGTCCAAACCTTACACTCTCTGCTGATGATACTAACTAACCAACTAAGTAGATGGCTTACTGAACTCGAAGGTTCATCAACGAATTAACCAAAGCCCTCCACCGGACCCTTTCCTGGGCCAACAAAATCCAGTCTCCTTCAACTCCTATCTCCCACAGATCCCGCTGATATTATCCTCCCATCTACGTCTAGGTCTCCCCAGCGGTCTCTTCCCCTCAGGCTTCCCAACCAATACCCAGTGCACGCCTCTGGCCCCATCCATGTGCGCTACATGCCCCGCCCATCTCATTCTTCCTGACTTAATCACCCTGACAATATTGGGGGAGGAATACAGATTTTTAAGCTCATCATTATGCAGTTTTCTCCATGCCCCATCACCTTCTCTCCCAGGCCCAAATATCCTCAACATGCTATTCTCAAACACCTGCAATCTTTGTTCCTCCCTCTGAGTGAGAGACCATGTTTCGTACCCATACAAAACAACAGACAAAATTATTGTTTTGTATACTTTAATTTTCGAAGACAAAATATTCTGAACTGAGAAGTAGCAAGCATTTTTGGAATTTAGTCTCCTCCTAACTTCCTCATGAGTGTCATTTTGATTTGTTATTGTTGCTCCCAAATATTTGAACTCAGTAACACTTTCAAAGAATTTATTAACCACTCTAAGATAATTTTGCCGCCTGTCTGCTGACGACGAGATACTAACATGTACTTAGTTTTTTTCTGAATTTACTTCTAGCCCCACCTGTCTACTAGCCTCTAGTAAAACTTCTGCATTCCTCTTTATTGTACTTATATCACCCCCAAATAAATTAACATCATCAGCATATGCCAATAGCTGATGTGCCCCATTCAATTTCAAACCCTCCTGCATATCTTGGACTTTCCTGATGGCATATTCTAGCGCCAAGTTAAAGGGCAAAGGAGACAAAGCATCTCCTTGTTGTTCCAAATGCCAAATCTCATATCCTTTTTCAATTGCCATGGTAGTGCCAAAGAGTCCGTCCTGTCCGAGGCTTAGTTAGTTTTTTTCGTAACGATGTTCTTTTACGGTGAAAGGTTGTTAGCCTTACGTCCAACCCCCAACCTGATGATACTAGTATTACTAATCATCCTGGTAGTGACTACTTTCAAAATTCTATTAATGATATCTTTGCTAACCTGAACAAATGGTTTAAATCTAAAACTTCTTGACGATGGTGAAGAGTCAATTGAATAAAAATTTTCTTGGATATTATCCATCGTCTAGTAAATATAAAACGTAAAACGACGTTTCGGAGATGGGACTTTATCTCCGTCTTCAAAAGCCAAAGAACTCACATTAAAGAAAGACAAACTTCATGAAAGTTGCAAACAACAAAACATGTATTAATTCAATATCAGTTATGACAATAAAACAACTGAAGCATTAACTACAAAATTCTGTGACTTCCAAATTCATACCTTAAATTAAAAGCAGCACAACGAATATATTATCTCCAAACAACGATCAGTATGCTTTGCCATGAGGACAGTAAAATCACTCTTGAAAACAGATATTTTAAAATTAGTTTACTCTGCTTATTTCTATTCCATCATGTCTTCTGAGGAAATTCAACAGAGACGGAGAGTACTTAACACCCAAAATTAAATCATCAGGCGTAAAAAAGTCTCTTGAGGAAAAATTTGATATATTCTATAGTGAATTCTTACTCTCATTACCATTGTACATTGGAGAAGTGCCAAACAAATTTTGACATACATAGTATAAACACAAGGATAAACATGACATAAGCCAAATTCTAATCTCACTACATATCAGAAATGTGCTTACTTGTGCAAGGATCAAATTATTTGATACTCTCAGAGCCAGCATTAAATGACAAAATCATTTAAGCCATACTGAAAGATTATCATTTATCTTATTATGCCTAATCCACAGAATTTATTTAAACTGAAAATTGTTAATTACTATAAATATTTATGTAAGTAACTAACAACAATGTAATGAGACATGAATTTATTTGTATTAACTGTTGTTTTAAAAGCTGCATTTCCTGTAAAATTTTCTGGCCTTAATATCATTCCAACCACTGAAACTGAGTGTAATACAGTCCCTCAGTCAAAAAACTCATCAGGTTATTATGAAATAACAAGTAAAATTTTGAAAGCTTGTTCAGCTTTAATTAGTCGTCCATTAACCCACATTTGTAATCACTCATTATACACAGGCATTTTCCCGGACCGCCTTAAAATATCAGTAGTATGACCGCTGTACAAGAAAGGGGACAAAACCAGTATGACAAATTACAGGCCAATTTCACTTTTAACTACTTTTTCTAAAGTGCTTGAGAAGATTATGTACAATAGATTAAGTCATCATATGCATGCTAATAACATATTAGTCCCGGAACAATTTGGCTTCAGGAAAGGTGTATCCACTGAAGATGCAGCTTTCAAACTAACAGACAATGTGCTAAAATCTGTTAACCAAAAAATGCATGTTGGAGGAATTTTCTGTGATTTAGCAAAAGCTTTTGACTGTGTAAATCATGAAATTTTGTTGGATAAATTGCATTTTTATGGCATTCAAGGAATAGCAGCGCAATGGTTCAGATCCTATTTAACAGATAGAAA
>NW_019060606.1:558008-573706 GCF_000696155.1 Zootermopsis nevadensis | reverse complement strand
CTGATTCCTAAGTTAAGTGGCGCATGTTATGCAGTAAGATCTCTGTTGCATGTCAGCAACACTGACACACTCAGATCAGTATATTTTGCCTATTTTCACTCTTTAATGAAGTATGGAATATTTTTTGGGGTAATTCATCAAACAGTAAAAACATATTCACTTTAAAAAAGAAAATTATTAGATTATTGGCTGGTGTAAAACCTAGAAATTCATGTAGAAGTCTTATTTAAGAGATTGCAGATCTTAGCTCTACCTTGTGAATACATATTCTCGTTAATGAACTTTATTGTAAATAACCAACAACTCTTTCAAACTAATTCTGCTGTACACAGTGTCAACACAAGAAATAAAAATCAGCTTCACAGACCAATTGCCAACCTCTCATGCTTTCAGAAGAGTGCATATTATGCAGGAATCAAAATTTTCAACAGTCTACCATCAAATCTCACAAGTCTTGTAAATAAGGAGGAATTTAAGGTAGCATTAAAAAGATACTTAATTACACACTCCTTTTACTCTGTCAATGAATTTATGTTGTATACAAATAAGTGATAAATTTTTCTTGTGTGTAATGGTACATCTATTTGTAGCTTATCATTTCCCTAGGTGAATACTTTTTTTTGTATTATGTGAAATTTATATAATAGTTTAAATTGTACTTTATAATATGTATTGTATTATTATTATTATTATTATGACTTTTTCCACATCCTATTGTCATCTGACTGTCTTATGGATCCATGGAATGTAAATAAATTATTATTATTATTCCTTCTAACAAACAGGCCATGCTCTCCACACTGGTGCACAAGGTCAGATCCCTTTGTGACTACACGAGCTTGCATAGTGAACTTGAGTTAATCAGGACCACACCGAGGCATAATGGCTACAGCAACCAACAATTTTGATGGGCTCTCAATCCACTGGCAAGAGTTACACCACCCCCATGAACCTGTCTCAGTCACCTTCCTGCCCTACATGAACATGACCTTCAACACATCAGCAGGCTGCTGTCCAGGCATAACATCAAGTTGGTGGGCCTACCCCCAAAGAAGATCCCCAATTTCCTTTGGCCTGCGAAGGACAACTTAGGACTCCTGGTGTGTACAGTGTGCCCTCCAAGTGTGGTCAAGTCTACATCGAGCAGACCAGCCGTTCCATCTTGACCAGAGTCAAGGAGCACCAGACAAATCTGCCATAACCATCACAGCATCAACCTGGGCCACTGCATTCAACTACAGGACACCATCATCCTCTCCACCAAATCTAGATACATGGACTGCATGATCAGGGGGGCCAATGAGATTGAGCTACATCTGAACATCAAGAACAGGGAGAATGGCCTTTGCCTGAGCTGGTTATGGCAGCCCCTCATTAACTCTCACAAAGGATGTAGGAAGCATCCGATACACCAGTGCTGACCTGGCCACTAGCCATTACGCTGTTGTTTTCAATAAACCACTAGGCCCCGGCCAGTCCTTATTTCCTACCTCTAATCTATCGTGTTATTCCATCCATTTTTCCAGGTATACTCCTTCATTCCTTGTCCTCATCATCACATACACCCAACTCCTTATGTCTGATGATCCACCCTGAGGAGCCCCTATACTGATGGCTTTCTTGGACCACTCTCTCTTGCATTTCCATCCCCCTCCTGCTGGCCAGGCTGTGGTATGCCCACCTCTTAAACCGGCTCCCAGGCCAAAGCCTCATCCTGACACAATTCCTCACTAGTCTGGCAAAGGCCTTGCTTGACTGACTGGTTCCTGTATCTCAAACTGATTACATGTGCACTGCTTACTCATTGCCCTGATGATGAAGGCAGGTAGGACCTCTGAAATGTTTTTAGATAACCTTCTACTAGACTACATGGCACTACAACCCAGAAGACAGTCATCTTCATCACAGCTCTTGTTAGGGTACTGAAGGAATGGTCATCCTTCTTCAAAACCCTATGGCCCTTCTTTCAAATATGGACATGAATACAACAGAAACTAAATGACCTCAGCATACCATTTGAGACCTTCCCATCTTGATACATCTAAAATCTGTCATCAAAATACTGAAATGATGACAGACTTAAGAGGTGGCCTTTAGATGGAAGGACTTGAAAGTTTGTACTATTCTAACACAACATATAAATCCCATAAAATATTTTTGTGACAACAACTCATATATGAGGGGTTTAAAAGCAAAGTCAGCAAACTCCAAATTATCCACAATTTGATAAAAGCACAAGAAACACTTAAGGGCACTTGGGATGATATTCAATTTTTTTTTCCTCTACACAGCATGACATTCAACATGTGTACTTAAAATTTGAAATACACGTGATTATTTGCCCGAAATTAAGTTTTTAAATATGAAGAATGCTGGCCTTGCTTTGCATTGAGGACATTGCTGAATTTGAATTGCACATACAACATATATCATAAAGTCTGTTTATATAATACTAAATACAAACTGAACATTTTTTCATTGTTGCAACTGAATTTCTTCTGGCTGTTATATGTACCACATCAAACAATCAGTTCGCAGACTCAATAAGAGGACAGTAAAGATTCTCTTCCTCTTAGTTGCTGCAACTCCCCAGTTGAGAGGCTGAGATTACTGTAGCATAGAATTGTAGGCTACTATGTTTCCCATCCTTCACCATAATGATTTTCCAGAAGTTTCTGAATGCCCTTCAGTTTCATAACACATTTTCCTGCTTCAGGGTCCAACATGTACAAACCTCTTCTTTTTTTATCACTCTTTTAAAACGTCTTGATCTGCTTTTATAATATGGTTCCCCTTGGACTGGTACATTTGTACCAACCATTTGCACAGAGAAAGGTGAAAGTGTCATAACCCTCATAGTTTTATGTTATTCGTTGTTGCCTCTTACCAGTTAATCCTGACAATCACTTCCCAGCATAGCTACTATCATGTGTATCAAATCTAAAACTTCTTGACGATGGTGAAGAGTCAATTGAATAAAAATTTACTTGGATATTATCCATCGTCTAGTAAATATATTATATATCTATTTACTAGACGATGGATAATATCCAAGTAAATTTTTATTCTACTATCATGTGGTTTCCCATTATATTTGTTTTTTCTTTGGAATCTACAATGAATTACACACACCTCACTTTCTTTTCAATATTTCTGAAGACACCATCAGGTGGTATGAAGCAATGGGGAACACCAGTTCAATCACTTCAATGTGGTTTGGTGCACACATTGGTCTTAGGCAGCACATTCTTATTGCTATGGAGTTCTTATTCTGCCCACCATGTCTATCCACAATTAGGTAAAGCTTTCTTATTGGTAAAGTTGCTTTTCTTAAGCTATCATAAAGTGCAGAGGCTTTCACATACTCACCCTCCATCAAGCAATGGCTGTAGGCACTACCAGATGATACCAGATTTTCTGTAAAATAACGCTGGTAAATTTCTAAAATTACACAAATATAGCTGGCAGCTGTGGTAAACCATCTGGTTAGGAAGCTTAGGGAGAGGAAATTTCTCTTGGCAATCAAAACTGAGCATAAGGTCAGGTCTTGGCCCCTTAACAAGATCAAGAAATGCCTTTGCTCTGAGAGCATGCACTATCTTTGCTGCTATAAGGTTTGATTTTTTTCTGGGTCCTCTTCTTTGCTGTTAATTCCAGACACCTGGAGCACTAAACTGTTGTAGGATGACCATATTCTATGTTGCACTCCAAACTGAATACTATGCAAAAGAATCCTGACTTTACTCTTAGTTCCATTCGAGACTTGCAACACACTTTGCTAATAATTAAGCTAGATGACAGGTACAGCCAGACTGATGTTCCACTCTGCAGTGAGCTTCAATGCATTTGTATTTCTTAATCAATTTTATAACTAAATGTCTTCTGTCTTCATACTTCTTATTTATATGGTCACCACCTTTCCCTTCTACCAGGGGCCCTCCAGTATCTGCACACATTTTGACAACAGACTTCACAGAACAGTTCTCAACCTGCAATAAACAGTCTGAGGAAAGCCTTTTTGACAAACAAAAATGACAGTGAAATATATAAAATCATGCATACAAACAAAACTGTTTACACTTGAAAAACACGTAGTGCCAAACGCGTTTTGACCTCATGAGGTCATCATCAGTGGCAAAAACATTAATTCATTAGTCTATTAAATCATACAATTCATAAGACAACGGTTTGTTATAAAGCACTGAGCATGAAAAGGTCGCACTTTACAAAACCATACTTCATGTAATACCACACTGAACGTTTAATTGAACATGAGTTGGTGTATTATCTTAAGTTGAGTAACTTAGTTTAATGCTAAGCTTGAGGTTTCCATTGCTGGTATATGGTGAGCAGTGGTTTCGTAGTCTGTGCCCGGATTGTGAACTTCAATGTGGTGTGGGTATTATTGTGTTTTTAAAAATAAGTGTGCAGGGTTTAAAATCTTTCTGACCGAACAGTGTGGCCATCTATTGCATACAACATTTAACTTTGTTTCTGTTTAGTACCAGGTCAAATAACGCATTAGAGTCATGGGTGATGTTTATGTTTATGATGTTTAGCGTTTTGCTAGTTTTATAGATGCAGAAATTTTCTAAAATGTCAAGCATTTTGCCTTTTGAGGCTATTCTCAATAAGTCCATGATATCTTCCATAGGGCGTATTCATGTCTGTGACGAGGATGTGTTAAGAGTATTTTGATCTGGTCAAGTTGAATCTAATGTCATGGACATGCTCTTTAAATCTGGTTTTAAATTCCCTACCCTCAGTGCTTTATAACAAACCATCGTCTTATGAATTGTGAATGAATTAATGTTTTTGCCACTGATAATGACCTCATGAGGTAAAAGTACGTTTGGCACCAAGTGTTTTTCAAGTGTAAACAGTTTCTTTGTATGCATGATTTTAAATATTTCAGATGAACACTGCACAGTATGCAAGGTTTTCAGAAATGACAGTCCTACCAAAGGTCCTGGTATAAAATAGTTTGGAAAAGCTTTGAATGTATTTCAAGTTCTATGGTAATTTTTGCAATATGGGGTTAACAGAAACATATTTCAGCAAAAATGCATCCTGTTTCAGTTTATCAACATATCTGTAGAAGATACTGTCAAAGTCTTTGACTTCCTTCATTGTCAATGTGGTACACTAGAAGGTATCTCGTTTTCTGGTTGCATGTTGAAAAATGGGAAAGACAGGTCTTTAAATACCTGCATGAAAGATCCCAGTAAAATTCAGTAGTCTTTACTGAAATCACTCGGTAAAGAAAAGAAAACAAGAGAATTACACTAAAACCATTATTCAAACTAACCTCATTTTCTTTGTTTCACTCCTCTTCCACTTGCGTGGCTGTTCAATGCATTTCCATGTCTTTGTTGGTGTAACTTCTGTTGCTCAAACTTCCATACTTTATCTTAAACTTAAAACACATATGAGAAAGTAGGAAAGGAGAAGCGGCTCACACAAGCACATTTCGGACACTCTTAACACGCAGGAGTTTAAAACCTAATGTCTGCCACTTTGTTACATGACCATTTTAAGTGCATCCATTAGTTGTGTTAGAGGATGATGAACCTGAATTAAACTAAAGCTTGGAGATTGTTGTTTTTCCTTTAGAGGTAAACGTTTGCAACTTAAAAATCAACGCATATTGATAGTTTAGAAGAAAATGAATTACATAATGCAATTTTATAACTTCAAGAGAATCAGTACTGAACAGGAAATTCTACTGCTCTCGTAACTTTAATTATAAAATCATGTCCTAACAAAGGCTAGTCACTCGATTGTATAAAACTCATTAAGAAGAGAATAAGTGAGTTACACAATTACCTTACAACTATGAGATAGCGTCTGTGTTTATGTGCCTTCTTCACATGCTCTCACAGGACACTGCACCATTCCTAAATAATTTTAATTTGGCAAAACCATATTCCCTTCCTTGATGGATGGAAACCGTGGATAAGTCACCCATACTGTTCATCATCATGCATTACTTTAAAAATTAGTAATATGGGGTAACATGACAACTTATGAACAATACCCTTCTATCAATGTGTCCAGTACTTCCACTTTTGACATGTGATACCTTTTGGCCACATGTTCAATTAATAGTTCTAAGTGTGGCATGATGTTACAGAGATATAAGTGAAGATTAACTTCTTCTTAAAAAAATGACATAAACGTCAAGCATTAAGTGGTGACACTCACCTTTTGAAGAACATGTTCCTGGGAAAAATAATATAAAAATAATGGAGATATAAACATCATTATGAAAACACTCAGGAATCTCTTCTTTATTGTGGATGGATGGTCCCTACAATATAAAAGCAAAATTACACTATGATTTTTTTCGAAATAGAATAATGTGCACTGAAGCTGCCTGTAGCATAATTTATACTGTATTAGCAGTTCTCATAATTCTACAAAAACTATTACCGGATTTAGGGAGTTCATCACTTTTGTGCGATACATTTGGCAACACTGTCGCATGCGAACAGCGAAAATAATGGTTGCAATTTGTGTAACTTGTGTAAAATCTGTAGGAGACGGTAATATTTTTACCTGCTGTGTGGAGACTTCCATATATACAAACTTGCAACATAGACAACAGAGAGAAGAAAGCATGCTCCTGCAGTTGTTAAACAAATATATTCTCTAAGTATGTAGCTCTCCATACTGACATTACTGTAGTCACGTGATTAAAGGAAGCTTCTGTATTGGTCCGTCAGTGAACTGCCCTCTGAATGAGAAAATGGCTGCCTGGGTTGATGGAAGGGTATTCTTTGTTTAGGACATTCTATGGTGAAAAATAAAGGAAAATATAAAATGCCGAGTGCATCTTTCACATCATCGCGTTCATGTGTAAGGAGATCACGAAGAAAGGGCGCTAATAGGATATCACTTCCATCACGATCGAGTTCTGGTAAGCTGGAAGATTGTTTCTGCTCAAGACCAAGTGTTTGGACTCGTCCTAGGTCCATGTCAAGTGACAGATTACTGCAGTGTTTGTTATAACGAATTGTATTTTCATGCAGCATTGTACCAGTAAAGTTAATTCAGAGAAAATGATATGCTCCATAAAATGTTAATAAATCGTATGATCATCACATATCCAAATTTAACCTTTACTCCCAGGTTTTAATTAAAAGTCTCAAATCATGAATATAAAAGAGGCATAGCATTGTATCAGACTTCATATGTTCACACCATGCAATTTCACTCGCATTGTAGTCCGTTTGTATGTGATTTGATACATAATTACCAAGTTCATACAATATAATTTTCAGAATGTTTTCCATAATTTGAAACAAGATGAATTGTATTTGTATTGATTTTTACCATAAATTCATATTTCCTCATTCTGTAATTTCAGACAGTAATGCGTACAAACTAGTAACAGTTAACATTTAGAATGAGAACAGCCTGAAATTATGGGTGTAATTATTGCACTAGTTAAGTTGGCAGTAAATTAAAGAGAAGTAGCCACTTCTGTATACCATCATTCCACTCAAATGTACAGATATAGTTGTTTTTTAACTTAATGTCTAATACGATGTACATTGGTGTAGCTTATCGTTTACATGTGGAAGCATAACTTTTGCAATATGTTCTGGACAAGAAAAGTAAGTCAAAATTTCCTTGATGATTCCTGTCTTTTAGAATGGAATAGAATAGCATTTTTTTACATTCCATAGATCCTTCATAGGCCTAAGCCAAGGATGTAGAACAGGTTATAGCACAAATACAATACTTGTTTCTAGTACAAATGTAAATACATAGTTGTAACAGCTATTTAAAGATTTTTTAAACTACAGTATTACAGCAAAATAATTATGATGAGAAACCATCACCATTGTTACTTATATGTGTTTATAATAGTTGAGACTTTTTGGTTTATGTAAATTCTTCTACTGAGTAGGAGTGCAATAGGAGATACTCTTTTATCACTGGCTTAAACATTTTTATATCGTGGTTTAAACTTTTGATAGTATGTGAAAGATTATTGAATAACTTAATTCCAGTATAGTAAACTCCTTTTTAATATTTACTGAGGTTAGAATTTGGCACATGAAGATTGTCCTTATGTTGTGGATATCTGAATTTGTTTGAAATTTTTCCATGTTATCCACTAAAAATGATTATAGTTAGAGCAAGAATTCGCTGGGTATTGGAAGAATATTAAACTTTTTAAATAATTCCCTGCATGAGGCTCTCCTTTTAGTGTCTGCCATTATTTAATGATCCTCTTTTGAATGTAAAATACTTTTTTGCTGTCCATTGAATTTCCCCAGAAAATGATTCCATAACTTGATGGAATGGAAGTAAGCATAATAAACTGATTTTAAAGTTTCTGTTTTCATGAGTGCTGCAACTGTCCTCATAGCAAAACATGGCGAGCTTAGTTTTGGGATAATGTGTTGAATATGTGTTTTCCAGTTTAATTTGTTGTCAGTTTGTAGGGGAAGAAATTTTGTTGTTTCTATTTCCTCGATTATTTTATCATCATGCCCTATAATTAGATTTACACTAGTGCTGTTGTTGGTACAAAATTTCATTAAATTTGTTTTGTCAGAATTTAATGTGAGTTTATTGGTTATGAAACATATGGGTCTTTTTTGTGGAAATGTATAGGATTATGCATACTGTTGTATAACATTGGAATTAAAATGAGTTTTTGCTGTAGGAGAATACTGTTGTCATTCTTAGATAGCATTTGCTTCATATTCTTGTGTTACTAGTATGAATGAATGTTATTTTGCTTTTGATGGTTTTGTTGATTAGTCATGTTCATACTGGTAATAATGTAGGTTTCTAATTAAATATGACGTGGCTGCATGTGGAATGCAACCAGGGGCACGTACACAAACACAATGTTATTGTAAATATTCATGTTATTGTCTGTGTCAGTACCTTACATGTCTGCAGGTATTGTCATTTGGTTGTTCTACTTAAATATACACAGCATGGAATTTTTTTTAACATGGAAATTATTTTGCTCTTTTTTGTTTTAATTTTAGTTCATGTTGTGGCTATTTTAAATTAATAATGAGCTTCATATGTCATGTTCCTAGAAGAACCATGTGAGCTGCCATGTCAAGAACCAAATCAAAGTATGCCTGGAGCAGGCAGTACAACAAGCAGTTCTACTGCAACAGGTGCCTCATCAAGTTCTGCAACCTCTACGGCTATGGCAGCTGCTGCTACAGCAGCATTCACTAGCAGTACTAATACTCCTGATGTAAATGGAGGCAGTGGTGGCAGCACCAGTGGCAGTAGTTCTAGCCATCATTCACCGTATGACCTGCGTCGGAAATCTCCGCCCCACCATTACGCTGCTGCTGGCACCAGTGGCACACCTGTTTCATCAGTCTTAGCTTCCACAAATTACTCTGCATCAATGCTCCCTGCTCGTAAAAGGCCACGTCGAACATGTTCAGTCACGAGTGAATGTGAGTACCTTTTTGTGGAATTATTTCTTCTTAAAATGAGGATTTGTATAATACAAAACATATATTTAAAGGTAGAAGGAAATGGTTTTTTTTTTTGCACACGGGAGACATAATTTCAAAGCTGATATTTATTGATATTTAAATTGAATGCCAACTCTGTCTATCTAACCTTCTGACATTTCACACTACATAATCTTTTTATTTGTTTTTTCACTACGTGTATTTTATTTATTTTGAAGCACATTGTTCACAAATACTTGATTTGTAATTTTCCAGCCAACAATAAGGGTGCATGTTATAAATGAGTAAATATGGTATTATGTGATTAATAATATTTTAAGACAGCTCTGTATTCTACATTCATAAGTATGTTTAAAATATGTTACATAATTAATTAAACAGTTACATTAGTATCTTTCAATTGTTTCTGGACATATTACTTGATTTGTGACATGTATTTCATTTTCTTGTCACCATTGGTGGACTAGTGGTTAGCATGCTTGTCACTGGACCCAAGGTTTGTGGGTTCAAACCCGACCAAGGACGATTCATTTTTAAGGGTGATAAAAATCTGTAGCACAACTTCCTTTGGAGGGGAGTGTAAAGCCGGCGGTCCCATATCATAGATTTACAGCATGTAAAATAACCTTACGAGCATGATACAAGTTGTTTTGTAAGCAAAATTTAGTTGTCATTTCTCACCCAAGTCTCTCCTGATTCACTACTAGATGGCTCTGGCAGTCAAAATCAGGATTGAGTAGAAATTGTGCAGAGTCAGTGGGCTGGTCACTCACTACTCACATAGACCAAGGAAACCTACAAAAGGAGGCCCTGTGCTATGGAAAATAGCGGTAGGAAATAAAGAAAGAAAGATTTAATTTTCTTGTGACTTTGATGTGTGTGAAAGAACTGTCACTGGTTTCCATTGTTTTATATATAATATATATTATTAACCTCTCTTTATTTTGTATATGACGTATATTATTAACGTCTCATTTTGTGTTTTCTAGCTTGTTCTGCTATCTCAGCAGCTCATTACTTGCAATATGAGTTGCCAGATGAGGTTCTCCTAACTATATTTGGCTACTTACTGGAACAGGATTTGTGTCGAGTGAGCCAAGTTTGTAAGCGCTTCCAAGCCATTGCCAATGACACTGAACTGTGGTATGTCATTATTGCAGTGTATGTTAAAATATTGTGGTAGTGTAGGTGTCATTAATTTGCCAACCCTTATAATGTGACATTGAGCTGTATTCAGGTGCTCATGCCTTGCTGCATACTGCAACATTAAGCTTTACTCCATACCAAAGAATAATTTCCTCCTCATTCCATGAAATTCAATTCTGCTTCCTGAGTTATGAAGTCACAGTTTTGTTTATCTGTGTAGTGCTGGTTTGAACACTTTTGTGAGTAATGTTGTCATGGGATTGTCATGCTGTTGCTACTTTAATGTTTTGAATGTAATTTTGACACTTGCAGCAATGTTTCTCAATTTTAAGCAGCTAGAAGTTTCTGAAAAAATTGTTTTATAAATTTAGTGTTTAGTATTTGTTTGGTGTGTCTGCAGATTTTACTGTAAAATTACATTCTTTTTAACTTAGCAGTAACAAACTAATGTGCAGCATAAGGGTAGTTTTTGCAGAAGGTTAATAATTTTATTCCGTGCAGGTAAGTTATAATGTCTGGGTTATTTTTTATGCTCTGAAAACAGGTGAACTAGCAGTGTTACTTTATGGTTTGACATACATTTCCTCCAGGAAGGTATGAGGAATATCATCTCAACCCAATCCTCTCTTGGTAATATTAGTACAGGTTTACACATCAGGTTGTGTTTGACATTGGATCTGATTCATGAAGCAGATTTCTTCTTTAGAAGCTAATGAGTCACTCCTAGTCAAGAAATTTTCTGCCGTGTGCACGGATTAAAGGTTTTCCATATCCCTATACTTTGTCTCCTTAATCACTTAAGTGATATGTTTCTGGGGCATTATCTCTCCCACAGTGGGTTATTACAACATTTAATTTTAGAAGTTCTCTGTTCTTTAAAATGCAACACTGTAGTTATTCTTTATTATAAAATTATGACTAAAAACTATTTTATAGACCAGTTATCAGAAATGTGTTTATATTTTAATTTACATGAGAGTTACTTGATTTTTTTCAAATGGTTACAAGTTTAACTTTATAAGTACACTGGTGATAGATTTCAGTTGCAGTAAAGTTGTCACTAATGTATTTTTGACTGAAGCATGATGCGGTCCTGAGTGTGGTCTATGTATTAGAAATGAAATTGCGATACAATTTTGACTAACAAGATGGTGGTCCACTGTATCAACGTGTAAACGTGTACTGTTATAGCTTCAGAAGGCTCTGTTTGATGCAGTTAAAAAGTTTTGTTCTCAAACTGAAATTAGAACCAGCTTGCTATAATTAGTGCTGTCAAATATTTTTTTATTTCTTTTAATTTCATGGTCTTTAGTTTGTCTTTGTATATGAACACTTTTTTCTAGATATTTTTTCCATCTTTAAATTTGTCTTCCTTTGTCTAGACAGGGACTGTTTGTCTCATTGCAAGATTCCCCCCCCCCAGATTGTATCTTTGTTTCAGAAGAGAAACCATTAGTTACAGAAATTTTTGTGCCATAGCACTGAGTATTTACATACTCATCTGGTCTAATTCAGATTTAGATTGACTCAAGTTAAATGATGTACTAAATATATATCATTATGAGGGGCTGTGTACCCTACATGACAAATGAACCTTCCCCATCATTTGAGATTTATCTGCTGACATGTCACCTTATCCAGAATGGCTACCAGAATCCCAAACTTTGCATTCAGGTGATATAGGTTGCCAGTTATACAATATTTTGGAACTGCAGGTGGCTTTGTTGTAACTGTTATGAACAAAGTGAAGAAATTTGAGTAGGTGAGACCAGTCAGTAACCCTTCCAGAAAAAGTGGATGTTACCTTCCTTTAGTCCTTATTATGACTTCATTATTAGGCTACTATTTGTGTAATTCATCTGTTTTAACTTGGTATGCTTTTAAAAGCTGTTGGGCAAGCCTGTTTGTTTCTCTGCTTATTAGTTTGGCAGATTCAGGTGTAATAAAAAGACTCAATATATTCCACTGGGTTATTGGGATCTTATAGAACACGTTTAGGTCACTCATCTCCTTGGATTAAAAAACTTAGCACCTTCTTGGGCTATATGTTTTGTTGTCACTGACTTTATCAACTTTGTTGGCTACTTACAGTTTTCAGTTTCATGTCAGTATCATCACTATATTTCACCACTTATACAAAATATCACTGCATTTATTATATAGCAATAACACTTTTATGAAGATTTGAAGGAACTTGAGACAAGACTGAGCCATTTGGAATGAGTAAGCAACTAATATGGATTTGAAATATTGTTAAAAGTCTCAAAAAATGGAAGAAAAAGTGTAGTGTTGGAAGTAAACGAAAAGAGGTGGAAAATGTAAATAAATTTGTCTATTTGAAATATATGTTAGAAAAAAATGGCAATTTCCAAGACTATATACATTAAAGATTGATTGTAAGACGCTAATATTCTAAAAGACCAAGTGCACTTATAGCATCCCCTCTCCACCACATGACCACTAGAAAAAATCTCCCAACCCCACCAACAATATTGATCATAAAACACTGAAAAATAAATATTTAACCATACCTTCTGTAGATCCTCCCCCGGAAGTGGAGAGTATTTGTGGAAAGCTGCCAAAAGCCACACTTGTCCATTTATGCAGAGAAGTCATGCACAGATTATCTGGAAATTGAATAATCCGCACATGGTTAATGTGGAATTAATTGTATGTGTATTATAGTCCATTACTGTATTCACAGGACTCTCGAACTTTTTCCTCCATGAACATGGAGGTCTTGAAGTGTACTTTTTATTTTAGTGTGTAAAGATAATTGATGCAACACTTTATTTCAGGAAAAACTTATACCAACATGTGTATGAGTACGACTTGCCTCTTTTCAACCCTGCACCATGTCGCTTTGAGTTCATGTCTCGAGAGGTCTCAGGACATGCCAACCCTTGGAAAGAAAGTTTCCATCAGTTGTACCGAGGTGTTCATGTTCGGCCAGGCTACCAAGACCTGACATTCCAGGGCCGCAATATTTCTTACTTCAATACAGTGCAGGGAGCCCTTGACTATGCGGATGAACGTGGAACGAGCTCTGGATCAGGTGATGGAAGCGATGGACATGGTGCTCTGGTGTTTCTTCACGCTGGGACATACCGTGGAGAGTTTCTTGTAATAGACTCTGATGTTGCGTTAATTGGGGCTGCCCCAGGCAATGTGGCGGAATCAGTCATCTTGGAGAGGGAATCAGAGTCCACTGTTATGTTTGTTGAGGGAGCCAAGCAAGCATATGCTGGTCATCTCACGCTCAAATTCTCTCCTGATGTGACATCCACTGTTCCACATCATAAGCATTATTGCCTGGAAGTTGGTGAAAATTGTAGTCCAACAATAGACCACTGCATCATACGTAGTACATCAGTTGGTGAGTGTCATAAGCATGTACTGTAGATATGCACCTACAAAACATACCTTTCTTTACAGATGTATATTTAAATAGATTATTTTATTACTCATCAAGTGAAAGTTTAGTGTGCTTTGGATGTAATTCCTTGATGTCACGCTTTCACTCTCTCTTGGCTTTATGTGCCATTTGCAATATGGTGGGAATGTCCATAGAACAAGTCTTTTGTCTTTGTTGTTTCAACTTGATCTTACGTGACTGCCTCAGATCATTATTCAACTCTTGTTACATGTTATAGGCACAGTTACAAACTTCTTTTTTGACTCATAAAATTTATATCTGTTATGTTTAAATGTAGAATATTACCACTTTTACCATATGCATTCCCACCAGTCACCACAAAGTATCACTGTGCATTCACAAACCAAGCAAGACCTGTCAGCTGTGGTGCACCTGGCAACTTTCTTGTCCATAGAGTGTCAATATGAAAATACTAATTTCCAAAGCTACTGTTTTGCTTTCATTATTTTACCACAATTTTTGTTGGTAGAACAGAGGCAAAGATGTTGGAATTGTGTATTGATATATCATAAGTTACATTATTGTGAATAAGGTAAAGGTAAAGTTGTCCCTTGTGTTTCAATTAAGCGTGAATACCATGGAAACATATGAGGGGAGGTGTAGAAGTATAGCTCCAGGCATTCTTAACTCGGTACTGTGGGGATGAGTGCAGCAGGAGACCCTAGTAGGGGCCGAGCCAGTAGTCGTTGCACCTAAATACGCAATGTGTAAGCCGTGAGAGGGAAGTTCAGTAGTAGTAGGGGTCAACACAGCCTCAGCTGTGGTGAGACTCCGATCTAAATACAGCTAGAGCTACAAACCAACTGAAGCTGACACCCCTCTAGCGTGTGCTTCGGATGGGTCCATCTCATACGATCAAACTCAGTCCTTTGCACAAATGCCAGCACTTCTCGCTTGGCCTCTACCAATTGAATAGGAGGCTGGATGGACGTTTAAAAGGGGTCATGGTCAATTACTTGCTGATTTTGCAGTATGGCAGTGGACCCTCCTCTGACTTTCTGATCAAAATGCTAGGTATAGACACTCAATTTCTTTGGAAAATATGGTTTTATTTTTCTTATTCACTGTATCTTTATATTCTCATAAAGTGTAATATTAGCACATCATCAGCATTAGTTGGGAATGGAAGACATGTCAGCCATGCTGTAAGGGTGCTACCACCTGAACTATCACAATCAACCAGGTCCCCTTGTTGGAGCTAGTCTGGAGACAGTGGCAAAAGGAAAAATAAACTGTGTGTACTCTACTGATTCTGGCAGCCAGCTTTCCCAGACATTGGAGTTCCCCACCTCCCCCAATATTTTGGAGATATAATATATCCCTGCTTTTAAGTTAAAGTAACAGTAAAGTTTGTGGCCTGGTAAATACATAATTCCTTGTGAGCCACTTGCTGTTTTAGTGTTTTTTACGTAAATATGTCTATATTGAAGGGTCATTCGGCAAAAAAGGGAAACGAAAAAGTGTAACCTGGTTACCTAGGAAACGTCGCGTTTACACGGAATTGTTGTTACCCAGGAAACGTCAATTGTTTACTCGGCATTATTGTTACCTAGGAAACGTCATCTGTTTACTCAGCATTGTTGTTACCTAGGAAACGTCATCTGTTTACTCAGCATTGTTGTTACCTAGGAAACGTCATCTGTTTACTC
>NW_019060606.1:546839-557577 GCF_000696155.1 Zootermopsis nevadensis | reverse complement strand
GCCTTTCCTTTGTCCTTGTAATAAAAGCATTTGTGAAGAAATTCACACTGCACATGCCATCTGGCATCGCTGGAACGAAATATGAGTGCACCCTAATTAAAATCGTAAAATTTCTGACAATGAGCACCGCCATTCACTCCAACTATCACCCCTGCACCGCTGACCCTCATTCCAAAAGAATGTGCTGGTTGGGCGACATAACAGGTTACCGCTACTGTTTATTCCAAAAACATTGTGCGTCTTTCGGTATTAATTTATCTCTAAACCCAGCATTTTAAATTCTCAGGAACGATCATTGCGGGAAAATTGTGGGCCGGGACTACGATTTTTGAACGATCGATGCGATAAAACGATAGTTCGAGGAACGATAGAAGCGGGAAAATGTAACATTATTTTATATGGGATGTATTCGGGACCGAACAAAACGGACGATGCATCCGGGAAAACGATAGTTCCGGGAACGATGGATAGAGGTTTCACTGTATATAAACTTCCTTTCCGTATAGACGTATTTACGTCAAATTCTCCGGAACCGTGGTTCCACTGACAACTTTTCCTTACAGTTACAACTTACTTGCAAGAATGCAGAAAATAATTTCTCTATTCAGAAACATTAAATTACAGAATTCACGTTCATATCATTAGCGTTTATTAGAATCCAGAAATGTTCAGATGAGTTTACTACATTGTAACATAAAATTACCATCTTTATTTATGATTTTTACAATGCAGTAGAAGAATCCCAGTTAGTAACTGGATGATGATGTTTACCATTTAATCTTGTTTTTCTGTATTCAACATCTTTTTGCTGCAGATGGATATTATAATAATTTGTTCATGCCAGGATGAAGGAGTGCAAATCCAAAACATTCAGAATACAAAAAATGTTCTTTTGAAAGTTGCCATGAACAAAGTTTGATGATTTTTTAATTTATACTAAAGTACAGATAATTTGGAATAGCCTGTCGACCTAAATTAGCAATCATAATTCACATTGACTTTGAAGTTTGCGTAGCAGCATGAGTTTAGATTGTAGTGTTACAATTTAAAATCTTGTATCAGTTGCAATTTCTTTTTAAGTTTCCTCTTAGCACTGTCACTGTATAAATATATCATATGGCCATTTCTTGGTAATGGGTTTGCAAAAGCATAGATAAATTTAGAATTTATGCTGAGTTTCATTTGAGTTTTTCATTTGCTGATCTGATATTTCTAGTGTTGAAACCTTGGGTGATGTGGATGGCTTGATATTACATGAGTGAGTGAAGTAAGGTTAGTGTAACTTCTAATCTGACAAGTCTGATGTATGGAACTGGATTGGGCAACTGGGTGATGACATTGTTACAGGCGTGAGTGATTTAGACAGTTATCTGCCTTGCTTGACGTAGCGTGTGGGAATAATGCAGGCTGCCGTTTAGTTCCCCACAGATTAGAATTCTTTAAACATATCAGTAAAAGTGCATAGTATTAACATTTTAAGGTAATAGTTTGTAAACAAAATTCTTTTGTAATTATCTATTGTTATGTAATATTGAAAAAGTATTGTACTTGTTTCTTAGCATGTTTAAGTAAGTATTATTTGAACTGAAAATTTACTCACTCACTCTAAGGTGCAGGACAATCTTTGAAAAGTCAATTGTATACTCAGCATGTCAAAGAATAGCCCACTTTCTTTATGGAACCCGTTCACCGTGTTTACAAAAGCCGTCACCAGACTCTTATCCTGTGGTAGCTGCATCCAGTCCACTTTATTCATTCCTGTCCTTTTATGTAAACATAAGCTGTTTGCCTTCTTGAGAAATTGTGTGCTTACATATTTAATATAGCTCATCTTCAGGTTGTGGATGGTGGAGACAGCTGACAAGGGTTGCTCAAGGTTGGGTGTGGGCCAACAACCCCAACAGCCCATCGTGGTGCTATCAAAGTTGATCCACTGCTGTGAAGTGCTACCCATTTTCTTGTGCTTTGATATTTTATTTGACAGTTTGATTTTTCATCATAAAAGAGTAAATAGAGAACAGAGTACTGAGGGTAATATTAAGACCTCATCATCATCAGTCCAGCTTTCAATGTTGAAAGTTGGTGACCCAGCATTAGACACGTTCCATGATGGGTTTTCTTGGGAAAGAAAATCTTGAGGTAGTTTCCCGTTGCTTTCCTCAAGGTTTCTTTTAGGCCACCCCTAACATGGAGAGCAGACGCCTTTTGCAGCCGCCCCCTAACCTGGAGAACAGACACTACATGATGGATTTCAGTGGCATTTCCTCCACTGAGGGGACCATCACCCCACCTAAATGGGCTCCTCCGCCCAAAGCCGTTGGCCCCCTTAGGGAGTCTCATTATTTCCTGCCACCCGACACTCAGCGTCGAGTTGCTGGCTGTACGGTCTACTTGGTTACCGTAGCGGGGTGACCCGGCCAGACAGAAAATATTTAGACCTAAGAGGGATTAAATCAGTGGAGGAAGGATAACATTACATAATGAGGGGCTTTACAATTTATTTCACCAAATATCAGGGTGTTCAAGCCAAGGAGTGTGAGATGCATGGGGCACATGTGGGAGAGATGAGAATTTCATATAAAATTTTAATTGGTAAACCAGAAGGGAAGATGCCTCTTGGGAGACCTTACATAGAATTGATGATATTAAAATTCATCTTAAAGATAATGGCTGTAAGGTGTGAACTGGATTGATGCAGGTCTGTGTAATGCCCATTGACATGCTCTTCTGATATGGTAATGGACTTTAAGATTCCATAAAAGGTAGGGAATATCTGAAGCTGTTCAGTGGCTTACCTTCTGTAAAAGAACTCTTCATTATCAAGTCTGTAAGTTAATTGCTACATATTGGTGAGACTGCAAAGGAGCACTCTTACTTTACAGTTGGTGCTGCTGTGTGCGTAAGTGGCGTGGGAGCAAATCCAGTAGTGAGGCATTGTGACATAAGTGACTGTGAGAATGTGGGACTGTATGTAACAGATTATGCACAAGGCACATACGAAGACAATGAGATAAGCCGCAACGCTCTGGCAGGAATCTGGGTCAAGAACTTTGCCAACCCCATTATGAGGAGGAATCACATTCATCATGGTAGAGATGTGGGCATCTTCACCTTTGATAATGGACTGGTGAGAAGAATTTCTGTAATTTCTTTTGTAGATGCTGTCATTAGGGCTCGACAGCCTAACGAGTTGTGATAATTTTTGTGATGTGATGGAATTGTCCTTGTGCTGTCCACACTAGACCTGTGGCAAGTGCACTGAATTATACAAGTATTTATGTTTTTTACATAAATTTAGCATGAAAGTAGACATTGTCTTGTTGCTATTTGTCCACAGACTCTGACCTGATAAGTCAGAACATTCATATTTTATTTTATGTTAAGTACTTTTGGTGAATTATTGTTTTAACAGGGCTACTTTGAAGCCAATGACATTCACAACAACCGAATTGCTGGCTTTGAAGTGAAAGCAGGTGCCAACCCTACAGTTGTGCACTGTGAAATTCATCATGGGCAGACAGGTGGTATATATGTTCATGAAAATGGCTTGGGTCAGTTCATTGACAACAAGATTCATTCTAATAATTTTGCTGGAGTGTGGATTACTTCAAATAGCAATCCTACCATTCGACGCAATGAGATATACAATGGCCATCAAGGTGGAGTGTATATATTTGGAGAAGGGCGGGGACTAATTGAACATAATAATATTTATGGTAAGTAGATTTTAAGTCCTTTACAAGAATGACTGAGCTACACCATTTTTACCTGTTGGAATCTGTTTTATTATAAGAATGTACAATTCACTCTCAGTTCACAATAAAATACAGAGTGTGATATGGTGGTGATGCTGTGACTCCCTTTAACATTGATCTAAGGTGTCCCTGTTACATAAATGTTATCACAAGGATTTTTTATGAACACAAAGTCTTATCAGAATTTGAGGTTCAAGATGCAGAATGTCACACTATAATGGTACACATTATGTGATGGTGCAGTGTAATTTAACAAGTTAGGAAATATATGCAGTATGAGAATTTTGGTGCATTCATTAGGATTTGACTCTTATCAGGTCAATTACTAGAAGAACACTCCACAGTTTTGTCACTAGGGGAAGAGGGAACAGTATTAATATAAATGTATTATTTGTTTTTATATTTTAACTTGTGAAATTTGGCTGAAACAACTGAAACAATTTCATGTGGAGAGCATGTTGTGATAAGCCTATATCAAGAAAATATTCTTATACAAAGGGATCATTAACATTTCAGTGAGAGGATTTAAATTCCTCAGTATACCATATTCTCAGTTATATTTTTAAATGCCCCTATTTTGGCAGTGAAACCTGAATCTGAGTGTGACTGTAGTATGAAGAAACTAAATAGTAGTGCCAGCCAGCCAGTTCAGACAATCAAGGCTGCTGAGACTATGATGTTCATCAAGATTCAGTGATTCTGTTAAAGAATCTTTATGCTGGATATTATGTGGCATTTCATCATTGTGCAAGTGCATTTTATTTTAGTTGTAGTTGCTGCAAGGTACCTTGGCTGTAGTTGTTTAAATTACTTTCAGATTACATATAATGGACACATACAGTTATACAGATATATGAATATTATGTTGGACATTGTCTTGCCTGAGACATATTTCATATACGCGGAATTTGGGGAATTGACTTCTTCTCTCTTCATATTGTTGTTCATTATACTGATGATTGCTATTACTTGTGATCTGAATTGTCTCTTATAGTTCTCTCTGTTTTTAGTTACAGTGCTAGGAAAAGAAATCTTAACATGAGATGAGAATATATTAACAAACCATCAAATATGAGTTATATGAAGTGTTTGTTTTAGAAGTAGAATATGGTAATTTGTAGTCAGATTTTCAGGATGTGACACTTTTCACTGCCAAAGGTATCCTGTGCTGATGAGTTTGGCTGTTTTTGAGTATTCCAAAATAACCTAGTTCTCTCATAGACCAGTCATTTGTACCAGAAAGGTAGTTTTAAATTATGGCAATTTATCACCATTGTTTATGCATGTATGCTCCATTTATGCATATGTGATAGTAGTGTTTAGAAATGTGTTTTAGTTTTTGCATTGAATTCATTATGTCTGTCTTCATCATTTGTTAATTTTGTTTTAAGAATGTTGTATTAATATGAAACACTCCAGTTACAAACATTCTGAAGTTAGTACAGGCTGTTATATATGTGGAATATTTTCTTGAATGGGGATAATTACTGAGTATTGGTTGTACTTCAGGAAATGCATTAGCAGGAATACAGATTAGAACAAACAGTGATCCAATTGTGCGTCACAACAAGATCCACCACGGTCAGCATGGTGGTATTTATGTACATGAAAAGGGCCAAGGTCTAATAGAAGAAAATGAAGTATATGCCAACACACTAGCTGGTGTATGGATTACTACTGGTAGCACGCCTGTCCTGCGGCGAAATCGGATCCATTCAGGAAAGCAGGTTGGCGTATATTTCTATGATAATGGACATGGGAAACTGGAAGATAATGACATCTTCAATCATCTGTATTCTGGTGTTCAAATAAGGTAATGCATTTACTAATGGGAAAGTCTTTTTTAATTAATGTTTCATAATTATATTTGTATAAAGTAATCACAACTTACATTTAAGGATGGTACCTAACAACACCGAAACAAATCTAGTAGAATGTTGTAACAGTTATCTCAATTAATAGCTTAGGATTGCTAATGTGAAGTAATAATGAGCATGGGGGGGGGGGTGTCAGTTCCATGTGACAAGCAGGATTAAATACCAGGTGAGCACAAAAGAACTTTACACTCTCAAAATGTACGGAAAACAAATGCAGCATACTTAGAACCTCACACCTACACCAGTTGATATAAAGACTCTTGAAGTTTTGTATGCACCTCATAGAGAATTAATGTTTGCTCTGCAAGTCACACAGCAGGTGCCGAGAAGATGATCCAACTCATCCCAAACTTTGTGCAGTGTCCCTACTGACGGACGGTCTGGCAGTTGAGATTTTCTGTCTTAACTCTGACAAACATTGCAGCATAATTGGATACTTGGCTGTGTGTATCCTTGTGAAATTGTGTGCAAAATGCATGTTGCACAGCTGTTCGCTCTTTCTTCACTAACTGCAAAACACACCAACTCTGTTGTGGGCTAGCCATTTTCAGACTAGTGGCTTCTAGCAAAAATATGCAGTAGCGGCAGTCACCTGGGTAATTTGAAACAAAACTACGAGAGTTTTTCTATCAACTGGTGTGGGTGTGAAGTATGCTGCATTTGTTTTCTGTATTATTTTAAAGTGTAAAGTTCTTCTCTGCTTAGCCTGTATAATGTTCAACTGCAAAGTGTACAGTTATTTTGGAACAATGATTATGAGTGTTCTCATGATTTTAGAAACACTAAATTAGTTGGACCAAAATATTGCAGAAATTGTCATAGTTGAAAGAATTATACTTGAGAGCTGACAAAGCGTAGACACGTGTGCAGCCTACTATTTGGAGAACAGGATCATAGCCTTCCTGTGCACGTGAAGAAAACTTCACCCCTGCTGAAACAGTTTTATTAAATTTAATAATGGTTGCACTTATTGATTTGATAAAAAAATTCTCATATAATTCTTGTTGTTACTGCTTCATTTTAAATAGGCCTGTAAAATTTTAAATGATATTCAGGCTATATTTATAGATTTTTATTAATCTTATTTTGTAAGCTAGCAGTACATTCTTCCAACTACAAAATTACACTTTCACTTTGCTTTATACCAGAATTTAACTTTTAATATTCAGAAGACTGAAAAATTTCCCAGGCAGAATTTGTATAACACAATTAAAAAATTACATTACAGGCACGTAAAAAACGAGCTGGTAATAATTTATATTGTAGCAGTTAGCGGCTTATTCCATATTCAAAATAACACCTTTCTGACTGCCTTTTTTTTTTTTGGGGGGGGGGGGGTCCTCAATTCAGGGATTCCCAATATCATGTAACATATTCCCTCCATCTTCATGGTTCAAGTTGGATATTATATATTACTGCATTATCTGTAACCATCTGCAACAGACCACAATCAACTCCAATGTAATGTTTTTTGCTTGTTGAACTTTGTTCTGGTTTTGTTATCATTTATGAGCATCAGCTCATAACGTGCAGTGCACCATTTGGCTGATCTCATGTTTATGGTTTGTCATCTCTAAAATCAAACTCTTTAAGCAAAACAAAAATGTGTTTAATCGAACTACTCTGTAGAAATAGGAATCCGAACATGTCATAATAAAACAAGACTATATATCACTCCTAACGAGCACTAAAAGCGAGACTTTTTTCACTGTTGCACTGTGCTTGTAATTTTTGCCTCCTTAAAAGTTATGTGAAGTGTGTGCTATTGTTATTGTTAAGGAAGTTGTGAACTGTTATGTGTTACTAGCAATTATTATTATTTCTTTTGCCGTGTAACAAGCTTAGTAATCTGTGGAATAACTATTTTTCAATAATATTATTACCCCATTAATTGATAAAATTAAAAATTTCTAAATATTCAGTGACTGAAGAAACCCAGAAAGGTACACTTGTGTGGAATTTTTTTACCAAAACATCAAACAGTGATGCACAGTGCAACGTGTGCGATGAACGTTTGCTCAAAATGACTACTGGAAGCGCAACACTGGTTCGACATTTGGCCAAGCATCCACATTAGAATAGATAATACTGGAAGCAAAAAAAAAAGACCAGTAAAAAGGGAACAACTAAACAAACTTCAGAACAGCTGACAAGGCAGTAGCTTTATGAAAGTAGTGAAAATGAATCCTGGACCTCAAGCAAAAGCAATTAATTACCATGGCTATTGGAAAGTTATAGTATTGGATTATCAGCCATATTCAGTGGCGGAAGACAGGATTCCAAGAGTTGCTGCATACAGTGGGACCTAGCTATCACGTTCCTTCAAGAACTGTATTCTTTTGAAGTGTTATACCTGAAATATATTCCATGTGTAGTATACGAAAAACCAGAAACTGTTTTAGGGGAAAGGAACTTAGAAGTATATACAGTACCAATATGCATTGTTACTTATAATGCCAGATACATGGTATCAGCACACACTGCAACAGAATGGATTTCTATACCCTGTCTTGCCCACACAATGCAACTGGCCATAAATGCAGCAAAGAAATTGACTCCAGACTTCAATGATCTCTGCCAAAAAGCATGGTCAATTATAGTGCATTATCGTTGTAGTGTTCAAGCATGAGAAAAACTTGTTCGTATGCAAAAGAAGATGGGAAAACCTGAACACAGTCTCATTTAGGATGGTGATACTCGATGGAAGAGTATCACATGTTTAGTAGACTTGATGAACAGATTGGACCAGTTTCTGCTGAGTTAGCTGAGAGTGGCAAGGTGGAATGTTTTGATTAAGCTGAAGGGCAGATAGTAAGTGAAATGGTCAATATTTACAACCTACGACCAAGCATGCATAGAGTTAAGTGGAGAATCATATCCAGTCCTCTCCGTGGTAATTCCTCTATTAATCAGCATACAAGCCCTGCTGGACAATTACATAAAATCTACAGGAAAAGGGAGTGGCTTGGCATTAGCAAAACAGTTCCTAAAAGCTTTCAAAGCTCGTTTTCCCAATTATAGGAAAATAAAACCAAATGCTCCAGTCGTGTTTATGGATCCTAGATTTAAAGCCATACTGGTGACAGAAGATGAGGTCAAGTTGGCAATTAATTTAATTGAGAAAGAAGTCAATGAACATATTCCAGATCCACAGTCACAAGAGGAAGAAGTTGAGAAAGCTCTGAACCATCCTGCTCACTGTGAAGTTCTTTTGACATACTTGCCAAAATGAACAAACCTACTGAAAATGTCCAGGAACAGATCAGCAAATACTTAACTGGAGCCTGTTCTTCCTAGGCATGAAGACCCTTGTGTATAGTGGAAAGACAATGCCTGGCAGTACCACTATCTTCAACCTCTGGCTCAACATTATTTGCCCATACCAGACACACAAGTTGCTAGTGAGAGAGTTTTCTGTTTGCAGGAACCACTGTGACTGTACTTAGAGCAAATGTGAACCTCAAACACGTGGAGTAACTGGTGCATCTTCACCACAACATGAAGTATAGTACGAGTTTTTAAACAAGACACTTATGTATCTAGTTTATTTAAATGGATCTCTTACCACGAATTTGAATTCTTAATTGTTCCTAAAAAGTTATGCCAATCATTAAATTGTGTGCATGAATGTGGTTGTGATAATTAAAGTGATATATTGTTACAGAAAAAGTTTTTGAAGGTTTGTTCAAATGACTTATGTAGGCCTAGTTGGTAGCAAAAATTTCTAAATTTTTAGGAAACTGCTATATACTGTATATCTAGTGAAGTGTATTGTTTGGTGTCAAGGTGATTTTTTACATGAACTTGACTTGAAACTTCAGAATTTTAATACTGTTCAGTTTGAACTCGTCTGAACTTAAAAAATTCTGTTCGCACATCACTACTTATGATGGTGAATGTTGTATGATTTATTGACGTTAACAGAAGGGAATATTTGTTCTTTACTTTCAGAACTGGCAGCAATCCAATAATCAGAGGTAATAAAATTTGGGGCGGTCAGAATGGTGGCGTCTTGGTCTATAATGGCGGCTTGGGACTCCTTGAGCAGAATGAGATCTTTGACAATGCAATGGCAGGTGTTTGGATCAAAACAGATTCTAATCCAACACTTAAACGGAACAAAATTTTTGATGGCAGGGATGGAGGTATATGTATCTTCAATGGTGGCAAAGGTAATTAAAATAATGTATTGAGAAAAACTATTATTACAGTTGGTTCACTGCAGTCACATTTCTTTCCACTTCTACTTACTCTTTTGTGTTATCAAGGTATCTTGGAAGAGAACGACATCTTCCGTAATGCACAGGCTGGAGTTCTTATATCTACACAGAGTCATCCCATTCTCAGGCGGAACCGGATATTTGATGGACTAGCAGCAGGAGTAGAAATTACTAATAACGCCACTGCAACATTAGAAGTGAACCAGATATTTAATAATCGTTTTGGAGGACTTTGTCTTGCAAGTGGTGTCCAGCCCATTGTTACAGGCAAGTATTACAGTAAAATCTGTTGTTACATATATCTAGGACCTCACCTTTCCGTTATTTTCTGCAACAACCTATTGCTACGAGGTATGTGATGGAGAATGGCGTTCAGTTAAAATGTGAAACTGTATTGCCATGCCCACATTGATATATATCGCAGCCAAATAAATATTTCCATTTCTTTCATTTAAAATGTTATTTTCCAGCTTCCTTTTCAAGAAATTACAAAACCACCTCATGTCCTTTCCTAATTCACTACTTGCTTGGCACATGTTTCTTGGAGATCTGTGTGATCATTTTACTCTTTAAAGCCCACAATTTCTACCACCTGCCAACCCCAACACATCACACTAGCCCCTCCTGAAAGCTGCTCGTCCCGAGCAGCACCCGAATACGGCGCCAACCTGTCCAGGTGGACTACCATCATCCGGGCCCGGGTATGCCGCTGAATCCGATAAACCACGTCGTTGATTCTGGTCACCACCCTGTAGGGGCCCTCCCAAGATGTTTGTAGCTTGGGAGACTTCCCTTTTGTCCGGGTAGGATGATACAACCACACGCGATCTCCCTCCTGGAAGCCAGCCGAGTTTGCCAGGCGATCATAGCGTGCCTTCATCCGGTC
>NW_019060606.1:500901-545929 GCF_000696155.1 Zootermopsis nevadensis | reverse complement strand
ACCCATCCGCGACTGTAGCGGCGACGGCTCGCACCTTTACGCGACCCGCTCGTTGCTCGAACTTCTGGCAGTGGCCATAGTTGCGGATGGTTGATGCAACAATGCCAATAAACAGACGCAACAATGCTAAACGCAACAATTTCAATAATAATACAACAATGCATGAATACAACAATGTCATTAAACAGTTCAACAATGCCAACCCCAACACATCACAATATTATTCATCCCCTACCAAAGTATTATATACTGTTATGGGAATTTTTTTCACAATAATGAATGTTGGTGTAAGTAAAACCTGTCCCCATCTGGAGGGAAGAAAATTGTTCAGGTTAATTCATTTCTTTATGGAATGTGTTGACAATTCCTAAGCAAACACTTTCATATAGTTTGTTGAGCATGCACTAGATGCCACAAGCATAAAAATCTGTGCATGTATTGTAGTCTAGATGTCAATTAGGTGAACTATTGGATGAAAACATTCTGATGACAATCTTTGCTAGGAACAAAGCATTTTGCAAATCCTTCCAACACATGATAAAGCAGCCAGTAATGATGATATTGTGTCAGTATTTGACTGTGTAGAAGAAAATGCTTCAGGGTTAGAATCTAGTAACAGTGGTAATGAAATTGATGGTGATTAGGGACCTGTTTGAAGTAAACAAAGTGGCTCCAGTTGTCGGTGGGTGGCATGATGTCCATAACAAGTATTACTGAAATGCTTCATGTATGTCTTCTTATAAAAAGAATGCATAATAACTTTTATTATATGTAAATAGGATATTAAAACACCCATAGTATAGGACTGCTAGGTGGACTTTTAACTTTTGAGTTAAAGATTTGCCAGTATGATGCTGTGACACAGCCTGCTGGACCATCCATAAGCTTTGGTGGACAACCAGTTTAATAATAATTTATGTAATTAATTGGCAAAGGATAACTTACATAATCACATAAATGTTAGCTCATTCTAGTTTACATTGTAATAGAAGGATGAACAGTTGTTTTTACACACCAAGTATTTTTACAAACATGCATTGTGCAACACATTCAACAAAAATGCATTGACCTTTGTAAAAATAATAAATCTCATGTTATTAGCTTGTTTCTGTTGCCTTTTATTATAACAAAATGCCATTTATCAGTCAACAAAACTTTGTTATGCTGAAATTTTTACTGTATGAAAATAATATTTTTAACCTTTTGTCATGTTTATCATAATAGAAAATACATTCATATGTGGTTAAATGTGTTACAGCTTATTTCAGTCTTGTTGCTACATTGTTTAAATTTAATCAGATGTTTGTGCATTGCGATGAGCTTCAAGATGTTATATTAGTCCACTTCAAAGAATGACTTTCTGCTTTGCTGTGACATTGACTTCCTCTCTGAGCCATAAAAATTTGTTCTTGTTTGTCTGCAAGATGCTGCCATCTAATGTGAAGAGTTTGAAGTTGTACAGATCTGCAACATGACTGCCATGTTGCGAGTTTAATTTTTTGAGTGTGATCTAGACACTTGTTTGATTTTTCTCACTTTTAAGCAGTTGTGAGATTGCAGAAGTGTTTTTAAATATAAAAGTTAGCAATGATAGGTGTGTTGGTAAATTTTTTGAAAATTATTTAAACACATTCATACATCAAGCCCTCATAATGAGTTCATGTTCTTACCTTAAATATTACATTCTTATAGGAAATACTAACTTGTTGGTTACAGGAAACAGTGCAGTTAAGTGGCACAGCAAAGGTTAATCCTAAATCTTCTTACAGGCATGATGTCAGTCCTTTCAGTGTTTGTTAACATGATGTGCTCTCATCACTTCTCACCTCACATCCTGGGACCTTCATTTCAGCATTGAAAGGGCTACCACTTCTTCATAAGTGTTGCACCAAAAGTGTAGTGGGTGCTGTCGTGTCTGATTCATTACTTTTTTTCCCCCTACCTTTGTTGTGGAATGTAAGTTTTTAATTTGTTCCTTTATCATTAGATAACAAGATTTTTAATAATCAAGATGCAGTAGAAAAGGCAGTTGCCAATGGGCAGTGTTTGTACAAGATCTCCAGCTACACCTCATTTCCAATGCATGACTTTTATCGATGTCAGACATGCAACACAACAGATCGCAATGCCATTTGTGTCAACTGTATTAAAACCTGCCATGCTGGACATGAAGTTGAATTCATCAGACATGATAGGTATGTTCAACATCTTTGTGAGTTTCTTTAACTCTTTCCACTAAGGAAATTTTAAATTTGTTACATACCAGTTTAACATAAATGGACAGATACAAGTTTAATGTAATTAAAAATTGCCATATCTGAATACAGAATGCTGGGTGTTGATACATCTAAAGTATCTAGTGTAGTGCCTAACATAGATTTAAGAAAACGTATGCAATTAATTTTAGCTGGGTAAAAAGAACAACAACCATATTAGTCAAAGTATAAATGGGGAAACAATGTTTTACAATTATGGCTGTCTTCTGGTTGTTGCACCATGTAGTCTGGCAGAAGTTTACTGATGTTTCAGAGGTCCTTGCTTACATCAATCATCGCCCTGAGGTAATCTCAGGTAATCAGCCACCTCAGTTAGTTACACATAGAGACCGACATTTCAGGAACCATGTTTGTCCCCATTATCACAGTTCTGATGTGGGGGGGGGCCCCCCCCCCCCCCATTGAAAGGGGCAGAGATTGTTCCCAACCCATCAGTCTCTTCATATAACCAACTGATGTGGCTGATTGCCCGAGAAGATTTTGTTGAAAATATTTGGTTTTCTTCAATCCATTTTTTCATTGTTCTACTGAAAAATGCCAAAATGAGAAAGAAATATCTAAAAGCACTTTAGAAAAGTGTTAACTGATTTCATAATCCCTATTATAAAATCCACACCCTTTCAACCGCCTTTCAATTCCCCCCCCTTTTTTTTAACTCATATATAAAATTAAGATTTTGGAATTATGGATGTGTGCACGTTCACTTATAGCCCAAGAATGGATAAACCAAATTATTCCAAACTTGGTATCCTTCCTCCATGTGTACAGGAAGAGATGTTTTAAAGGTAAAAACTCCAAAAAATTGTCCTGAGTTCAAGTCCTTATCAGGGTCGTTGCTTGGAAACTAAGCACGACAGAAAATTTTTATCAAGACCAAAGTTTTATTTAATTGAGGAAATTGCAGGAGAAAAGGCCACAACCCTTTAAATCTGTCCTGAGTTTGAGTCCTGGTGAAGACTTTGTCTAGGTCAGAAACTAGGCAAGATAGAAGAATGACACAAAGAACATTTTTTGTTTCAATGAGGATATTACAGAAACTAAGGTCACATACCTGAAACTGACCTGATTTCATGTCTCAGTGAATATGGTGGATTTTGAGATATTTTCTGTGTGTTGTTGTTCATCAGTACATACTGAATGATCAGGCCTATGGTAAGCTTTCAGGCAATAAAGATTGATATGAAATGTAAGCATTTGTCAAATTTCCGCACAGTACCAGTGTGGGCATGCTGCAAGTAATAAGATAATTACAGCACATAACATTTTATGTTCAACTTTTCCCAGTGTAGTTTCAGACAATCATAAAAAATGTAATTGTGTATAATGCTCTCTGAAGCAAGGATCAACACATGACCCCACTTTGCATTTTGAATATCTGAATTTTTTCCATGTTTCTCTGTTTTTCACTGAACACACTTGCTGCCTAACTCATCTTCCTTCTTAGAGGCAGTGTTCGTTGTGTCTTATGTCAAATTGTTTGTTGAGTTGTGGATGTACAGATCACGAGAAAAGCCCTGGTAGGAATGCGCAAGATTTCGCGGTGAGTGACAAGCTGCTACTAGCCAACCTAAAAGCATTCGTTCCACAACCACTGAAGGAACAACAGACAAAAGGCTTTCATTATTTCTAATGAGTATAGCTTTAAAATTACCTCACAGTGGCTGAGCGAGCTCAGAGTCAGAAAAGTCAGTTGCTTCTTCAGACTCAACATCTTCACAAGAAGTCTCTTCGTCATCGCTACTGTCATTTGGATTGGAAATAATTAATGAGTCACGTCAGCAACAACCCCGTTCCGTTCCCAGTATTGTTGTTCCAGTTGTTCCACATGTTGGCAGTATCCTTCCCAATCCTTTGCAGTCAAAGTTGCAATCCCTTCTGTTGATAAATCCAGCAGCCACTTCAAAGACAGATCCCCTGTCACATTGTTCTTGCGAACATAGTTTTTTACCTTAGACCATGCTAGTTTTATTGGGCTAAGGTCACACATATATGGAGGCAACCTAACTACAATGTAACCTTGGCATTTAGTAAGTGATCAATTTTGAAATTTTTTTCTACTGGTATCCTAGTCAATATTAGGTCATACAGTTGGCCTTTTCTCATAGCTGGATCACAGAAAACTCCGTGCCGCTGTAACATGAGATCATTTCAGATTTAACCGAATATTTTGATGGGGCTTTATCTGCTTGTACACTATGGTATGGAACGTTGTCAATTACTACCACTGAACTGGGGGGCAAATTCTGTAACATTTTCTCTCTAACTCACTTTTCAAAATTTGTACTGTTCACCTGACCATGGTAATCGCCACTTGCCGAGCCAGCTTTATATATCAGTACCGCACCTTGAAGGAAACCAGTACGCGATCCAGCATGAACCATAATCAGTCTTTTTCCAGCATTTCCATCAGAGCATACCCCTTTAACTTCCGTACTTTGCCAGCACTTTTTGAAAGTTAAATTGCTGTCTACCCAGCTTTCATCTATGTAGAATATTTGTCTTCCTTCATTGTGAAGCGTCTTAATATTCACTAAATACCTCCCTCGCCAGTTTACTATGTCTGGTCTTTCAATGAAGATCTTGCGCTTACTTAGACATTTCTTCCACTTAAACCCTGTTATGTAAAATATTCCATAGAGAATCAACACCCCATGGAAAGTCAATTTTTTGTTTAATTATGGGCAGTAGCTTGGGGCAGCTTGGTACTTTCTTCTGTGTTGCGTAAAATTCTTGCACAGTCCGCCTTATCACTGACATGTCAAAGGAGTCAATGGTGACATTCCTGTCAGTAGGTCTAGGCCGGTGTTTCCCTGGCGTGTGTAAAGGTGACAGTGTGCCCTTCTCGTCTCTATCTTTTGACTCTCGCCTTCCCTTATTAATTAAAGCCTTAGGTACACCCGCGTATCTGCCTGCTCTGTCTGTTGCATGGGTCAAGGGAAATTTTAGCTCTTTCCGTCTTGCTTCCTCATCACACAGCTTCACTACGCTGGATATTATTTCCCGCGCTTCCCCGTGAATAGTTTTTCCCTGTTTACGTACACTCGGCATCTTTAAATCACCTGTGATTGAATATAGAATATTGTCACAACACCCACAGTACACAGTACAGACGCACTCAATACACGCTAATCTCAACTGCTTGATGTGTTCAGTCTGTGTGTAGTAGCATAACTCTCTGGCATGTCACACTTCCCACCAATAGCAACCCTCTAGTTCAGCTGATAAGTAACATTCCCCCCGCACCACACCAGAAATGACTTCCCCCAGCAAGGTTTTTCTTGTGATCTGTTGACAGTACTTGGTCTTCCCTGTCCAAAGTAAGTCTGAAATTTCAATGAGAAAATTGAAGTGGGTAGAACAAAACTTCAAAATTTAAAGGTTCCAAAGGTGAAAGAATAATTTTTGTGTTCATTTCTATGTGCTTCTGCTATTGGAGTAAATGTTTTTCATGCAGTAACTCTTGTCTGCATATCCCATGTGTCTGTTATAGTCTTATACAATGGTTGGTTTCTCAGTTTCCATATTCATTGCAGAAATCTTCTTCTGCTGGAGGACGACGAATGTTTATTAGTATGTTTAGGTTTCATTTGTCTTTCCATACTACAGCTATCAAGTCACTCTTTGCTGTAGTCTTTGTCACCCCCTTTTAGTTTGAAGTTTTTTTACAACTCAGTAGACATTCCTTTTCTGTTTCATTAGACAGTAAAAAAGTGAAAGTCCCAGAATATAAGAACATCACCACACCATCCATCCGTGGGACGTAAAAGAAACATAATTCGTTAATAGAAACATAATTCGTTAAACATTTAACGAATTATGTTTCTTTTACGTCCCACGGATGGATGGTGTGGTGATGTTCTTATATTCTGGGACTTTCACTTTTTTACTGTCTAATGAAACAGAAAAGGAATGTCTACTGAGTTGTAAAAAAACTTCAAACTAAAAGGGGGTGACAAAGACTACAGCAAAGAGTGACTTGATAGCTGTAGTATGGAAAGACAAATGAAACCTAAACATACTAATAAACATTCGTCGTCCTCCAGCAGAAGAAGATTTCTGCAATGAATATGGAAACTGAGAAACCAACCATTGTATAAGACTATAACAGACACATGGGATATGCAGACAAGAGTTACTGCATGAAAAACATTTACTCCAATAGCAGAAGCACATAGAAATGAACACAAAAATTATTCTTTCACCTTTGGAACCTTTAAATTTTGAAGTTTTGTTCTACCCACTTCAATTTTCTCATTGAAATTTCAGACTTACTTTGGACAGGGAAGACCAAGTACTGTCAACAGATCACAAGAAAAACCTTGCTGGGGGAAGTCATTTCTGGTGTGGTGCGGGGGGAATGTTACTTATCAGCTGAACTAGAGGGTTGCTATTGGTGGGAAGTGTGACATGCCAGAGAGTTATGCTACTACACACAGACTGAACACATCAAGCACTTATACAAGGAAAGAAGATGACGTTCCAGGAATTAAAGCGAGAAGCCGAGAATAGGGACAACTGGAGAGCTCTTTTTGGGCAGAGCAATGGACCTGTCGTAAGACAGAACACTTAATAATAATAATAATACCCTGTAGTAAGTTCTAACATAGTTGAGTGAGTTGCAGTCTTTGTGGTTGTTGCATGTTCCTGTGTTTTCCTAAGTACACTGTTGTATGTGTATTCCTTAGAATCGCATAGCTTGTAGATTTGTATCCCAAACCTTTTGTGTTTCTTCAGTATATATAGTTTGGGAACTTCTTCCTTTCAACAGCACAGTGATTTCATTGACTGCTAAATGTTCAGTTGGGCTTTAATATTTAGCATATTTATCATTGAGCATATCTAGAATAGTTCTTATTTTCCATAACCTGTCATAATTTTCATGTCTGTTGTCACTGAAATGCAGAAATCTCAGTAAGAATCTGTCTCCTATCATTGTGCAGAAGGTCAACATTTCAGACTTTGGCACTTGAAATTAACTCAGTGTTTATTCTTTCATGAAATGCATGGGTCATTCACATACAATAAGTAAAATAAAAATTATGATTGTTTCCTGTATATTGATTGTCGTGCATAAATAACTATTTCATGACACTTGGGTCTGTTTTAGCCTGTAAATTTCCTCTGTGCTTGAAATATGGTTCTCAGAACTAAATTATTACAAACGTGATTTTAAATCTGCATTAGTTAGATCACTTTTCCTCAATGATTACCAGACTTATGTATCCCTGCTGAAATTGACAAGGACTGATGAAATGCACTGCCAGAGATGTCTGAATAGAAACAACTGTCACAAGACAGACCTTGAGCAGTTGGGTATCTGTGGCTATAAGTTGTTTAAAAGCAACCTTATAAATTACTGTGACTGAGGAAACACACCATTCTGAAGCTATGGTACAGTGTGTTAAAAGTTTGTGTTACTAATTTGTTTTCCAACATTTTAAAGAATAAACAGAAAATAAAACACCTTCAAAGCAAAAAATGTATGTAAACTATACTGGGGAAAATTGATTCATCCGTAATAGCCTACATTGTATTCAGAAATTTTAGACTTAACACTGCAGTGAAAATACTATTTATTTAACAATTTGCTACTATTTAAAGTGTTTACATTCATAAATATTCCAGCCACCTTTCTAAATAAGGGATTTATATACCCATCATTTAAATGTTAAGTTTGGATAACTCTTTACACAGAAAAATATAAGTATTGACAAGTCAGTCACATTTTTATCAACATCAGAGTTGAATGAGTGTCATTTTCTTGGATTATAACTCAGACCCATTTTTTCAATTGGTTCATGCCTGATTGAATATTATTTTGTGTGATAATTGTGACAATTTTCTCACTGGTTTCTGCACTCTGTGGTCTCTTATATCACAAGATAAGTTGGGCCCTGAAACCAGTCTAAACATGGTGGTGAATAGTGGTCCGACCCACATCCAATCACTTTATTGATTGGGCTGTCCAGGTTCATCTCAAAATATGAAAGATTCCTGTTTTGAAACACTTTTCTTTATGGTCACTCTGGTGCATTTCCATACTGAAGAACTGATGAATAGAATTTGAGTGTAATGTGTCAGAATAACATGTAAGGAATTTTGAAACGGGTGGTGTGATACGAGTTAACAAACTTTATCAGTCAAGAAAACCACCAAATGGACTTGCACGTACATCCCATAAATTTAACAGAGGCTGAGCTGAAACTTAGACTAGCCCTGCAGCATGGCTGTTCCCAAAATACAGATTTTGTAACACAAATGTCATCATGTACTCAGATCACTATTGTTGTGTTGACTAAACTGTTAACTCTCAGCACCTCCTCCTACCTACTATGACGTGCTATAAGAACTGTCGTTAAATACTGTGCTACATCAAGAATTTCAGACAGCTACCATTTATTAGAGTCAGAGTTACATTGGAATTTTGGATTGTATCTGATTGCATTGGACTGGCAATAGTATTACTGCAGTTTCATAAATTTTTTTCTGATTATATTGTGACCTTTTGTTTCAGGTTTTTCTGTGACTGTGGTGCTGGTACACTAACAAATCAGTGTCAGCTTCAGGGCGAGCCAACACAAGACACAGATACCTTGTATGATTCAGCAGCTCCTATGGAGTCACATACCCTCATGGTCAATTAAGTTATCATTTTTCATGCTGACAGGCAGCAAGTTCTGCTTAAGTGAGTGTGTCTACAAGTAGTTCCCTGCAGTGGGGAAAAACATTGTTCCTTGACCACTTGTGCATGGATGTGAGGATGCCTAATTACCTCGAATTACACCAGTCCCCTCATAAAGCAAGGCCTACACACATAATGTGCTAGATCCCAGTGATTGAAGAGACAAGAATGTAATTGAATCTCTTTATTTTTATTATTATTATTATTTCCTTTTGATTGATATACATACAGATATAAATTAATGGTCTTGAATGTGTTGTGAAAAATTTGTAATGATCGTGTTCTTTTTTCTGCATATATTGTTCAGGCCATTGAATGAATGTGCTATTTGTGTGTATGTTGGTATGCATGCATGTGTATGACAGTATCATTGTAAATATACATAAATATAACTGTTTACTGTAACCAGTAAGAAAATTGCGAAGTCGGATATTCAGCCCTGTGCTGCAAATGTTTGAAAGGAAAAGTGAAACCCACACGTATTCACCTTGTATATTGTTCCAGTGGTGCCAGAGAAAACATGATCTGGAGTTCTTGCCAAATCAAAATGGTATGCAGCTATAGTATTCCATGCCATGTTTCTTGAGGCTGTTTTTACATTTGTATTCAGTTTCACTTTTTTTTTTGTATATATCCTATAGTGGAGTGTCTGTATTAATACAGTTACTGCCCTCGTGCTTTATATATAATGTGAAATCAAATTTAAAAGTGTGAGGCCAGAGTGTTTGTGTGTGGGTCTTTAAGAATGCCCAGACACTGAGCCAAGCCATAACATTTGCATTTTGCATATCCTTGAATAAGATTTTATGTGTGACTGGGTCATATTGTCAAGCTAATGATGTTGGAGTTAGCCAACTTTTTTAAAGATCTGTTCTGTCATACAAGACTGTTGATTTATTTTGTGTTCCCTTCATATGTAAATAGACTTAAATGTGTTTGTGCTGTTTTTGAGCAGAAATTTCTAAGTGTAAACTTCGTGCTATGTCGTAAATTTTCATTGTATTTTTGAAAGGTATTACATATTAATGTTGGTATATCTATGAATTTTTAGTTAAAGAAAATACACTAACATTTTGAGAGTGAAGTAAATATATGAGTATGTTTTGAGATTTCTTTTGTACAAAGCTGAGAAGAAAACATTGACTGAGGTCGTGAGTCATGTCGGAGGTGTGCCAATCACACGGTGGTTGAAGTTCGTCTGTTATAATTATTACCATCTCAAATACTGGAAAATGTTTAAAATTAAATGAATTTTTAAAATAACATCTATAGCTATTTTTACATAGTCCATCCAGTTTCCAAGTGCTGTATAGATGGATGAGAAGTAGGTGTTTGGTGATCTTACACTGACAGTAAAACTACCTTCTCCAAGTGCCATAAAAATATTTCTAAAACATGGTTTAATATTGAGTGTAATGAATGCATTGCTGTTCGTTCCACTACACAACCAGTGTTACTTGGACAAACAAGACTGTGCAGGATGTGACATGTGGAGGTGTAAGTTGTTTGGTAGAGTGCACTTGTTATGCTAGTGAAATACGCTCTCGATTCTCTGGTATGTTATGTTTGACATGTTCCAATTTCTGCCTGTATGTAACATTCTTCCATTTTATTACCTCCTTCCCCAACAAATCACTTTTAAAAATTGCCAAGTACTATAATGGTATTGCACTTCATTACATTATTCAGCTGTGGTAGTACTAGGCATTGTCTTTTGACAGAAGCATCAAATCTGTGAGTTTAATTATTCATGTACCACAAACTTGTAGTTATGCACTTGTGCTGTATACATATTAGAAATATACGCAAGTATAAAGTACTATAACACATCATTGCTTTCATTGTTTCACATATTGATATGGTGGAACATCATAAATATAGGTCCAATGTTGGCAAGCCATTGACATGAGCATGAGAGAGATTCTGTATCTGGTGAGTCTGGTGCAATGAAACTAAAGCCAGATGTGTAAATATATATATATGTTCTGTAGACAAGAGTGTCTGTGTCACCATTCATAGTCCAGCTTCTTGACTACACGACCAGAGCATTGAAAGTTTGTTTCTTCATGGAGTAGAGACCAGGATTGCTTTGTTTCCATTAATGTCATGTTTACTTGAATGTCTTCAAATACAAATTTTCATATTATAGACAAAACAGATTATTGATATAGAAATACAAAGTAATGTGCGTTTCTTAATAGGTAAGTAGCTTCTTAAGCACATTTTTTGGAAAATTAATATTATACATGCATTTCTGTTGTTGTTAAAGCAGCAATTGGAGCTGTTGTTTGAGGTTTTCTATTTAATTTTAGTGATGAAATGCATGCATTTAAGTACAGGATGGTGTTTATTAATGGTGTGAAGCAGTACTTATAAGATTGCAGTATTTGTCTGTATAGTCAGTGCAGTTCAACATGTATTATTTGTTAAGCTGTAAAGCTCCTCTGCTGTTGTGTTCATTGTGGACTGTCCTGCCTGAAAAGCAGGAATTTCCACCATTGCCACCTGGAAAGAGGTCATAAAGGTCAAACAACCATAACTGAAGTCACTGGAAGGTAATGTAGTAGACCCTAAGCTTTTTATCTTACAAGTACCTTGAAACGCATTTTCAACTCATATAGTACAAGCAATCACAGATGCATATAATCAGGTAACCAGGCACAGATGTTAGGGTGAAGGGACTAAGCACACTCTGTGAAAGAACTTGCAGTCACTGGTGTCTACACAGTTTTTCCTGCTGGTGTGTGCACCGTAGGTGTCATCAGCATTAAGGACTGCTGAATTGTAGTCAAAATAAAAACTGGATTCCCAATAAGATTTTCTTGTCTAATTGTCGATGAGTAGCTCAAAATGTAGGCCATTGACTCTTAAGATTTACCTTAACAGTACATTAAAGGATTTTTTATCTTTTTATTAAATGTCAATCTGGAAAATCCAAATATAATATTACATTCTGATACCTGTTCTCAGAAATGTACTGCTTAGTAAACTGCCTCTCACATTTGCAGATTAGTTATAGAGAAAAGTTCTGAAATACCAGTAGTTGGAAGTCAGGGCATGCTTACACTTACATCAAAAAGTGTTCAGTGTGTTTTACATTGATTACAGACAAATTTAATTTATTAACTGAATGGATATTATTGTTAACCTACATATTAAATCTTTGTGCATGTTAATAAAAGTGCAGGAACTGATATATTTGTAAATTAATTTATGTCTGAGTGGAATACAGTACTAGTAACTGTTTGTTAACTTGGTTAAAACGTGCAAAGAAAGCCACAATCTCAACTCACCCTTCTGTATGGTGGAGAGTACTCTAAAATGCATACACAGTTAACATCTGCTGGGCCTGACACCATTCACAGCCAATTGTTGAGACTTCTACCTTGTTCTTTCTGAACATGTGCGACAAGATTTAGAGTGAGGTGCTCCTCTCCACCAAAATGGGGAGAGGTGCTAGTAGTCCCCATCTTACAAGCAGGTAAAGATCATTCCCTTTCATGCAGCCATCACCTAATATGTCTCACCAGCTGTGTTTTCAATTTGCTAGAGAGAATGATCAACTTTAGGCTAGTCAGGATATTAGAAAATCAAACATCTAGCAAACTACCAATCCAGCTTTCAACACAACCTTGAAACTACAGAGGAACAAACAAGGTTTAACAATGACCTTGGAACACATTAATGCAATATTGACCTCTGTGACTGGCATTTTAAAATGGAAAAAAAATGATGGAAATGGACTTCTGGAGACAATTTGCAAGAATAGTAAGGAAAGAAAGAATCCCAAACCAAATAGGCTGTAGGTGGGTTTACAAATTTATATTTTGGATGATGTAAGAACAATACAATTAATATGATATGGACATGTTCAAAGACTGGCAAATAATAGACAAAACAAATGCTGGAGTGGATATCACCAAGAAAGAAAAGGGAAGACCATAAGATAAATGGATGAAAGGAATCCAGAATGTAATGGCAAAGATGATTTGATGGACAATGGGTGGATAGAGAAGAATGGTGACTATGAATTGGAAGATGTCAGTGACATTAAGAAGCCAGTACATATGTACACAACCAGCTTTGGACATATTTTATGATACGGTAGATATTTGTAATTCGCTACATGTTTATTACTGACAAACATAATCAGGAATAGAAGGATATAAAATTACACTACAAAAATACTCAAATACAATTTTAGCAAATGAGGGCCATAGATGATGCAGATTATCACCTCTTCTGTTTACTGTAAGCCTATGTTTGGCCCAAATACAATTATGGGAAATGGCAAAACCTGTACACATAAAAATTGTGCAGACTTCCCTGTAGGTACAGTTTTGTATGCTGATGAGCAAGTATTATTAGCGGAAGAAGAGGAACATTTGTAGAAAGAGGTTTAGTTTGAACAAGATTTTGGAAATCTGTAAGATGAAGATATCTGAAAATGAATCGAGAGTTGTGGCAATGAGAGGGAAGTATATAATTAGGTCAAAAGTCATAGTAAACTGAACAATTTTGGATCAGGTCAACGATGTAAATGTAGAAGTATATAAATGTGTAGGATTTGAGGTTTTCACAGCATTGAGTCTGAAGATGGCTGTCTTCTGGTTTGTAGATGATGATGGAGGCAGCAATGACCTCTGAAACGTCGGTAAACTTCGACCAGACTACACACCGGAACAACCCGGTATATAAATATTGGGACATATAATAAAATGAATGAAGAAGTGACAGGATATTACAGTAAATAAATGAGCATGGCAGTCCAGTTGAGATTTCATAATGTCATATCAAAAAAAAATCTTTGTAGGCTGTATGGGAAGTGAATGTTGGGCCTTTAGAACAACAGGTAAATAGAGGGTTAAACAGCAAAAATGAGGTTCTTGCCTAGAATGAAAGTAGTAACTCAGAGACAGCGAATTTAGGTTGTAAGGAATTTGTATGAGGTTAATAAAATGGCATTAAGGGGTACCAGGAGAAGTGGAGAAATCATGTTAATGGATGCCAGGCTATATGGATTAAGAGGAAGGGCTTTCATGTACAGACCTCAAAGCAGGCTTTAAGATCATAAATGAAATTGGGTCAAACAGTTTGCATAACATCAGATCAGATCTAATGGCCCTAACATTTGCAAGGAAGAGGTCTTTTGGCTTACTTCATTGTTAGTGTATCTGCAGCTCTGCCTGAAAAAGCTGTTTTGTATTCATGATAGCAGTAATGAAAGATCACCATGTACAGCAATCGTGTATTCTTACCTGTTAAGACAGAGATAGGTCATGCAATAAATACTTTAACACTCTCACCCTGCAGCTATGGGTCTTGCTCACCTCCTACTCCCTGGGCAGCAAATAAATACCATAGGTAAATCTTACAAATGTAACTTGGTATTTGCGAAGAAGGAATGACAAAGGCCACAGAAAACTTGGGTCAGGATAGCACATCTAGGCCTAGATATGAATGTTATCTCCTGAATACAAATCAGGTATGTTAACCACTAAAGTCAGTTGAATGAAAAACTGTTACAGGTGACACACATGGACTTGAGTGTACCATATGCATAATCAACTCCATGGCTTAAGAAGCTAATTTATGAATGTGGCACAGTGAAGAAAAGCTTTTGAGAATGACACATGAAGAGAGGTGATTTTTGTGTTAGGAGTAGCAATAGTGGCATTACTGCAACACTACGGAAAGTTGGAAAAGGCATTCTGTGGCAAGGAAGAACAGAGATGACATGTTGGATGGATTTTATGTCCGCACAATACTATGTAAACATCGGACTTGTTAAAGCGCACATGCTGAAATCTCAGTATGAAACAGAGTTGAAAGTGGTGCTTACCTTTCATTAATGTTTCAATCATCAGTAACTTCATTCTGTACAAGGAAAGGAGTTTAGAAGCAAGAACATTATCACTGAAGAAATTATGCATGTCTGTTGCCAGTGGTCTTATTGGAGTCTTGTGAAATCTGTAAAGGACAAGGAAAGTGAGTATACTCGTATCTCAAAATAAGTTTGAAGGCATTCATGGTTTCTAGACAAGATATTATCAGTCTGCCTGTAGGGGACATGTCTTACCAATGTGCACACTACAGTACAGTATTGTCATTGCTCCACATCACGCCATACAGGCATGCAAAACGTGATGCAGGATTATATGCGCCTATGTTTGAACCCAAGAACTGTTTCAGTGAACACAAAAAAAAATAACATGTCGCAGACACTGACCTATCTTACCAGTGTTTTACCTTGTAACCAGGACTTTCTGTAGACTTTGAGTTATAAAAATGGTATGTTGCATCACTTCAGTGATTTTATGTAAGGAAAAGGGTAATATCAAATAATAATTCTGAAAATGCGATTATTTGTTTCTACATAACTTACCTACAAAATAAGGAAATGTATTAAATCTTGTAATGTGGACTCATTGTCATTTCTTTCAAAACTAATTACCCTGCACGATTTTCATAGCAAACCAAAATAATAACTCAAGTGATAGTTCCATGACTAAGTATGCTGAACTTTCACTGGAAAGTATGAGAAAATTACAATCCACAATTCAGTAGAAAGTTTACAGATATTTTCTCAGGCTGGAATCTTAACTTCATTTTAAAAAGGTTTATCTTATGAGATATTTTATTCTCTTCATAATATAGTGCTGAGATTAGGAGAAGGTGATAAGGGAAAAATAAGAAATACTAACAGAAGAGCAGTAAATTCTACACACTTTATTTGTGAAGTAAAAATTTTAATAAAATTGTCATTCCTTGCTGGTATGAATACTCAGTGGTGTTGTAGACAAACCAAATAAAAAATAAAGATGTTTTTAGAAATCATAACCAATCAAAATATTGGATACAGTATAAATTCATAGAGCATGATTTACAGCAGTTTCAGTTCACAATCTTCTTCATCGTATAGTGAAAGGCTGAGTAATGACTTCTTCTGCCTCCTTCTGATTCAGTTGTCCAATTCCAACAGCAGGGGCTGCAAGTGGTCTTCGACCTGCATACTTGAGCTGTAAAAAAATGACAAGCTGATGATATTCATATTTTTATAACATCCTACAAACAAAGGAAAACTATTCATTTGTTACCTGAAGTTTGTAATTACATTACTTTTCAATTTTCTTCAGAGAATAAATGAAGGAAAGATTCCTTACTGGTAATTTACTTAAATTGAGAAAACTTATTGAAACTCACTTTGAATGTTAGTTATTATCCCAAAGCTACGTCTTCACTGGTAATTAAAATCAGATCAATGGTAGGAACAGAGTAAAATAAGACTTAAAGAATGTGTGCAATTATCAACATTTCAACAATATAACACATATGCTTTGTTTTATTGTTTCTTGTTTTATTTAATAATTGTAGCCTACATTAAGGTACTGTCTCAGTATTTTCATTTCAGACACCGAAAAATTATGATAAAATTGTCAAGATAGTTGATCTCCAATTGAAATATGAGACTGTGACCTCTCACATATGAAGCATATCTGCTAACCACTACATCACAATGTCAGTACTTACTCTTAGCCCAAGAAGGTTCTCAAAGCGTGGTCGGACATAATTCCATGCTCCCATGTTTTGATGTTCCTCCTGACTCCAGATAAATACTAAAAGCAGAATTCCCTGTGTTAATAACTTTAATATTAGTACAAAAACATTGTGGCATTATCATGTTTACATATTTTTAATTTCTCTTTCTCTTAGTTCACCCAGTTTTGAAAGCAAAACATTTAAACTGTAAATGAGAATAATGAAAAAATAAAAAGTGTCTTATTTCTCTTTATGTATTGAAACCTCACATATGAGGTGGGATGGTTCAGCTGCCACCTTATCCCTAATGACTCCAGTGCCCTCCCAGCCTCATATCCAATGAGCACCAGGGCAACTGAATCTAACTAACTAACTAGATGGCTTACCGAACCCGAAGGTTCATCACCGAATTAACCAAAGCCCTCCACCGGACCCTGTCCTGGGCCAACAAAATCCAGTTTCCTTCAACTCCTATCTCCCATAGATCCCACCTGAGATTATCCTCCCATCTACGTCTAGGTCTCCCCAGCGGTCTCTTCCCTTCAGGCTTCCCAAATAGTGGACCCAACCAACTAGATGGCTTACCGAACCCGAAGGTTCATCACCGAATTAACCAAAGCCCTCCACCGGACCCTGTCCTGGGCCAACAAAATCCAGTCTCCTTCAACTCCTATCTCCCATAGATCCCACCTGAGATTATCCTCCCATCTACGTCAAGGTCTCCCCAGCGGTCTCTTCCCTTCAGGTTTCCCAACCAGTACCCAGTGCACACCTCTTGTCCCATCCATGCGCGCTACATGTCCCGCCCATCTCACTCTGCTCGACTTAATCACCCTCACAATACTGGGGTAGCAGTACAGATTTTTAAGCTCGTCATTGTACAGTTTTCTCCACGCCCCATCGTCTTCCCTCTTAGGCCCAAATATCCTCCTCAACACCCGATTCTCAAACACCTGCAATCTGTGTTCCTCCCTCTGAGTGAGAGACCATGTTTCGCACCCATACAAAACAACAGGCAAGATTATTGTTTTGTATACTTTAATTTTCAGGTTCTTAGAAATCAGACGGGAAGACAAAATATTTTGGACTGAGAAGTAGCAAGCATTTCCGGAATTTAGTCTCCTCCTAACTTCCTCACAAGTATCATTTTGATTTGTTATTGCTGTTCCCAAATATTTGAACTTTGTAACCCTTGCAAAGGATTTATTAGCCACCCTAAGATAATTTTGCCCGCCTGTCTTCTGATGACGAGATACTAACATGTACTTAGTTTTTTCTGAATTTACTTCCAGCCCCACTGGTCTCCCAGCCTCTAGTAAAACTTCTGCGTTCCTCTTTATTGTATTTATATCGTCCCCCAATAAATTAACATCATCAGCATATGCCAATAGCTGATGTGTCCCGTTCAATTGCAAACCCTCCTGCCTACCTTGGACCTTCCTGATGGCGTATTCTAGCGCAAAGTTAAAGAGCAAGGGAGACAAAGCATCTCCTTGTTTTAGACCGTTCTTGATGAGGAATGTCTCAGATACATATTTACCTACTCGAATTTTGCTGCAGGTTTCATTTAAGCACATTTTTATTAGACCCACTAGCTTCTTTGGTATACCAAATTCAATAAGAATATTATATAGCACTTCTCTCTTCACAGAGTCATAGGCTTTTTTGAAATCTATAAATAACTGATGTACAGTCCCACCGAACTCCCATTTTTTCTCTAGTATCTGACGAATGCAAAAGATCTGATCAATCGTTGATCTGTTTCGTCTGAACCCACACTGATGATCCCCAATAGTTTCATTCGCATATGGGGTTAATCTTGCCAAAAGAATGTTGGATAGAATTTTGTATGAGGTTGATAGCAGCGATATTCCTCGGTAATTACCACACTCAGTCTTGTCCCCCTTCTTATAAATAGGAATAATTATGGATTCCTTCCATTGATGTGGCATCTCTTCCTTATCCCAAATTAACTGAATAAGCTTATGGATCCTCATATGCAACCCTTTGCCACCTGCTTTAATTAATTCGGCCGGAATCTGATCAATTCCTGGAGATTTATAACTTTTCAACTTCCCAATGGCTAGTTCCACTTCATCTAAGCTAGGTTCTGGCACCAACAGTTCAGCTGTATGCATTTTAATCTGTCTAATATCACCAGTATTATGAACATTTAAGAGCTCGCTAAAGAAATTTTTCCACCTATTCACAATTTTTATTGGATCTGCAAGCAAATTGCCACTATCATCCTTTACCAAATTAGTCTGGGGTTGATATCCTTTCTTAAAGTTATTAATGCCTCTGTACAGGTCTCTGATGTTTTTTTCCTTATTATTTGTCTCAAGTTCAGCAATTTTGCCCTTCAGGTATTCCCTTTTCTTAGTCCTAAAGGTTCTACTAGCCTCACGTCTCACGTTACATAGATTATCCGCATTTGTTTTGTTTGGGTTCTGCAACCATTGAAATTTTGTTTGCTTCCTTCGATCTATTAATTTTGAACATTCTTCATCAAACCACGGTTTATTTTGCTTTCTCCTGTAGTATCCTAGTTTCTCTTTTGCTGAAATTTTGATGCAGTTTCTGACATTTTCCCACTCCCTGTTGATGTCCACACTTTCATTATCCTCATTTGTCTCTAAAATTTGAAACCTATTCGAAATTTCAACTTGATATTGTTCCTTTGCCTCTCCCTCACTTAATTTTTTCAAATCAAATCTTTCTGTGTCAAAATTTTGTTTAGTTCGTCTACTTACTGAAAGCCGCTCCCTCACTTTTGCTACCACCAGATAATGATCAGTGTCGCAATCTGCTCCTCTGAATGATCTCACATCAATTACATTTGTCTGCCTTCTCTTATCTACTAAAACATGATCTATTTGATTGTGTGTTCTGCCATCTGGGGAAGTCCAAGTGTATTTATGAACATCACGGTGTGGAAATTTTGTACTTTTTACAATTAAATCTTTTGACGTAGCGAAGGTCACTGCTCTGACGCCATTATCATTACTAAGTGCATGGAGACTCTCGCTGCCTATTGTGGGTTTGAAGACATCCTCCCTCCCAATTTTTGCATTGAAATCTCCTAGCAGAATTTTCATGTGATACTTGCCAAATGTATCAAATACTGATTCCAATTCTTCATAAAAGCTATCCTTGATATCATCGCTTTTGTCTTCAGTTGGGGCATGAACATTAAGGACAATGATGTCGCACCAACGTCCTTCCAAAATTACGTTAAGTCCCTACACACTGATTTCAGTGCCCCAGCCCTATAGAGGCTCCTAATGTTCCAAGTACCAAATCTCATGTCCTTAGGGCAACTGAATAAATGAGAAAAACACCTGACAGTGTATTGATAAACTTAATTCCCATCACTTTAAATAGGATGTCTATTAAAAACATTGTCATGTTTATATAACACACAAAGCAGTTAAACACTGTTGCTTACTTTTAGCATTTCTATATCTGGCTACTTCCTGCTGCAAACTGAGTATTGGAAATGGTGACAGTCCTTCCAACCTCACAAGTGCAACATCTTTTGCACCTAAGGCTATGCGTTGTTTTACAAGACTGTAGTAGTGTTTCCCGCTGACAAATATCACTCTTTGAACCTTCTCATCATCTTTCATTTGATCACCTACAATAAAAATGTACACCAGGGGTATAATAATGTATACAGTTAAAATAACTGTTCATAATAAGAAGCAACTAGAAAGTAATTAACATATAATAAAGAACACCAGTGATTCTGAAATTGAGCTCAAATCCAGGAATTCTGCACATTGTGTCTCTAATTACATACTTCAGTATGAACCCCAACCTAAATAGTAACTGTATCTCAAAACAGTCTCAAAGTTAATTCTTTAAGCTGGACTTTGGTCTTGAACTGCAAAAAGTAAGAATTTGAAGTGCTTACAGAAGGGAATGTTTAATTTAATGCTGAACTCAGACATAAAACCTTTTAATGTTGGAACTACTTCCAGTAAAGGAAGTTAAAGGAAAATACAAAATTTCATTGTCTCGCCTTTCTGCATGTCTTAAAAAGCCGCCCAATTTTATTGCCTCTCAGTTCCTAAATGTTTTAATTTTAAAGAAGAATCTATCAGTGATGAATGAACTGGGGTTGCTCAGTCAGTATAGTTACTGGCTACGGACTGGACGACTGGGGTTTGATCCCCAACAGGGGCAGAAGATTTTTCCTCTAGCCCTTGCATCCAGTCTGGCTCTTGGGCCCACCCAGCCTCCTATCCAATGAGCACTGGCATCCTTTCCCGGGAGTAAAGCATAGCCAGGGCGTGACACTGACCACTCACCCCCATCTAGTGCTGAGGTTGAGTAAGAGCTATACCACCTCTCCCCCCCCCCCCCCCACACACTTTTTTTGGCATATAGTGGAACAGCTTTACTTTTCTTACTTACTTTTATCTATCAGTGATGAAGTTCTAAATTCACATCTACATAAGAAGTTTGAGAAACACCAATGTTCATTAAAAGACAACAAAGTAATTTAATGGGCAGAAATGACCTACTGTAGTGTAAAGCAATATATAAAATAATCATAATACTTTCTATCAGAGGTTCTAGTTGGCCTGTTATGAATGTTTAAAATAGAATGTTTCCCTATATTTGCATTTGTTCACTCCTTTCTTCCTCAGGATAATTATACTTTATTCTTTTAGATGGCCACAACTCATTCTTTTGAGTTCTTCAATTATATTCAATCTGCTGTATAAAATCTGTGGAAAGTGAAAGTAGTCAATTATTATTTGATCTCCATTGTCCAGTCAGTTGTTTGTATTGCTCTGAGGAAGGGAAATCATCATAACTTACTTGTTAGTTTTCTAGGAGAGCCAGAACATGGTTCTCAGGGTCTGTCAACAATTGGGATTTCTAGCTCCTTACTTGGAAGGTTAAAATCAAAGGTCACTGAGGAATGCCTATTATGTAGTGTCCAGTTCCCCTTATAAATTTGAGTATTAATAGTATTATTCATGATTATGTAATGCTGAGTGAAGGTTTTTTGAGACACACATAAAACTCATATAGCACAAGGTCGACAATTTGTGTATTTCAAGGAGTAGAACAACTTATAAGGAAGAGCAATTTTTCTACTTACACACAATGATAATACATCTTTGTTCTATTCTGATGAAATGGAAGATAATGTATATGAAATAAATTATGTTCTTTGTCATTGAAATTTATGAATTTGACTTCATGCAGTGTTTGTTGATGCACAGGAAATTCTTTTAATTGATTCCAAATTATTTTGTCCCCACTGAAATCAACAGACCACCTTTCCTTCCTAATCAGCTGCATAAAGTCAAAGAAGTCCCTCTGGGGCATTTATTTCAATATATAAATATACCCAATGACTTTAGTAAATTCAAGTAACATATATTTTACTGAGTTGTGAAAATTTGTATCCCCGTTTTGTCTTTCTTCTTCTTTTTCCGATGAGCACGTGCGTGCAATCACACTCATTCTGGGTATGACCCTCGTCTGAAAATTTCTGTTCATTCTGGGAAGTACAAGGCTATGACGAAAAACAATTATGTATGACTTCAAAACTGATTGTTACTTTGGTATAATTTTTCTACAGGTTCCAGTTTGATGTGCAATTTCTTCAAAACACCAAAATTCAAAATACATAAGAAATGAGTTATGCTATTTTACTGGGATGTAATGAGATAAAAAGGGAACAATCAAAAAGGATAAGCAATGTAAGATCTCAGGTTCTCATGGTGGCAAGTATGAAGATGATTGCCTTCTGGGATTTTTCACCATGCACTCTGATAGAAGTTCACTGACTTTTCAGGACTGTGTGCAGCCCCTGGTCATCACAATGATAATGGAGGCAGCAAGCACCCCTGAAATGTTGGTTAACTTCTACCAGACTACAGAGTGCAATATTCTAGAAGACAGTCATCTTCAGACTAAGTATTGGCAGATAACAATACATATAAAAATTGTCTTCTCACTGAGAACCTCGCACTGTAATTGAAATATTTTAGTATCCCTGCAGGCTATTTACCAAATGATTAAGAACTGTTATGTTTCTCTCTGTATCCAATTTGCATAACACAAATAATTTATATATGTCTTACATTTCTTCTTCAATAATGAGGAGTTTTACAGAAGCTACTCAAATGTTCATGCAAAACTCTTGTTCATCTGAAGAATTTCCTTTTGAATTGGTTTCAACCCATTTTGTGAACACACATATGCTGTAGCTGGAGGCATGGTCAGCCAGCCTCATGTTCTGGCTGAAAATTAGATGTTGTTTTTGACCTCACCAGAATAAATCACCAATGAAATTCCAAACTATGACAAAATTAAGATCTAGAAATACCGGTAAACCTGATAACACATGACAAAAACAAGTTAGCAAATTATTCCTATCTGCATGCAAATGTAGCACTTAATTAAGCAGTGGTTGCACCTTCATATTGTTGATGTTGTGTTTAACTAAACACAGTGACAAACTTAGCCCATGTGAACTCAAAAGCAAAGTCACAAAAGAAGACCAAAACAATACTGAAATGAACACTGACCTCTTCAGATCAAAAAAAGGGAAGGATGGCCATAAAAAGTTTAGTTAAAAAGTGCCATTGAAACATTCCTGAATGTGAGGAAAGCAGGCACACATGATATCACCTTACCTATGACTGGTGTAAATGTGGTTTGTGGTCCCATATCTGTAAGACTTGAAGTGGCTTCTGGTAACCGCAACAGAGTTTTTGGGGTCACAAGAATAAGAGGCTTCCTGTAATTTTGCATGACCTGTAATGATACAAAGTGAACTGCATATCCCAGTGAATATGAACTATGTTAATTTTGATTGTAATGATTCTAGCCCACCCAAGATTAATTTGTTAAATGAAGATATAAGTCATTGTATGAGCCCATGCCTTTGCAAGGGTTAGGCTGCAACAGGACTTTGACAAGAGAAAATGGATGGCAGATGGGACTTGATGAAGATGAAGTCCAATTAGACAGAATCCAGCAGCCAGGATTCACATTTGGTGCTTCCTATAAACTAATGGCCACAGAGGAAACACCTATGTGATATCTATCTCACAAGCCTAACCAATAGATCTCTTAGGTAAAAAAATTGGAAACGGCAAGTGCGATTATGTACTAGAAATCCTAACCACCAAAACGACTGAAATGTGGATATATTCGGTCCAGGACAAGTGACGACTTCATGCGAAAAGTCTGGATGAGTAAACGTGACATGTACTAACAAAAGTTCACAGTCCACCAATAACCGAAGGTAACTTTTATGATAAATATGGAAACGCTTTGAAACGTCGACTACAAGGCTGTAAAGAAAGTTACAGGGTTTAGCTGAAAATAAGGAGACAATTCACACTTACGTATGTGGGTCTGTCACAAGTAAAAGACAACTGACAGCCAACATACGTAAGTGTGAATTGTCTCCTTATTTTCAGCTAAACCCTGTAACTTTCTTTACAGCCTTGTAGTCGACGTTTATTTGAAAGTACCAACATGTGGCCCCCGGAAAGATTGACACTGGCATAGGGGTGATCGGCTCGACCGATCTTTGTTAAGGGTTACCTTGATTGACATGCAATGCAACCTCAAAAATAATTTTTGCTTTTTTTCAGCTTAGTTACATCTTTTAAGTTCCAGATTAAAAATTAAATACTTTGGTTTGTGGGACACATTAATCTTATTTTCTTACCTGCATTCTTTAAAGTTACCGTACCTGACCCATCATACAAGTCTGTACTTTCTAATAACCAAAAAAATTAATAACAACATGTTACCGAATTCGCGCACTTACAAATTGGAATATTAAAATAATGCACCAGTATTTGAATTTAATTAATACAGCTATTAAAATAACACATTAATGTATTTATTTACACATTATTAATGCTTACTGTTCACATACTTTTAACTAATGTAATTATCATATAGGAAATATGTGACTGTGATCCGAAGCACTTCTGCAGTTTCCATTTTGGACCACATGTACTTTCAAGTTGTTCAAGCCTGCTGTAAAGTATTTCAATAACTTGATCTAAAAGGGGCCAATTAAACTACTGGCCCAGAATCATTTTGAAATAAATTTTTATTTATTTTAAGGTTGATTATAACATTATTTTTACAGTGTAGTTTAGATACACATATTTGTTGCTATGTTTAGGGATTCTACACAATTAAAATAGTGTGGAAAATTATAAAAAAAGGAAACAAAAATATTCTACAGAAGAAGTGGCCCCATTAATAAAGGTAAATGATAATGCAATAAAAAATAACAAACTGTTAACAAACTGAGTAGGCACCTGAAGACGGAGATAGAGTCCCATCTCCGAAACGTCGTTTTACGTTTTATATTTTATTTTCTAGACGATGGATAATATCCAAGAAAATTTTTATTCAAATGTTAACAAATCATTGCAATAATTCTTAATAATAGAAAGAGTGAACAATGACACTACAACCATAACAACAGAAGACCCAGCAAAGTTCCTTACTCAAGCAATCTGTAAAAGCCTTCCAAACATAAATCTTATGCCCACAACAGTAAATGAAACTAAAAGAATAATAAATTCTCTCATATCAAAGAAATTCATTTCGTTCTGATGAAATATCAACAACTTTACTCAAAAGCTGTGCAGACTGCATTACTGTTCATTATATGCATGCTTGCTACTTTTCAGTTCAAAATATTGTCTTTTTGTCTGATTTCTAAGAACCTAAAAATTAGAATATATGAAACAATAATTTTGCCTGTTGTTTTGTATGGGTGCGAAACATGGTCTCTCACTCTGAGGGACAAGCATAGATTGCTGGTGTTTGAGAATGGGGTGTTGAGGAGAATATTTGCGCCTAGGAGAGAAGACGATGTGGTCTGGAGAATACTACATAATGACGAACTTAAAAATTTGTACTCCTCCCCCAATATTGTCAGGGTGATTAAGTCGAGAAGAATGAGATGGGCGGGGCATGTAGCGCGCATGGATGGGACAAGAGGTGTGCACCAGATGTTGATAGGGAAGCCTAAAGGGAAGAAACCGCTGGGGAGACCTAGACGTAGATGGGAGGATAATATGAAGCGGGATCTATGGGAGACAGGAGTTGAAGGAAACTGGATTTTGTTGGCCCAGGACAGGGTCCGGTGGAGGGCTTTGGTTAATTCGGTGATGAACCTTCGGGTTCCGTAAGCCATCTAGTTAGTTAGTTAGGAAGTTATCTTTGCAATCACTCAGTGTTAGTAGAAGTTTTTCCAGAATGACTTAAATATTCAAAAGTTTAACCTCAATATAAAAAAAAACAAAAAAATTTTTTAGATATCTAACTACAGACCAATTTCAATACTAACAGCAGTCTCTAAGGTATTTGAGAAAGTCATGTACTAGATAGGAAGTGACTTTTCAACTTGAACAATCTCCTTGCAAGTGAAATATTTGGATTTAGGGTAAGTCTCTCAACTGATAAAGCCCTTTTCAGTTTTATGGATGAACTTTTAAGTGCTCTTAATAATAAAATGCATGTTATAGTGGAACATCTTTTAATCTTTCTAAAGCATTTTATTCTGTAAATCATGAACTATTACTGTAAAAACTACTCTTTTATGGAATGTTTAGTATAGCTGGCCAGTGGTTTAAATCATACATTCATGACAGAAGGCAAGTAGAAATAAAGTTACCAGATTAAAATAATGGCACCTGTTCAAATTCCTAGAAATGACAGCCAGTGCTGTAAATTTCAAAGACACAAACCTGTTTTCGAAGCAGATGGAAGTACTGAGCTGGAGTTGTTGGATTTGCAATGTGAATGTTGACATCATCACCATCTGGCTTTGATTCATTTGAGTCACTCAGCTGAAGAAAGCGTTCAATTCGACATGAACTGTGCTCTGGCCCCGCTCCATCATACCCATGTGGAAGCAGCATTGTCAAACCACTACACATCATCCATTTTGCTGTAGCAACCACACAATATGACAGAACATATTTTTATTAGAAATAGACTATGAAGAGCAGAAGAATGTATTTCAGTGAAGTTCAATTTGCACACCTTGTTACAGAGCACTTCCACTGCCTTTATTCATGTAGTCTGAAATTCAAAAAAATTTGACTCCAAATTGAGAAACCAATATTAGTTCTTCTCTACTACTCATTTTCCCTTAGAAATATTACTTTTAAGCCTTTGTTTGCTAGCTGTGCTGACTGAAAGGTTTAAATGAGAGCAGCAAAACTGATCTCAAAGTCTCATGACATGCCTACAGAAGCGTCAGACCTTAACTTAAAGTGGCATAATGTATGGTAAAGCAGAGACTGTTTGTTTCAGTTACTACAGAACTATTTGATAATCAAATTTTGTTATGTATTAATATAAAAGGATCAAGTCTAACACCTTATGGGATTATACTTGCTTTCTCCACTTGTAATATAGGTGTCTATGGGGATTTGAGCTCCATTGAAGAAGTCACCAAATTGAGCTTCCCAAATGATGAGGTTATTTGGGTTTTCAATGCTCATACCATATTCAAACGCTAACACAGCCTCTTCTGATAAGATACTGTTTGCAACCTGCAAAGAACATTACTTTATATTCAGTAATACAAGTCATGAAAGTGATTACATGAATGTTTATTTTTAATAGGGCAGTCTTTGTCTTTTTCTAAGTATAGCAAGGGTGGCAGTCTACTCTTATTGGAAAAGTAAAATTGATTGTTCATGTAAAACTTTTCTCAAGAATTCTAAATACAGAAATCCTTCATTTATAACATTCATAAAAATTTTCAATTAATCATTTCATTTTTGAGAGTTTTTGGTATCAAAATACTTTATGTATATCTTGTTTGTGCTGTAAAAAATTACTTAATAAAGAGACTTCCTTCTGCTGGAACATTCCATAGAAATTTGAGGTGACACTTATTATTGACTTTATAAGACATATTTAGTGATGCTTATATTTATTCTGTATTGTAATGTGTTATATGTTGTAGGTATAATGGTCAATTTGTTTATTTATTTGTAGTTTATTTAATAATGCTTTTTCAGCAGCTTTAACGGTTTAGCATTGCATGAGAGGTTGTGGAAAGAAGTAGACGTGGCCTAATTTAAGGTACTATCTCGGCATTTTCTTGGAGGGACTGAGGAATACCACGAAAATCCCCAGTCAGGATAGCCGGTCTCCAGGCCGAGATTTGAACCAGGGTCCTCCAGAATACAAAGGAGGAGTGCTAACCACTCAACCATGACGTTCAGTGCCAGATAAATATGAATTTTGCTACAAGTTTCATTTAAGCACATTTTTATTAGACTCATTAGCTCCTTTGGTATAACAAATTCAGTGAGAATATTATATAACACTTCTCTCCTAACAGAGTCATAGACTTTTTTGAAATCTATAAACAATTGACGATGGTCCCACTGTACTCCCATTTTTCTCTAGTATCTGACAGATGCAAAATATCTGATCAATCGTTGATCTGTTTCGTTTGAACCCACTCTGATGATCCCCAATAATTTCATTCACATATGGAGTTAATCTCGCCAGAGAAATGTTTGATAGAATTTTATATGAGGTTGATAGAGAAATTCCTCAGTAATTACCACACTCAGTCTTGTCCCCCTTCTTATGAATAGGAATAATTATGGATTCCTTCCATTGTTGTGGCATCTCTTCCTTATCGCACATTAACTGAATAAGCTTATGGATCTCCTTATCCAACCTTTTGCCACCTGCTTTAATTAATTCTGCTGGTGATCAATACCTGGAGAATTATAACTTTTCAACTTTCCAGTGGCTAGTTTAACTTTATCTAAACTAGGTTCTGGCACTAACCGTAAAGCTGTATGTATTTTAATCTGTCTAACATGAGTCCCATAAACATTTAAGAACTGGCTAAAGAAATGTTTCAACCAATTCAAATTTTTGATTTTATCTGCAAGGAAATTGCCATAATCATCCTTTGCCAAAATAGTCTGATGTTGATATCCTTTCTTAAAATCATTTATGCATCTATGGAGATCTCTGACATTTTTATCCTTACTATTTGTTTAAATCTTGATAATTTTTCCTTTCAAATATTCCCTTTTTATTATTCCTAAAGGTTCTACTAGCTTCACGTCTCATGTTACATAGATTATCCATATTTGTTTTGTTTGGGTCCTGCAACCATTGAAATTTTGTTTGCTTCCTTCGATCTATTAATTTTGAACACTCTTCATCAAACCATGGTTTATTTTGCTTTCTCCTGTAGTATCCTAGTTTCTCTTTGCCAAAAATTTTGATACAGTCTCTGACATTTTCCTGCTCCCTGTTGATATCCACTTCTCAAAAATTTTTGCATCCACCCATGAATCTACACAGTGCCAAAATCCAGAAGAACAATATTAACTGGAGGATATGTTGTGAACTGAATTTTTTTCCTCACACAAAGTGCCTTAATTTAAATATTGTGTTGAAATGAAAATTTGAGTATGTGCCTTCTATATATACAAATGGCAGAAACATGTCATACAAACCTCCAAATATCCTGTTTGTGTTTCAATCAAATTGTTCAATGGAATGTACATTTCATTAGTTTTCTGATCAACTAACATAACATGACGATGAGAAAATGTTCCTCTTCCAACATCCTGCCCACTGATCCGCACATTATATCCTGAGAAGCAACAGATTTTATTTTAAATATATCTGATGCAGTAGGAATGAGAATAACAACATCCTAATTGCCATTGCACCTCATACTACCATAAAGAGCTAGATAAACATTCTTATAGCAAATAAAAGTGGAAAATTTTTATTTATTGTGGAACTTCATTTTACTTGTCAAAAAGGACTGCAGAAATGCCATAACTATTTATGTTTTTGATTAATATGACATATTTTGCTGAATGAAGCATACTGACTATGAAGTTCCATGTTTTGTAATAGTATTCCTGTAATTTTAGAACAGGGTAAGAAAGGATAATGCCTTTAGCCAACTAAGAGTGTAAACAAGGGACATGCAGAATGATTCTATCCTATCCAGCTTTAAAAATGTAGGCTATACAGTATGGCACCTCATATACGTCAGGTTAGGGACCAGACCCCTGCCGAAAAGCGGATCTTTGCCTTTTTTCAATTGCAAATGCATATCAAAGCCTAATAAGATGTTTACACTATCATATAGTAAGTGCACAATAGCGCTAGGCCTAAAAAAACTATATGAAAGTAAAATGAATATCAGTAGTAGCTGTAAACAGACTGAATCAGCGACGAGAAAATGGCGCCGGACACACTTCTCTGATTCAGCTGTTGAGCGCGTGGGGCATATGTACGCGATTGAAAAGTGCCGTATTAGGGGATCGCCGAAAAGCGGGGCCCTACTGTATATGCTACAGCTAACAACTGAAACCAGCTGTTGTCAATATTATCCAGCTAATGACATTATTGAACACGATAAAGTTAAAAATAAAATGCGTTTAGGACATGTACTGTGTAATTATGAGGTTCACCAAACTAGGGCATCTACTATCAAACAGAAAATTCTTAAATAAATTTATGGCATGTATATAAAATTGTTAATGTAACAATATGAAATTGCTACATTTTACTTCTCTTGACATAAAAAATCATTACATCCATAACACTACAAATAATTGTCACAATTTTGCTCATAAAAACAATGTATGCATATTACATGTTGCATCATGTTACACAGAAAGTCATTATAGATCATTCTAAAGGATATTGATGATGGTGTATTGCAATAGTTTTGGCTAAAATTTTGGACATTATCTATTGTTTGCTTTTTCTCATAACATGACATTTCAGGGACTGGATCTGTCTTTGTTATCAGGTAAAATAAGGACGACAAGGGGTTCCTTAGAAGGAGCTAGTCTCCATCACTGGATGAGTTCAGAATGTTTGACAGATTTTTCATCTGATAGTCTGATTGTCATGCTGTTCAGTATTTCTTGAGGGTCCCTTTCAGTTTCTTAATTTTTAATGACAGCCAAACATTGCTTTGTATGCTATGGTGACCTGTGTTTCCTTTCATAAGCCCTGTTTTTCATTATTTTATCAAATCACAAAGCCTGTGACCAGCATATTCATTGCCCTGATGATGGAGGCAGTATGACCTTAGAAACGTTGGTAAACAGCGACCAGACTACACAGCGCAACAACCCAGAAGACAGAAATCTTCATACTCACCGCTGTGAAAACCTCAAAATTTACACATTTTATTTTGTTTGCAGTCATGTGGCAAGCATGTTCTGACATTAGCCATGCATTAATAGATAACCATAATATTGCCCAGATAAAGATCAAAATGCATTCTTTTAACATTGATTACTTAGCTAGTGTTGAGAATGTAAAGTGAAGTAAAGTTTGTCCCACTATACGCCATGTAGGCGTTTGGGGTGAGTGGAGGTATAGCTCCTCTCTTAGCTGTTTAATATTGACACCAATTTTGATCTTTAGCAGAAACATACACAATTTTGATTTGAAAGCCCCATTGAAAGAGGCCACTTGGATACTTAACTTACTTGATCAGCTATTGAGAATATGCCCTGTACTATGGGCATCTTTTCTACTAGTGGAACTGTTAAGATCCATCATACTTAATTCATTGGCATACAGACATCAAAATCTTAGTTGCTGGTACTGAAAATCCATTTCTATCACCACTTTCAGTGTAATATATTTTTTTTAGTTTAGTTAATGGTGCTTTAAAGGATTCAGGATCTATATAGTCTTAATAAATCACTGGGAACAATGAGCTTGAAATGTGAAAGGAAACAGTCATGAGATCCTATGCTATAATTTGTTTCTAACAGCTGAGAACAACATGAAAATCTTCCATAGAAAATATCTTAGATTTTTATCAGGGACATTCCATCCTCCTATCCAGTAGGTACTGGTGTCCTTTCCCGGGAGTAAAGCGCAGCCGGTGTATGATGCTAACGCGCTCCACCTAGTGCCGAGGTTAAGAAAGAGTAGGAGCTATACCCCCTTCCCCCCACCAAGTGCTTACATGGCGCAGAGTGGGTCAGCTTTACTTATGTTCCTGAACTATTTACAGCCCAGTAGTAACTATATGTACCATCTGCTTTAACAGTCAAGAAATCTGCATAATGTCCACACTGTGCATTTATTTGTTTTCTATAAATCTCAGATTAAATAGTGATTACTTTCTTTGGTGTCACAAAAATTGATATTTGTAATGGAAATGTATTGTGTTTATTTTATTTGTGATACAAACTTAATTTCTGAAATACTGTTTAAATTTGCTTTAGCTTCAAAAGTATAGTCAGGGACAAGTGTTAATCAAACATGACTCTCAGATCAAATCTATTTATCAATTTCATATATTTTTTTATACTTAAACTGTATACACTATCTAGTAACAATACATATATAGGATGTATAGTGAACCTAATATTAAAGATCTGTGCATTCTTAACCACAAACCAGCAGCCTGGCTGTTTTATCTCCAGATAAGCAGGGATATGAAACAAGTGGCAGTACCTTGGTACAGAAGTGATCCAATAGCCAATGCCTCAGCTGTTGCCCAGTCAATTTCAGTTCCAGTAGACATTTTTTTCAGACGCCCACTTATGTGAGTTTTCAGCAAATGAGGATGAATATTCTGAAAAGATAATTTGCCGAGAGAGTATGAATACCATACCATGTTTTGCTGTGAGACCTATAAATTTGGTTGTTTATTACAAGATTTTATGAAGTTGTTGATTATTAATTAAATCTTATCCAGTCTTTCTTTACTTGCCTTATCTGAATGAAAGTGGAGGACTCTCTTTCAGAAACTGAACCCTCTCCATGCCAAGCAATTATATAAAAATATTGTCACGGTGGTCTAGCGGTCAGAACACTAGCCTTGTAATCCTGGGGTCCCGGGTTCAATTCCCGGTGGTGCTCAAATTTATAACTTGTGTTGGGCAAGGCCGTGGTCTAGGCATCACGGAGTTTTCCTCCGGGGGCTTCCCCGGTTTCTCCGTGGCATCCCAACAATTACTCCACTCACACACACAGAAGAAGGCAATGGCAAACCACTTCTGATCATCTCTGCCAAGAATGTATATATGTATGAGCAGGTCCCTGACAACCTGAAGAGGATGGAAGGATCCTGTTCATAATATATGGACCTGTCGTCAGACAGAACACTAATAATAAATAATTGTACTCTAATACTGGTAAATAAGCAACAGTACTTCTAAAAATTTTCCTTAGCAATAATAATTACCAAATAACATGTAATCTATAAAACATATTCCTATATTTTCTCTTCCATTTCTTAGAGCAAATTTAATATTTAATTATTATTATAAGATTGTAAGTTAATATATATTTAATTGCTCCTTGTCAATCTGTTTGATACTGAGGGAAGTAGTCAATTAATAGGTAAATTCTCTTTTACTTATTTAATATGCTGTAAATATTTGATTGACTGCTATAGATAAAACAGTAGCTTCAGCTACAGTTACAGATTATTACTATCACAATATTGCAAATAGGTAATAGAGAGTTTTCATCTGATAATTATGGTAGTAACATTTATGGTCATTTACATATAGGGCTGTGTCCCTTTGACACTGGGTTCTTCTGGCCCATAGCTTTTCAGCACCTTCTTCCATTACAGCTACACTCATACTATGTAATTCATATTTGCACACCTATAATTCTCTTCTCTCTTACTGTCTACTTGTAATTAAATCTTGCTGACTTTATTCTCCCATTTAAATCTAACTACCAATATTTTTTAAATCAGCCACCTTAATACAACTTTATTATTCTCTTAATATCTAACTTCTCATTTATATTAAGCCATTTGTTACATAAATACTTCACCTTCTACTTCTTAGTGTCCTTACATTACAGTAATATATAACATCTTCCTGCTCCATACATATCAGACATCTTTCTTTCTCACTTGCTCTCCTTACCTTACTTTTACAACAACAAATGTATTATTTGAATTTGTAAATATTCCTTAATTCAGACATTATAGTGCTATAAATTTTGTATTATAATAGTTTAAACAGTAACCTGGGCTTGGATTATAGAAGGGCAGTAACACAGAAATTACTTATGGGATGTTCTACAAAGTAGTATGGTGAACACAAAATATCAATCTTTAGACTTTAACAGAGAAGTGAATTTCAATATCCATGCTCCTGAAAGGTAGTTTTTGTTACGGTTGCTCAAACTCAAAATTTTGAAATGTTTTATATGATGTTTGAAAAGTAAATGGTAACTTCTAAGAAACAGCTTTTATGATGAGTCAATGGTCTGAAACGCACCAAAATAATTATATGACAACTGATATAGTTCTTATTTTGGCATATGCAAAGTAACTAAGTTCATGCCCTATATTCTACACCATGTATTTTGTTGTATTTGACATCAAATATGAATATTTTAGTAATAAACTTACAAAATCTTGTGGATAAGCAACGGATTTCTCTCCAGTGTATCTGAGTAGATCCACATCAACCCCAGAGTCCCAGACTGTGATGGCAGCATCAGCCTGCTGGATTCCTGCCCAGTGTTTCCTCAGAAACGTTTCCTGAAATAATAGGCTACAAGTCAGTCAAACAGTTTCTCTGACTGCATTTACTTGGATACAGAATGTAAGAAATATGTGTAGGGTGAATTCTATGTTCAGAAACATAAAATAGCTCAATATAAACATGGGTCTTATTTTGTTTCCATACAGACCTAGAGGTCATTGTACTTACCACAAGTAGACAAAGGCCTGCTCTAAATTAAAATGCAATAGCATTAGTTATAACAGGACATTATTTGTATCCCTTACATGAAATAGGGATAATTATTTCCATGTGCTATGTTAGACACATGTTTATGTGGAATTTTGTTGTTCTTGTTGTTTTTGACCGTAGTATCACCCCGTAAGTTATAACACGTATTTCCAATACATTCTGTATGTAGATGTTTAAAAATATATCAGGAGATTCAGTCACTGAATGGGGAAATAAATATTTAGGAACTGAGTTTAGTCAGAGAGTGCAGACTTTAGAAATCACAAGACTGAATGAAATATAAATGTATTAATAGTTATTCTCTGACCATGAAATTAACTGTTGCCCTGCAACATGGGCTTATTGAATGTATGTTCAGCTGATATTCTGTTGTATATTATGCTTATCCAAGTGAAAGAAAAGTCATTGTTAGAAGAATCGTTTTGACATTGTGATGAAGAATTCTATATAAGGAATGAATGTTTAAAATTTAATAAATCTTTATCACAATTTTGGATTTTGAATCAGTCACGTGGACATGCTGTCAGTACACAGTGACCCACAGTCCTTACCTGTGTGGTTAAGTGCTGATTAACAATTACTTTAATGGAAGAACAGTACAATAATAAATGTTAAAGAAATTTCATGACCATCTGCTTAAAAGCAGTGTGTAGTAACAAAGACAAAACAATAATGCTGTTTGGGCTGTACTTCAATATGCCATAAATTGCCCATGTTTGAAGCTTTTTATCTCACTTACCGGATGTGAAATACAGATTCACAAACAAATTAGCTGTAAGCATTTACCTTAGCTTATTCCTCTGATTAATTAATTCCATTAAATCAATTATTTGTTTCTTACCTGAGGAATATATGTGTCTATGGATTTTAAGATATCGTTAAGCCATCCTGAATGTTCAGCCACAATACTCTCCATCTCTTCTTTAGTTATCACACCCTCACTGACTAAGACATCAGCATACATATCTGGAACAGTTCTATGATGCAGGGAAATCAGATCATCTGTATGAAACCAAATCACAGAAACTCCTAAGCTGCCTGTAGGTGTCCAGTAATTGAGACTAGCTCCTTCTAAGGGACTCCACAGTGTAGTATTTTACCTGATGACGGAGATAGATGCAGTCTACGAAACGTTGTGTTATGAGAAAAACAGAGGGTGCATAATGTCTGAAATTGTATCCAAAACTATATCCATAAAGGAGTAAGACAAGAATCCTGACTATCACCAGACTTGTTTAACGCATACATTAATAAAACCTTAGAAGAATGGAAGCTATCCTCTCAAAACAGCATCCAATTGACTGCTGGGAAAACAATTCAAATGATATTGTACGTTGATGGTTACGTTATGAAATCAAGATCCGAAGATGAACTGAAAGAAGCAGCCAGTGAATTAAATAAAACTGTTAAGAAATATGATATGAAAATATTTGATTCCAAAATAAAAATTGCACTGTGGGGTAAAAACATATAAAGGGTTCATGTAGAAATTGTAGGCAAAATTATAGAACGAGTTCCTACTTTTAACTAGCAGAAAATGTAATATCAAATGAGGAAGAAGACGTAAATATCAAGTTACAAAGATACAACAAAATGAATGGAACAGTTAAACAAAATATATGGCAACAGACACAAACTTATGATTACATAATTTCACTTCTACAGCGGCTTTGTAACACGCAGCAAAACCCAGACCATAAATGAGAGAGATGCCCAAAAACTAGAAACAGCACAAATGAGATTCTTAAGACCATTATTAGGCAACAATACTGGACCATGAAGGAAATTATGACATCTGTAACAGTTTAAAGGGAACAGCATATTAGAAGACATAAAATTGTATCAGAAGAACTGATTAGATCACCTGAAATGAATGGATAGGAGTTGCCCAATCCAAATTAGCCCTCCACCATCACCCTTGGAGATGGCAAGATAGGGTAAGACCTAGATGCAGATGGAGAGACCAAGAACACTTTGAGCTTTAAAGGAACAGTTCTTGAGACCTGATCCTTGATTATGTTCATGATGATGATGATGAAGTAACATCTTACAATCCATTCTTTCTTAAATATTTTTTGACATATTTCCAGAGTTACCTTCGAGCTTTGATGATTTTGTAAATGACTGGATTTGTAAAAGTAGGATCATCAAGTTCATTATGGCCCCACTGACGATAACAGTTGAGATCAACAAATACATCTTTGCGGAATTTTCGTTGGTATTTGCAGGCAATATGAGTTGCTTTCACCACCATCTGGAAAAGACATATATTTTTTAAAGAATGACAGTGCACAGTGTGCAATAAATATATTTCAGGAAGTAGAAAGAACACACTTTGACATATCCTTCAGACTGACTTATTATATTATTTAAAAATCAATTTATATCAAGAGTAAAAGGTAATTTGTTTCCATGCTATTCTCTTTTCCATTGTGAGACTAAAATTTAAATCACATTAAATATTCTGTCCACACTATAGACAAAATTTTCATTCCATTCCTCTGCAGAGTACAGGTCTAAATTGATGTAATTATCTTTATAATGGTAGTGTTTGTTTTCTTCCACATCACAAACACCATAGTTGCCGGGACATTGTGTCTGTATTAAACAGTTTATTTGTTAGCACTGATGCCATAAGCAGTTATTGAGCCCCATCCGACCCTACGTAACGCTGCTGGAAACGGTTACAAAATCTTTCTGTTCCATGATGTTGACCAATGTTGATTGTTTTTGGAAATGTTATTTAGGTGTGAATGGGACTTTACACTTCTTCAGACTTTAAAGTCTACTGTAGCTGTGATTTAAATAATGATGCTGTCAGTACCTCAGATTATATATCATTGCATGATAGAATAATTGTTAGGTAATGAATTGGAAAGGATATATGAGGACGCAGTCATGTTTTGACTTAAATCCATGAAAACCGTGATCTCTGGGCCAGGATTAGAACCTGTGACCTCCCAAATAGTGCCTAGCCGCCGCCGGTGCAGATCTTGGTGGTAGTAGCAAATCCTCCAAGCGAGGGGATGAGTCTCAACAGATCGCAGCGTGGCAACTGCTTAGTGTGATATCTGGTGGTGCTAGAAAGTAACACATTATACGATAACATGCATATATAACTTAATATGTTGAGTTTATTAAAAGTTGTACCTACCTCTGGGAAATCTCCATTGACATGTAGAACTGGAGCTGAAATGATCTTAGCAAGGTCAGTGCAATATCTGGATGACCGTCCCCTGTTAGCTGGTGTGGTGAAGCCCAATTGATTGTTAACAACCAGGTGGACTGAACCTCCAACCTCAAAGTGAGGAACCATACTCAATTCCAGCATTTCCTGATTCACTCCCTGGCCTGCAAAAGCTGCATCACCATGCACCTGATGATGCAAAAATCATAGTCTATCTTGAGTATTAGGTAGTTATACAAGACACCCACCATTCTTATATACCACAAGACTCATCATTGTCATTAGTAAAGCCATGTCCTGAACTGATTCATATCATTACATTCTGTTGGTTTCCCCAGTAAGGATTTTCCAACCAAATTGTTTTATGCATTTCTTATTTATTTTATCTAAAATACACTGCATGCCTCATCAATCTAAGTTTTCTTATTTTGATCACCATAACAATATTAAGTGAAGAGTATAAATTATGAAGAACCTCGGAGTATAATTATCTGCATTCACCTTTAGGTGATGAAAATTATTCACTTACTTATTCCATGGTATGAAAATGCATGCCTCTTTCATTTCATACAAGTTTAGACAAATTGCTTATGCTTGCTGCATAAAAATTAGCATCGACTAAGGTAAAAGGAAGTATGCAGTTCAATATGATACTTCTTGTTGGTTACATAGTTTAAAGTTCTACACTTTTATGTCTTGCTTAATGCAGACAGTAGTGATATTACAAACTATGATTTGAAAGTTGCCATAGCTTCAAAGAATCTGCTCAGGTAGCAGTTAAGACACTGCCTAAAGAAATTGAGGAAGACAGAAATATGTCAGTTTTAACCATTGATCTTCCATATATATACTAGACACAGTAATCAGAACACGTGCTGGGCATGAAACATTCTGTCCTTAACCTGAATTGTAAAGTTTGTTATATTGTTTCTTCATAGTTTTTTGTGATTTTGATCAAAAGAAATACTTGTATCTCTTTTTCAAGAGGAAACATTTTTATGATAATTATGCAGACAAAACCTGGAGCAGGGGCACACACAAGATAGTAAATTTAACTTGGGCTGAAAGAGTTGAGAAAATTTGATGTATTGAGGCTTATTAAACATATGTGTACACTCACCTGCAAGTTGAGTACTTTGTTACTCCATGCAGCAGAATGTGTTTGAGAATACCCTCCTTCCTTTAGTGACTGGTGTCGAGCCCTTGTTTTTCCCATGGACACTGGATTTGCTGCCTGCAAATGATAACATCAGATTTCTTAGTCAATAATTACACTCTCTGCTATTACAGCTTAAATGACCAATATTGATAACATGAAATCTCACTAATAGATTCCATCATAAGCAAGCTGTGGATGCAGGAGCTATGTGTATGTTGAATAATTATTCTGAGGTAGCCTAGAAGTTCTCCCACTTGGGAATATGGTGTTCAGATAACACTAAACTAGGATACTCTTGAGAAGTTTATAATCACTCACCTAGTCAATGTATTCCTCACGTTTTATGGTAGTTGAAGGTTCATCTCTGTTCACAGGAGCCTGTTACTGGACCCAATCTAGTTAATAACCCTTCACTATAGTAAATAGTATGTTATGATAACAGAAGTTATAAGACTTCTGCTGTTTTAAATCAATACAGCTGTGTTCCCACTTGTAAAGCAGATTTATTTTTTATGTATCTGCAGCTATGAATTTAAATACAGCCATTCATGGCTCAGGTGAGCCAGGATAGCTCAGTCAGTACAGTGACTAGCTATGGGCTGGACGACCGGGGTTCGATCCCCGACGGGGGCAGAGGATTTTTCCTCTAGCCTCTGTGTCCAGACTGGCTCTGGGGCCCACCCAGCGTCCTTTCTCAGGAGTAAAGCGCACCTGAGGCATGGTGCTGACCACTCACCCCTGTCTAGTGCTGAGGTCAAGAATGAATAGGAGCTAGATCTCCTCTCCCACCAAGGAAGCTACATGGCGTGTAAGCGGGATGGCTTTACTTTACATTCATGGCTCACTCCAAGGATTGGATCTTATGTTAAATCTGAATGGAAATGGTAAAAGTAAGTTGCTGCACTTGGATATATTTCGATTCTTTTTTGTGTGGAAGAAAACAAGACCTACCTATACACTGCAGACTGTTGCAATTAAACTTTACATAATTTTCACAGCTTACTATGATGACGTACCTCTAGGTGAGAAGGTCCTGGTAGCATTGTTACATGAAGTGTTTTCCCATTAATGGTGAGATCAATTGAAGATGCTGAAAAATTGACATGAGAATTAAAGATTACTTAAAACAGTAGCTCCAAGATAATTATCAGTAACCTCATTACTATTTAAAAGGTATACTTACTGAAATGACTTGAAACATCCCCAGTAGCTTTAATATGTTCTGGAAATTCTGATATTCCTTTAAACTTTCTAAAGAGTTTTGCTGGAGGAAACTGAAGCATTCCAGTAAGCACGTTGAGGCGCCCGCGATGTGGCATACACATTATCACCTGTTCCACACCAGCTTTTGAAATTTGAAAGAGGTATAAATTAAAGAGAACAAGTTATGCTAGAAGACCAGTAAAATTAATTGATTCTCATGTAATCTATAAATTTTGTTTGTACTACTAACATGAACAAGATTTTTAACTTGTGGAAAAATTTTCCTGTTCTCATATCTGGTGTTGATTCATACATTTTTTAGCAGTGTTGTATTAACTACAAGGTTAGTTGACATGTGAGAGTGGAAATGAGATTACTGGAGAGAGCACAGTCACAGTGTTTTTGAATGTGCTACATAATTATTTATCCCAGAATGTTATGGAAAATCATGAAAGATCTGCGAAAGCCTGAATTGGCTATATCCCAGAGATAAGTCAGATACGATGCACTAAATCATATGCTCACCAATCAATCAGTTATTCAATTCAAATATCAGCATATTTTCATCATTATTCAAAGTCACTACATATCACCCTTCTGGGATCACTAAATTCTTATGTTTTTAAAACTGCTGGGCCAGTGATTGAGGTTAGCTCTTTCTATCAGACCCAACTGAGTAGGTGGCTCTTCTCCCTTTTTAACCTGAGGACGGAAGCATTTCCAGCTTCCAAAACATAGTGTTCTTTTTTAAAAATGCAGTCAGTGGACATAGTTCAAGAATTTAGTGATCCCAATTGTAACACCATTCTCAGTATTTTTTAAAGTTGATATTACTCTTTGCTTGCATGATTGTGAAACGTGCTCTCACTTACTCTGCCTGATGATAATGAGTTGAAAACAAAATGCTGAGGAAGATATATGGAACCAGATGAGATGTTTTAAGTGTGGAATGATGGATATTAATAGTACGGAAGTTTGTCTTGTGTGCACCAGCTTTGATTGCCAAAGAGTAGTTGGATCAAGGAAATTATGATGGACTGAAGGACTGAACATGTAATTCAGATTGAAAACATGATATGACTATGAAGTTTTGGATCAGGAAACTTTTTGGAAATTGGTCTCTTGAAAGACCAACAAAGACGTATGAAGACAGTATTAAAATTAATGTTGGTGAATTAGATTTTAATATTTAATGATGTCTTGATAGATAAAGTTGGAAGGCTTATATTAATGGTAATGATCCTTAGGGTTATTGTACCTAATATGTTTGGAAGTATTCAATCATTCTGGGCAGCATGTATGACGGCCATAATTCTTTATTTTCTATTTTTAACAGCTTAAATGTCTTATTAGCACATACCATTTGCTGATGTATTGAAAAATTCCATGAAGAAGCCCATCATGCTCTCTGCACCTTCTCCTCCATACCTCTTCACTGTTACAAACTTAGTAGCTAGGAATTTGTCAAATGCCTGTGATTTAAGCATTTCTTTAGCCAGATTTTTTCTTTTGCTGTGATCAAGCTCTTTGTGTACTAATTGTTCCATTTGCTCTGCAAACCATTCTGCTTCCTCTGAATTCTGAAAATTTTCAGATTCTGTTCATGTACATTTGTTCTTTAGTGTGTACTGCAACAATAATGATACTTTACACAGATCTGATCATAACATTAAACTGAGGCAGATGTCATGAAGGAGAAATTGTATCAAGACCTTCAGAATGGAGGTTGACTGCTATAGACCCCAAACTGCCAATGTTTCTGGGAACATTTGTAAGAATGTAAATTTGATGCTGTACAGACAGATTTGCACAGAAAGAAAAACAAAACAAATAATGGGAGAAATTTTTCCTCCAAGCAGCTCTAGTAACTGCATCAAAAATATATTGTCTGCACAGTAATAGTCACTTGGTATATAGATGTGCTTGTAATTTCTTCACAGATTTAAATGTTGAGACCATGAAAAGGGATTCGTGTGAAGTCCCAACTGTACATGCATAGGAGGAAGAATTGAGGAGCAACTGAAGAGGTGGCATGAAACTATAACAACTTATGTGACCTGATACAGGGGAGAAGTATGATGATGAACTGTACAAAGTAGGGAATGGGAGAAATACAGTAGAGATACATAAATAGTAGTCACACCCTTTAATTATGACAGTATCTTTATTGTCTGAAGTGGTGGTGGGAAATGTTTATTTCTCCTCATTGGAAGTGCACAATTTTCAAGGCCAGTGTCTGTTTTGATTAACGTGTTTTAATTTTGTGAATGTCAATGCAGTTGATTCATAGTATAAAACAAATACCTCAAGGTAACTGAATTCTGCACTCATAGTGTTACTATAAGTCTTCTGTAGGAAACTGATCGCATTGGCCACTGTACCCTCAGCGACTGGTGCAGACAGAATCCCACTGAATGCAAATGTGTCATTTTCATTCAGTCCATAATAACCAGGTTCAATCTCGGGCACAACACTGCAACATGTCATTCTGCTAATGTAAATATCACATCTTATAAAACATGCCTGCTAGAGAAATTCTCTACTTACTAAGTACTATATAATCTTTACACAGTATTAACTGGGTGAACTAGTACAGAGCATATGTTAGTATATGAAGTGTACACAACTTGTTATTCATGAATCTAGAATGACATAAGAACAGTTTTCCCAACTATTTTCACACACTTTCAGTTGATTGTTTTAATTAAGAAACTGACTAAATTGCTAGTGGGAATTTATAAGATGAACTTAGCTCAGTATTAAAATATCAGTTATTTCAAAGAAAACACAATACATCTCCATTATAAGCAATAATTGGTTATGTTCTTTAGCTACATTTGTGAACTCATTCTTACTTTGAAGAGAAATTTACACTTTCTAGAGTCAGCATTATCATTGCTGCCATAAGTTCTATGGAGGTAAAGTATGGCAGGCAAACACGCTTTGAAAATTGTTTGTATTTTCTGGTTGTAATGGGGCTAATAAGGAAGTTTGATTAAAGAAAAAGCAATGGAAATCAGCATGAGAACAAGAGATATTCTTTAAGTATTGTAAATATTAATTAAAGTGACAGTAATGTGAATAAAAGCAATTGACATGTGTGGGAACAGTGTAAATATTGGCTTTTGAAGTTCTCGGGCCATGTGGACTGCAGGAATCGACCTAAACATCCACATGGCATTCCAACCCAGAAGACTAATGTCTTCATTGTAAATATTGTAGTCACCCCTTCAACTTTAGTCATTTCACATTCCACAAAGTTCTTCATGCATAAAAGTGTTTTCTGCAAAGAATTTCTGTGAAGAATTATGCAATAAAAAGTAGATAGCTGGAAACAGAAAACAGGTTTTCAATTAGTGGATACTGACTGATCATTTGTCAAAGGTCATTAGGACATTCATACTGTGTATTTATAAAAATGCAGATTGTGTCTCTTTTGAAAGATGTTGATGAACATATGCCTAGTTATGCTTTGTTTACTCAAAGAATTTGTTATGGGCTGGTCATGTGAGACAGCGTGTCAGTTGATTCAACTCTAGAAAACCACTGGACATATTGGGATGAAATTTGCTGTGGAGGTTGTGCTATTCTGCATGACCTCAAAATCATACTTTAGAATAACCTACGAGCTGTGATAACAAAATGACGGATGAAGGAAATGGTGAGGTTATACAGTGAAGTGCTGCGATCTGGTGGCTATTGTCAGAATTTGTTTACAGTTGTTACTCTGGAAGTTTTTGTGTATGTTAAGATTGTTTTGTTTGGGACAGGTTAGGTTAGTTTGTTATGTTAGTTTAGTATAGGTTAGGTTTAAATATGAATTTTAAGCGTTGGAATTTCAAATGTGTGAATTATGAAACTTTTAATTCTGGATTTTGAAAATTCCAAAAATTGTAAAATTGTGGGTGTTTACAGATTTTGTAAATTTTTGAAGATTTAGACATTTTTAATTTTTCAGACTTTGTAAATTTATTTTGTAGTACAAGGTGGATGTAATAACTTAAATGCATTTTGCAAAGAATGCATGAGAATATATGCGTCTTGTTGTTTGTCACATCTTCAATAAGGAACATCCCTTTGACACAGCCAAACTCTTTTATAGTGATCATTAAGTAAATCTCAGGTTTATGTGTGGAATGTGCTGTACAGGAAAGGGGGATGATGCCAGCAAAACATTATGTTCAGTACTCAGTGTATGTAGTGCATGCAGTCAGCTGCTGAAGAAAATTATTGTTCAAATCATATCACAATTGCAATTTGATGGAGGGGGCAGAAAAGAAGTCAAACTTCCTCTCCCCCCACCCCCACGGTGTAGTGTCTGCCATAAATGTAGATATTGGGAAAGTTGCAGACGTTGTGTTTGTCATAATTCTGTCTTGCATTAAAATAATACAGTGAAACCATGAATGGAACTGCATATGTCAGACTGTGCAGGAAATGGTGTAATGGAAGCTGAAGGGGCATTGTGCATATGTGAAAGATCAGAGGATACAAAGGGGGTTACATATGTAAAGTATCTTGGTAACGGCAACAGTAAAGAGTGACAAAAAATATTAGCTCAACAAAAATGCAGCAGCACTAAAACTGATGAATTAGAATGCATTGGTCACATGCATAAAAGAATGGGCTCTCAGTTGAGACCTTTTGGTGGAAAACGTAAAGGCCTTAATGTACCGAAATAGACAAACAGCATGACTGCTGTGGGAAAGCTGTTAGGAGTAATGCGTGTGATCCTAAAGAAATGAAAAGTGCAGTAACTTCACAAACTATGCAGATGGAAACCCACAGCATGGACTCTCCCCAGAATTCGTAGTGTAGCTGCAGCACTGCAGATAGAGAATAATGTTACTGGTAAAACCAGTTTACAGAGATCTTTTCCAAAGAGGGCCTTCATATATTTGAACCTTAGTGTCTGATTTTTCAGTTTCAGTTTCTTAAAAATTTACCTTAGAAATGACTCAAGTTTTAAAGTTATCTTCAGTATCAATTTCCACTCTAATATATTTCTTTATGTTAAATATAAATATTTTGAAATGTGTTGAAAATTGATTGTAGAAAGAACATTTGTTTATAGAAATTTGATTCAGATTTTCAGCTTTCATAGAGAATTGTAAAACAATAATTGCCTATGTCAAAATGACAAAAATATATAGTGTGCATATGTACGTGTACACACACCTAAAGGAATGCAACACATGTGCACAAAGA